>JARHVA010005117.1:150000-162500 GCA_037957365.1 Torreya grandis | reverse complement strand
CACATGCATAGTTCTACACATTTCAAGTATAGATTTACATCATTATAAAAGGTTGTATTACATATAGGAGGGTCCTTATAAATGTTATTATTTGTAATTATTTGAATTCATATGGTCTAGGACATGTATTTAGCTACAAAATTGTTGATAATGAGAAAAATTACAAAATTGATACTTTGATAAGGTTCATGCCATTACTCAAACAAGGTTTTAGTTGGAAAGATATACTCTATTTCAAAGGCAACTTTGAAATATGCAAACAAAGAATACATTTGTACTAAGGGTCCATTAGAAATCATACTTACTATGGAATAATTTACCTAACATTGTTTTGTGGAAGACCACAGTATTCCATTATTTCAATTTGGTATTAAATAAATAAATC
Organism: Torreya grandis; assembly: GCA_037957365.1. Taxonomy (NCBI): domain Eukaryota; kingdom Viridiplantae; phylum Streptophyta; class Pinopsida; order Cupressales; family Taxaceae; genus Torreya; species Torreya grandis. The sequence continues at coordinate 162,115 of JARHVA010005117.1, read as the reverse complement.
ATAAACAAGATGCAATTAAAAACACAAATATTGATCCCATAGGTCTTATTATTTCCTTTACTACCACTACTAGTTTCTTGTGCCCTGATAGGACTTCAAGTATGAGAAGGACTTTATTGCTATAAAAAATCTATGATTATGATTTTAAAGTATCCCTATATAGTTCTATAGGTGGGGAAGAGATTAATATTCTAGTAGAAATGTGTTCTCAACCCACAAAGCATCCTCCAATTCTTTAAATCCAAAATGGAAAGGTTCAAACATATAGCTAAAAAAATGGAACCAACTCAAACATAATTATTTATTAATCCAAATATACCTAAAACATCTCATGGAAAATAATAATACAGTGGCCACACTCTAAGCTTAGCCCAATACATTTCCTCCATTATTAGGCATCTGCCTTGTCGATCTAAAAATCATGACATCCTTATTTTGCAGAAAGTTGGATAGAAAAACAAAACATACAATTGTTATGTTAGCATATCTAGTGTCATAAAAGTGATACTATAAAAATATAAAATGACCACTATTATGTATATGTCCAACAAGATATGGATGTCCTTTCATCAAAACCTACAGATGTATCTTTCCTCTTTCTACACACCACTATGTAAATCATGGATGCAAACATCAATGAGACATAATTTGATAACACTACAATTACACCTCATGGCACTCACTATTCTCAAATTTCATATTTTGTTGTGTCCCTTATAAATGAATAAAGAAAGGTTGACAAGATAATGGACTATGTTAATAATCAAAAAAACTATAATGCAACCACCATTGACTAAAAAATCATCAACATGTTTCCCATCAATTATTACAAAATTGAAGGCTTATTTTCTATGGATTTTTGTACTCATTTCTAAATAGGTGTTTGTGTATAGCATCAACTCTATAGTATGAAATTTCAATTCCATAAATATGTTTTGCATCTAATTAAGTGTAAGGATAATATGTTAGAAATCCATCCACTATTTTTATATTTATTATTAAACCTAATGATGCACCATAGGACACAAGTAACATCTTCACTCTTCACTAATAAAAACCTTGAGGATAACCTCCTTGTTTCAATTTTTGAGTTACATGGGCATTTATCACAAATACCTTATTCAAACATTCTAGGTCAACATATGTATTTTAGGTCTTCTCTTAGAGGAACATGTTAATTTTGGTCTAAAGTAATCAATGGATTAACATATATGATCATGAAAATGGGATCCCTTATACTATTGTTCACCTTAAGTGCACTAGACACTAGATGGCCATATCTACATAGAGTCATGCCAACAACACCAAAACCCCACCTACATAAAAATTCCTATTGCATAAATCAAAGCACAATTACAAATCCATATCTTGTATCTTCATATAAGGATAAAAAATTTAAGTTTTTGGTGAAGAATTTATACAAATCATCTCCATAGTAATGAATATTGGTATAGGTAATCATAGTTACACTTTGTTTTTAAATAGTCAATAAGTAATGAAAATAATTATACAACCATTTTTAACATCTTAGTTGTTTATTTGTAGGTACAAATTCAAACATAGAGGCTATGCACACATCTATAAATTTAAATGGTTAAAAAATACACCTAACATGAACATATTGGATTGGGACAATATAGTTCAACTTGATTCTTAAAATAATTTATTTGAATTTCATCTAATTATATTGAATACACACACTACTAGATGACCACCTACTAGAATACATGGTTCTAATCTTGATGAATTATGTTTGCTCACCATTTTTCATAATTATTCTATTAATATTACTAAGAATTATGATGAAATTCTAAATTGATTACAATACCATACCAAATGTAGTGATTCAACATGTTTACTAAAAAAATCACTCCTATCCAATGTAGGCATAAAGTCCTATGGACAGTAAAATGAACACCATCCATGTTTATCATTGATGTTCAAGATGAAAACATTCTCTCCCAACATGGAATCATGACAGATTCAACATCCATAATGAAATAATGCTCTCAATATGATGTGTAAACATATATTACCAACCAGTTAATTTTCACCATGCTATGTTCAAATATATAGAAAATAATGCAGTTTAGGTTAAAAACAAATCTAAAAGCTACCACCATATTCTAACTAAAATATCATCTACTTTTACTATAGATAATCTGGTAATGATTTTATATAATACATGTTATTCTCAAAAAAAAAAAAATTTGATCAAGACATAGGCTCATAGGGAACATGTTACATGTTGCAAAAAATACCTTTAAAGTATGTTTGTATTAGAACATTTGTTAACTTATTTATTGGTAAATAGACATTAAATAAGGTCTTGCATAGCATACTAAGTAGAGTAAATATTTATATATTTAATTCATGCATATCTATCTTATATGACATACTTAGATGACATCCCACTCATTAAAGAAACATGGAATCAGTCTTACAGTAGTAGGAAAAGAAAATAATGAATGGAGACAGAGATCTACTTAGGTTATTCTTCAAATATTTCCTAAATTATATTCTAAATCCCTAGTTGATACCCCTCATTTGATCTTTATTCTAGGTATATATCTTGCTTTAAAAACCATTCTATAAATTTGGTATAGACATTGGTTGCTATAGGGAGTAAATAGTCATAAACTAAGAGCAATTCAAAAATTCTTAAGATCCATGGCATATTGAACAAACATGTGTAGATGCCAACATTACCCTTGACTTTAGTAGTGAGAGCAAAAAAAGTGGTATGAATATTATAAATTTTGATAGGGAAATGTGTGAGTGAGAAATCATATCACGAATACACCCATCAAGTAAAAATAACATAGATGACATTATAATGCTTAGCCAATGTGATTGGTTAAGTAAAGGAGAAAAAATTGTGATATATCTCCAATAGTTTATAGAAAAAAAAGAAATTTTGATTGTTCAAATGATGACAATCATTCACTATGAGTTGAGACAAACATAGGAATTACTTATATAATGTCATATGCATAGGCACTCATATAGGTACATACTATATTATAGTTTTGAATAAAAATAGATTTATTTTAATGATTTTGCTACATGTACTTGGGAAAATATAAATAATTTTAATGTATTGTGTATGTAGGTTTGTCAAATGAGATCTTACAGTCTAACTCAAATGATTACTATGGCACATCCTCATGTTTATTCCTCATTTTACATGCATGTTTATGCAATTGAACTTGTCAATGACCTAATTTTATGTCAGAATCAAATTGAGTAGGACCATGAGCATGTGCTAAGTGAATTTTTAAATGATTTATTTTATTCTAGTTGAAAATTAATTTATTAGCTTGATTTATGGTATGGTATGTTAATTTTGTAGTAATATTTGAATTTGAATAGGTTTAACTACAAATGAGCTATCAACATAGGACCTATAGTCAGAACATGGTGTAATCTAAAGCATTTAAGGGATGTCCATATACAAGCAAGGTATCCCAAGTAGAGTATTCTTCGAGGAGGACAAAGATAGGGAGGCTATTTGATGATTAGGATGTCTTAGATGATGTAATTTATTTTATGCCTATATGGTAATGTATGCATTTTTGGCATTATATTAATATATTGCATTCACCGAACATTAGATAATATGCTATTAGATGATGTAATTTTTCATATTATTATATGATAATGTATGTATTATTGACATTTTATACCTATATGTTATTATATGCAATTTATATATTAGTGACATCATATGACATTCACCTAACATTCTATTATGTTCTTATTTCGTATGACTTTGTGGTTTTTACTATTTTTTTAAAAGCATATAGATCCTAAATTAAACCATATAATGTATTATGGTTTTATATGAGACAACAGTTTTAAAGTTAGATATAAAATTAATTTTTGATAAAAATAGGTTTTTGACTTCCATTATGAACAATGAAGTGAAATGTTTGACTATTGATCCACATTTTAGAATGGAACATTATTTATAATTATATTACCATGAAGTGTAATGTTTGAATATTGAGAAATAATATTACTTTATCTAATTCCAAGTTACTTATATCCATTTATTCAAACTATGTAAATGATGTAGGAGAATTAGCTAAAAGATCTAGTTTTGTACATATTAGTCAAAAAGAGTCACGTAAGTCATATTGTAGTTACTAAGATGCCTTGTTATTCTTCAATCTAATAGGTGTGGTTACGTTTAAATGATATATGGTATTTTGAGCCCTTATATAGGTGTGACAGTTATAAATTTGTTCATATAGGGATCATTTTGGTTTTTTCGCGAAACCAACATATTTGAAAATTCAAATGTCTCATGTAAGATTATAAGGGTGAGGACCACTTGTGAAGGACATGAACCTTATATTAACCACCTTAAAAGTCTACTATCATGTTGTAAACATTCCTTAGTCTTTTATCCAATGTAATTATATCCTAATATCTATTTTAGAACAAATACTATGTAGAGGGAGGTTAGTTAGGCATGATAATATAAGGCCTAAGCTTGTGGAGACAATCTTGTGATAGAAACAAAAAAAATCACTGTGTTTGCCTATGTTGATATGTTTAAATACTTGAATTGATGATCTTAAAAATGAAATGAAGAAAGGCTAAATCACGTGTCAATTCATATTGCATATAGGTAGGAATAGGTTAAAAGTCTGTTGCAAGGTGCAAAGTCTATGAAGGAGATCTATATGTGTATTTTGATAAATATTTACAATAAGGAAAGTTATTATTGTTATGAGGATATGTTATTATGATATTAAGCATTTATAGACCTACTTGTAGGATTATGCTCATTATTTATTGTATCATACATGATGAATCTATTAGATTATGTAAGAGAATATAAAATTCTATGTTGTAGTAGCAGTATAATAGGGAAATATGAATGTGTTTTCTAATGCAAAAATTCAACATGTTAGTGAAAGTGTTTATTTACTATTTTGTTAAGTTAACTTGGGTTATATTTAACCACTAGTGGTTAGTGTGTGTACACATGAGTGCTTGATGACTCATTTTCCACTATTCTTTATTATTTTAATTATGGTTTTATCCCACATTCCTTAGGATTACTTTGCATCCTTGTTGTAACCACCTATATATGCAATGATCTTCTATGAGTAACACACAAGTAACATAAAGGAGAAAAATTGAGGTTGCATGTAATACGGGTTTCATAATGTATTATTATCATTATGGTGTCATTAAATCTTGGTGTGGGTTAGTTTCTCAATTTTACATCAATTATGTGGCAATTTGGGAGTTGCTTAGTCCTAGTTTTAGCTATATCATGGTATCAAAGCTATGTATGGCCCAATCCTATCATTCTTAAGTGACTTTTAGGGTCATTTTTTGGTTTTTTAATTTTATATAAAAATATAGAATTTATGGAACTGATCCTATATATTTTTTGAATTCTACTCATAAAAATAAGAATTTTAAAAATAAAATTCAATTCTTCTAGTGATTTTGTATTATTTTTTCAAGTTTCTATTTTGTAGGTTAAGTGAGGAAAAATAGAGAAAATGGTAGATTTTTTTACATTATTTCCATAATTTTGGATCAAATCCTAGATTAGTAGATTATTATCATTTATATATTTATAAAAAGTATTTGTTTTTTTAAAATGGAGCACCGAGGCACCCATGGTGAAAGTTTGAAGGTAGAGGGCAATTTAGAAGTCTTCATGTAGTGTAGAGTCAATTTTTTAGGTGGAGAACCACCTAGATCCACCATTTTCATCAACAACACTAGCATCATGCCACAAGGAATACCACCACTTAGCTCAGCCTTTAAATTAGTGCATTTTCTTAAAATAAATATCACTTTGTTCACTTGTGTTAATAAGCTTCATACTTGCACTTATGGCTAGAATGCTTGGATTAAAGCATTGATGACCTATAGGTCACAATGTCAAATCTCAATGTTTTTTTTTGGTCTTTCACAATATTTTTCAGTCTCTGTTCATGCTATATGACAACAATTTGGGCATTTTTAGCCCCTAAGGGCTTGTCCACCAATATGGGCCATCTTTGGAGATATTTTCTTATAAGGCTCATAAATTTTGATCCGTAAAGCCTAGGAAGGTTACTTATTTTCACCTTGACTATTTTTTCAAGATATATGTCATAGTAAGGCTAGTTTTAACATTTTAATCACCTATATTTCCACAATTTTTAGTTTCTTGCTAGTTTAGTTGACCAATTATTCTATTATTGACTTTTAAGAGGCCATAACTTTTGACTGGTAACTCTAATTTGTATGTTATCTATTTTGAAATTACATGTTTTTATGTGTTCTTCATAGATGAGAAATTTATTTATCATGAGAATATATATATATATATATATATATATATATATATATATATATTAGATTATAGTTTTTTACTTAATTTCTTATTTTATAAACTATAATTGATATTTGGTGGATTGTTCAAATATATTTGTACTCACACTTATTTATAAAGTGCCATAGGGGGTTTCTATATGTATCTACCTTCATTTGTGTGTGATTTTTGACGCTCCCTTATCACATTCTGGTGGTTGAGTTATTCTTGTGGCTTGGGCACATTGACACATGTTCATAATATCATGGTTGAAAATTGGTGGGTGGGTCTGGCATGATTGGTGGTCATGCCCCCCACAATAAACTGTATGAATTTTTTTATCTCTCCTTATCCTTTAGTTTAGAAAATGAATTGTATTTTCTTATATTATAAAGGGTATCTAAAATGGCCTTATTATTAAGACCCTGTCAAGGAAAAATAATTTTTCTCTCTTTTCACATGGCTATTATCTAGCAAGACTCCTACTACATTTTTGAATGTGTATTCAAGTAGTGGATTTCAACCTATTTATGTATGACCTTTTTTATTTCACGAGCTTCTTTTCCTTCATGGATTGATCTAGTTAGTTTACACTTCCACCTACACTCATGTTATTGACACATTTAAGGCCCATTCCTTTGGACCTCCTTGTATTTTCTAGGGGATATTCCATTTCTTTTTTAAAATAAGCCCTTTTGTGTGCATTCATATATTCATCAAAATAATGAGTTTGGCTTCCACTATTATACAGAAGTATCTTATCAAACACTTTAATGGATATAAGTCATATGATGATTGTAGTATGTTTCATCATTTATTAGCCTTCTTTGGGGTACTCTTTTGTATTTTTGACACTAACCTTGATAGTATGACTATCTCCATGTTGCAAGTAACATCTAGTATCCCTAGCATCTGTCAGGATACAAAATTACCCATGCATGTCTATCTTCATGGTTCAAAAATTACCATGGTATTTTAGGTGTTCATTGAGTAGTAGATTTAGACCACTCATGTAGATATTATGAATATTTTCACCTAGTGGTCGCATCCATCCTGAATAGTTTCATTTGAGTGTGGATCAAACCACCATATAGTCTTGTGATGATCACTCATTCACCATCACTCTGATAGTCATCAGTTACTATCATCATTACTCTATTCAGAATTGATGGGTGGGAGATGTTTGGTAATGCTTCCCTAAGATTCTTCTTCTAGCTAGTCTTTTGGAGATCAGTGTTTCTTATAGTTGATCATTGTAATCAGCACTAGTTCATATTTTACCTAGTTGTTATAATGATTAGCATCATTTATTCTAATGAGATGTATTAACATCAATTAATATATTGGCTTCTTCACTAGAGTCTCTTGACATTGTACATAGGTACCCAATATGACATAGTTACTAGGACCTATCTTTTCAAGAGTCTTACATTTTTTTATGTTTCACTCCTCCCTAAGTTACACTTAATGTGGGTGCGAGTCTACATGTTTATTTACACTTTTTTTAAGTTAACTTAGGTTTGATTTAACCACTAGTGTTTAGTATGTGCACACATGAGTTCATAATGACTCATGTGCCACTATTCCTTACTCTCCTACTTGTGTTTATATCCAAAATTGCTTAGGATGCTTTGCATCTTGGTTGTAATCACCTATATATGTAAGTATATTCTATGAGAAACACATAAGTAACACAAAGGAGAAACATTGCAACATTTAGCTTGCATATAATATGTGTTTCATAATGTAATTTTATCATTAGGGTTTCATTGTGTCTTGGTTTTACACTAATCTTGTGTCCACTTGAGTGTTATTTAGTCCTAGTAGTAGTTTTATCATAACATGGCACTTGAAAATGTTATATTTGATACGATAAAATTTATTTCATGCATTATCATTGATTTTTTTTTAATAAATGAATTTCATTTAATTGTATCTACTCCAATTTATAAAAAAAGGACAATCAATAATAGTCAAGGAAAATTCTACTATTCCACATATTTTTGTAAGAAAGGCTTTGTTTATATGAATTGGAAAGGTGAGATAATGTGTATAAGAAGTTTTATGAGTGATTTTGATCTTATAACATATCTATAATTCAATAAAAATTAATTAGATGATCTCAAGTTCCTATTTGTGAGGTTAATCCAAGGCTTATAAGATTATAATAAAGAGAAATAATTCTTAACTTTTGAAAGGATTATATTGTAAATATTTTGGAAAATTAATCATGTAGGTAGATACCACTTTCATCAATTATATATAAGTCCAATAATATTACTCTTGTCCAAAAAAGAAAAGTCTCACTAATCTATAATATCTATCTAATAAGTTAATATAAGATAAGCTAGATATAGAAATTTCTAAGAGGGATAACACACCTAATTAAACAAGGTATCAAATTGGTCTATTAAGGAATAGTCAAATCTTAAGGATAAAATTAAAATTATATAAGTTTAATCAGACATATGTCAAGATAATAATTTCGTTGGTCTTGTAAGATAAAACTAAAGAGGGTAAGGTTATTGAGATAGGGTTAGTAAGAAAAAACATAAAAGAGGTGATTTTATACCTATAGTTTAAAACTTCAATCAGACCTTAATGAAGGAAACATACTAAGGGTTATTAGATCAAAGAATGGTCATTGAAAGGAACCTCAAAGATAGATTAAGGATATATCTGAAGTAAGTATAAAAGTTGGTTATGGGCCTACATATCTTGGGATAGGTACATTTTATTGGACCATTTGACATCCGTAAGCATCTAGATTTTTAGTCCAAAAAAATTTATTGGATTGATTTATAAATTTATGATTTTCCAACCACTTTCTATTATTGGAGTCATTATTTTAGTAATTTCACATTGTCATTTTAGTATTGGACTTAAATTTTATTAGATATTTTATATTAAACATATGCCTTTAAAATTCCTTCAATATATCCTAGTCCCCTATAAGGATATTAACCTCCAATCAAATTATTAAGGCTCCATCCCCACTCTAAGAATGTTTTCTTTCTCCATATACAACTTCAACCCTCCTACTCTATCACTCTATTAGCAAGAACACATAATTATCCCAACTTTATAGAATGACAAAATTTGACAAAGAAGTAATTAGTCTTGAAAGGACCAATAAAATAAGATTATCTATTTGACAAGTAAAAATAAATTATAGAAAATAAATAATAAAATATAATAAATTTTCTACATTCAAACAAGTATTTAGACATAAAAGAGAAGATGAAAACTAATAGTTACATCTAGATGTAATGGAAAGCCTTTAAGAGGCCTAAACAGTTTAAGATTGGCAAAAATGAAAGTAATAAGTTAGAAATTAAAAAAACATAGAGTTTAATTATAGATAAATTATCTATTTTAAGTGGATTTAGGCCACTTATATCACATTCCCTATTTAATGTGAAAAATGAGAAAATCAACCATCTTCATGTACTAATGTAATTAATGCATGATTTTACAACTATAATAGTTTGATATATTCTCAAATTACATGTGATTACATGACTATGATTCTAAAATCACATTTTCACTAGTGTTTAGGAGTACAAAAACACTCACAAGATGAGTTGTAAAAGTTGAATCTTTAGCTATAAAACACTATTTCCAGTGCTTCTTGGCTGAATATTGGCACTACCAACATGTCCAAAGGGGAAAAAACATATAAAACCAATTTTTTGGCCTCCCATCATGATTTTTTGACACACCCACCACCTATTCGAGGCTCAAGAACACACTTCCCAAAAAATGAAAAATATAAATTTTTATCTTAAATTTAGATACACATAAAACATAAAACGTGAGTCATATGGAAAAAATATAAGATCCCTCCTATTAATATGAAATCACTTTAGTTTTAACCCATGTTTATTTCATGTAAACCTACATAGAAATTTTTGACACAGGTTATAGAAATAAGTCCTAAAATGCAAATTGTTTGTAGTGAAAAGATAACTTCTTGAGCTCCAACTAACGTTTCTACCTTTGGGACCCCCAAGTCAAAGTACATCACTCTAAGCACATATTTTTAGATCAAGTAATTTCTAAGAGGTAATTATTAACCTTTAGATTACATTGGTAATTAATTAAATAAATAATAATATATTATTTATCAACATGAGGTGGAAACCTCATGAAAATAAATAATATTATTATGGTTATTTAATACTTCTCAAATTAAGTTTTAATTAATTGGATTTATTGGGATGGATGGAATTGTTATTTATACAATGATAACCTCTCTTGATATTTCAATATAAATAGGGTTTTACCCTATTGTGAAATTATCTATCAAATATGAAACTTTTATCATATTCAAAGTTATTAAACTTACAAATTTTGTGAAACACTATGTGAAGAAGTGAGAAGAAGAAGTTTGTATTGGGGTGTAGAGCTTCTAAAATATATGAATATCGTATTGGTAGATTTTTTTTACCTCTTTTAGGTTTTCTCATGGAAAATACTTGTGTTCGATGTTAATTAATTAATATTCATTTATATGTTTTGCTAATAAATTTCATATCTATATCCTATATATTTATTTATCACTTTTTACATGGTTTTAGAGAATAGTGAGTGGATTTAATTATCAAGAATATTTCATTGAATTAAAATAACTAAGATTTTATTTAATATAAAATATATTTTTAATTATTTTAAAAACCTCAATCAAACCTAACTATGATAGTAAGGAAAGATTTTTTTATTTGATCTCTAAGAGGTCAAGTTTATTATTATTTATGCTTAGTGGATTTATCTCCTTGATTTGTATGTATAGAAACTACCACAGACCCTGAAGATATTAGTTAGAGATCTGAAAATTCTTTCTTGAACACAAGGGTGCCATTATCAACTCGAGAAAAATTTTAAAAAAAAAATTGTCAAAAAAAAATTTTAAAAAATATTTCATCATCAACATTAAAAATCTTGAAGATGGAAACAAATTTTATGGTTTTTGGTGGTTTGTACAACATTTTAGACCCTCCAAAGCTTCTTAAAGGGCACCATGTTTCTACATAGAAATTTAAAACACTGAATTATCTATCAAAAAAATTATTTTGAATTTCTAACATGCCTTTTACTAAGAGTTTAGGAAGTTTATCAAAATTTTGAGGTCTTTGTGGCCTATTTAAGGTGCTATGAAAATTTAAAATTTTCCCTAACCATCATTATTCTCTAGGATACGTGTTATAGATAATTCTATTTCATATAATTTTCATTAATTTTTTTAAATTAACTAATATTTTAAAAATTAACTATATTTTTAAAATATTTAATTTACATGTGTGTGTGTGTGTGTGTGTGTGTGTGTGTGTGTGTGTGTGTGTGTGTATATATATATATATATATAGATAGATATATATATATATATAGATATATATATATATATATATATATATATATGTTTGTATATGTGTGTGTGTGTGTGTATATATATATATATGTATGTATATGTATATATATATATATATATATGTATATATATATATATATGTATATATATATATATGTATATGTATATGTGTGTGTATATATACATATATACATATAATATACATATATATATAGATATCACCCACCACCTATTCTAGGCTCAAGAACACACTTCCCAAAAAATGAAAAATATAAATTTTTATCTTAAATTTAGATACACATAAAACATAAAACGTGAGTCATATGGAATAAATATAAGATCCCTCCTATTAATATGAAATCACTTTAGTTTTAACCCATGTTTATTTCATGTAAACCTACATAGAAATTTTTGACACA
>JARHVA010005117.1:110000-145000 GCA_037957365.1 Torreya grandis | reverse complement strand
CAAAATGATCATGTTTTAGTTGTTGCATTTGGTAATAAGATCATGATTAGTGCGTTTAGATATTTTTTGTTTCAATTGTTTATAATATCTCATTATATTATTTTATGATTTGATTGTTTATGCTAAAATGTTTCATTTGAAAATAAGATATGTTTTGAAATACAAATTATAAAAGAATTTTGTATTATTAACTCTTCATCATTTACTTTTTTAAGCATTGCTTTCATACATATCTAAATTTATTTATTTTAGTCTAATATCTAGTTGATTAGATGATGGCATTCCATGCTATAATTATCCATATTTGATGTATGATAGAATATACCTCATTCTTTTGTTAAATCATATTAAAATTGAAAAGTTTTTTGATAAAACTCAAATGATGAAATAAGTTATATCTAATATGATATCTATTATTTTGGTAAACTCAGTATCATATTATTAATAATATATTATATGTGCATCACGTGACAGTTGGGAAAAATCATCTTGACAATATTGGAGAAGTCCAATAATCAATTGCATACAATAATTTATATTTTTTACTAACTTTTTAATCACCTATTTGACTAAAATATGACATGTTTATTTTAAAATGTGATATAGCATAAAAAATATATATGTCATATTTTTATGTCTATGGTTATTGTGATGCTAGCCATATTTTTCTATCATCAATATATATTTGGATATATGTTTAAGTTTTATGTAGGTGCACAATACCAATAATTCAAGCATATTGAAGTTCATGTTCATTTTATTTGAGAGAATGTCTTTAACAATGATATTGATCTATAGTTCTATCTTAAAAATGAACAAGTGGAAGATATCTTCATAAAGCCACTTGAAACTACCATGTTTTATTAGTTTCATGCAATGTTGGACCTCTCAAATTTTCTATTGAGAGGGAGTGTGAATGACAATGCAACTTCATTATGGCCATATATTTATTATCTTTCTCTATAGTTCTTCTTAGTGTAAATCATTGCAAAATTATGTGGATGTTATATGATTTAAGTAAAATTCATGTGAAATTTTTACTTTGCTATTCCAATGCATTAAAAGAGTACTTTGTGATGGGGGTCTTTATGTTATAAAAATCTTTAAATATGCTTCGTTCTTATTCATGAAAAACTATGAGATGTAATCTCACAATCATGTTAACCTAAACTTATTTTTGAGTAGTTTATAGATTATAATTTTTTTATTTCCAAGATGATGTTTGGCATGATGAAGGTTTTTGAAATATTTCAATCATATACATAGTATAATTTTTTTTTAAAGTGACTATGACATTTATTCCCACTTAGTATTATGGAAGAGTGTTAGAATAATTAATATCTAAGTGGTAATTATTAACCCTTGGCTTACATTGATAATTAATTAAAAATAAATAATAATATATTATCAATTAATATGAAGTGAAAAACTCATGAAAATAAATATTTTTATTATGTTTAATTAATACTTATCAAATGTTTTAATCAATTTTATTTATCAGTATCAATAAAATTATTATTTTTACAATGATCACCTCTCTTGATATTTCAATATATATAAGGTTTTACCCTATTAGAAACTTTTATCATATTCAAACTTATTAAACCTATGAGTTTTGTGAAGAATTGTGTGCAGAAGTGAGAAGGAGAAGTTTGCATTAGAGTATAGATTTCTTCAAATATATGATTATCACATTAATGGATTTTCTACCTATTTGTAATTTTTCCATGGTAAATACTTGTTCTCTGTGTTAATTATTCAATATTCATATATATGTTTTGCTAATCAATATTGTATCTATATCTTATATATTGATTTATCAATTTTTACATGGTTTCAAAACTTGGTGAGTGGATTTAATTTCCAATCACATTTCATTGATTTGAAATAATTAAGATTCTATTCAATCTAAAATATATTTTTAGTTATTTTAAAATCCTCTTTCAAACCTATGTATGAAATTGATGACTATATTTTTTTGTTTGAGCTTTGAGAGATGTAGATTATTATTATTTCTACTTAGTGGCTCTATCTCCTTCATTTTTATGTACAAACACTACCATAGACCCTGAATCTATTAGTTAGAGATCTATTTTTTTTTCATACACATGGATGTCATTATCAACCGAAAAAAAATTATTTCCTGGTCAAAATATTTTTTTATAATTCTTTCATTATCATAATTAAAAATATGGAAGATTGAAATAAATTTTAGGTCCTTTAGTGGTCTGTACAACATTTTAGACCCTCCAAAGCTTTTAAAGGGGAAACATATTTCTACATGAAAATTTAAAACACTCAATTATCTATCAAAAACATATTTTGAATGTCTAACATGCCTTGTACCAAGATTTTAAGAAGAATAGTAAATTTTTGAGGCCTCTCATTACCTATTCAGGGTGCTATAAAAATCTAAAATTTTACCTAAGCACCATTAATCTCCAAGTTTCATGTTATGATTAATTCTATTTCATATAATTTTTAATTTAATTTACATGTAACATTGGCCCCACTAGTGTTTAATTATTTTTTACTAAGAAATGTAAATAGGTTTTTACACTTTTAAAAAAATTACATGCATAATGGATATGTATGTATCTATGTATGTATGTACATACTTATGTACGTATGTTCAATTAAAAAATAATTTAAATATTATTTAATGCATGTAAATTAAAAAGTTTTATTTAAAGTACTTATTTCTTATCATATTTAAAAAGAAGTCATGACTTTACCTCATTTTTTCTTAGATAAATCTTAAATGATTAATATAAATAAATATAATATATGTAAAATCTATGTTAAAATTGAATTTATGGCCTATTACTTGTGGAATATTTTTTTTGGGATTGATAAAGCCTATTTTGAATAACATGTGACCCCTGAGCTTACCAATGTATTTCAACAGAAATCTTAGGAAGGTATATTCATTACATTGTGGAGTGTTAAAGATAAATTCTTTCTCCAAGTAAGTAATAATGAGTCTCATAGAAATGCTTGGTAACTCCTTCAATCCATTCACAAGGGCAATCATCTCTAAAAAAACTATTAATTTAATCTTTGAATTGTTAACTACACCTATGAAAGGTGATGAGAAAGCTGTAATTGTTTTTATAAAACTACAAATATTAAAGCTCATTTAAATGGATGTAACTGTAATTTGACTCAAGATCAGTTACTTTTTTTATCATTCATTTAGATATTCATATAAAATATATAAATCTCATTTCGATTTTGAATTTTAAGCATCAAAATGAGCAAGATATCCATGAACTTACCACCTCATCTACTCTCCTAATTCAAGAAGAGAAATTTATAGAAAATTTTGATTTTAAAGAGAATATTTTTCAATAAATTTTCACCTTAAATACTATTTATAATAATAATAATAATAATAATAGTTTTAGATCAAATGGGAATAAAAAATCTAGTAATACGAATAGTACATCTATGTTTAATGGAAATTACAATCTATGTAATAAATTTGGTCATCGAAGGGAAATATTTTATAAAAATAAGGATAGAATTAACAATCAATCTTATAAAAATAAAAAAGAATAAATTTAGTCAAAATAAGTCGAAGAATTAAAATCCTAATTAGAATAACAATCAAAATTAGAATGTTATTACATTATATACTACTTTATTTGCTTTAAATGAAAAAAAGTGGATTTTATATAGCGGTGCATCTCATCATATGACTTTCTTATCTAATATTTTTTATGATTCCAGTGATATCTCTAAAAAAAATTACTTGGAAGATAATTTATTTTTAAAAATAAATAAATAGGTAAAATCAAAGTTTTTAAATATTGCTATTATAAATGATGTTTTATATGTGTCTAAACTTACAAAAATTTCTATCTTGTTCTCAGCATACAAATTATAATTTGACTGTAATATTATATAAAGATAGTTGGTCCATTAGAAATCAATCTAATTTTTTTATTGTTGAAGGTATTCAAAAGAATGGTTTATATATATTTTTTCCTTCTGCATGTTTTCTTTCATTGTATAGTAAGAATGAATCTCAATTATGGTATAAAAGATTAGGATATGTTAATTTTATAAGTTTACATGATATATCTACAAATAATATTATTATTGGATTTCTTTCTATCCATTCTCATCTTTTAGAATTATTTGATAGTGATGTTGTAGGACCTCTTAAAGTTATATCTCTTAATGGTTTTCTATATTATATTAGTTTTATTTATGAATACACTCGAATGATTTGATTTTTTCATTAAAAAGAAATCTAATGTGTTGTCTAAATTCAAAGAATTCAAAGCTATTATTAAAAATAAATCTAATTTTTCTATTAAGAGATTAAGAACTAATAATGGTGGTGAATATGTTAGTAAAGAGTTTGATTTTTTTTCTATTAGTTATGGTATTTAAATTGACTTAACAACTTCTTATTCTCCTCAAAAAAATAGTATTGCTAAAAGGAAAAATTATACCATCATATAAATGGTTAAAATATATAAAAATTTGCAAATGTTCTTAATTTTTTATGGGTCAAAGCCATAAATACTATTATGCATATCCTGAATAATATCCCTGCTTAATATTTTCATTTTTTGATATCAAATACATATATATGCACAAAGCATTTCATATTTTTTGATAAAAAAAAAATTGTTGTTACTTTAAAAATACTAACTATATTGGTACTATCTCAACTACATTATATATGTTAGTAAACTGGTTTAGTATTGATTCTTGAAAATAACACAATAAAATTATATTTCAATAGATATATTTTTCTTAAATGATTAATCAAATAAAATATATAGATATTATGATTATTTTAATTTTAGTTAGCATTGAAATACATTATATGCATAACATCATGCTTAATTTGACAAAATGATCATGTTTTGGTTTTTGCATTTCGTAATAATATCATTCTCAATGTGTTTAGATCTTTTGTGTTTCAATTGTTTAGATATTGTCATTATATTATTTTATCATTTGATTTTTTATGGTTAGATACTTTATTTGATAATAAAATATGTTATAAAATGCAAAGTGTAAATGAAATTTATATTATTGACTCTTCATTATTTACTTTATTAAGTATTCTTTTAATCAATATCTAATTTTTTTTTCAATCTCATATCTATTTGATTGGATGATGGAATTTCATGCTAAAATTATCCATATTTGATGGATGAGAGATTATACCTCAAGATTTTATTAAATAATATTAAACTTGATTTTTTTTTATAAAAATCAAATGATAAAATAAGTTATTGCTAATATGATGTCTAATATCTGGTTAAAATTAGTATCAATTAATAGTAAATTATTTTACGTGCATCATATGACAGTTGGGGAAACTTATCTTGTCAATATTTGAGAATTTCAATAATTAATTGCATACAATAATTTAATTTATTTTAATAACTTTGTAATCATTTGTTTGCCTAAAAGATGACATGATTATTTTAAAATGTGTTTTACCATAAAAAATATATGTCATATATTTGTTTATGGTTATTGTGATGATAACCATATTGTGCTATCATGAATGTATATTTGAATATGTGTTTAAGTTTTATGTAGGTGCACAATACAAATAATTTAATAATATTGAAGTTCATGTGAATTTTATCTAAGAGAATGTCCTCAATGATGATATTGATCTATAGTTCTATCCTACAAATAAACAAGTGATAGATATCTTCATAAAGCCACTTGGTGCTGGCATGTTTTATTAGTTTCATGCAATGTTGGGCCTCTCAAATTTTTCATTGAAGGGGAGTGTAAATGACAATACAAGTTCATAATGGCCATGTGTTTATTCTCTTTTTATACACTTCTTATTTTAAATAATTGAAAAAAATCATGTGGATGTTATCTAATTTAAGTAAGCTTCATGTCAAAGTTTTTCTTTAGTACACCAATACATTAAAAGAGTACTTTGTAATGGAGTTCCTTATGTTATAAAAGTCTCTAAATATGATTAGTGATTATTTATGAAAAATTGTGAGATATAGTCTCACAATCATGCTAGTTTAAACTTACTTTTGAATAGTTTATAGGTTATAATTCTTTTTATTTTCAAGATGGTGTTTGGCATGATGAAATTTTTTAAATATGTCAATCATGTATATAGAATAATTATTGTTTTGGAAGTGACTATGACATTTATCCCCACTTAACATTTAGGGGGAGTGTTATAACAATTAATGTCTAAGTTTTAATTATTAACCCTTAATTTACATTAGTAATCAATTAAATAAATAATAATATATTATTTATTAACATGAGGTGAAAATTCATGAAAATAAATAATTTTATTATAGTTATTTAATACTTACTACAAATTTTAATCAATTGCATTTATCGATATGGATGGAATTGTTATTTTTACAATGATCGTCTCTCTTGATATTTCAATATATATAGGATTCTACCCTTTTGTTAAATCATCTCTTGAATAGAAAACTTTTATCATATTCAAACTTATCAAACCTATGAGTTTTATGAAGTAGTGTGTGAAGAAGTGAGAAGGAAAAGTTTGTATTGGGGTGTGAAGTTTCTTAAATATATGAATATCACATTTGTGGATTTTTTAAGTCATTAAATTTTTCTCATGGTAAATACTTATGTTATGTATCATTTATTCAATATTCATTTATATGTTTTTCTAATCAATTTCATATATATATATATATATATATATATATATATATATATATATATATATATATAGCGCACATGTGAAAATAAAAATAATGTTTAATTACACTCTAAAATGTATTTTCACCACTGTTTAGGAGCATGAAAACAATGGTAACAAATATTGCCAAAGTTGAAGTTGTAGTTCGAGTACTCCATTTTTTGTGATTCATGGTTTAAACATGGAACTAAAAACACATATGTATGAATATAAAATATAAAGTACCAATTTATTATCCTCCCATCATACTTGGTGAATAAACCCACCACCCATTTTGGGCTTAAGAATTCCCTTCTTAACATAAGAAAAATGCAATTTTTAAGCCTAATTTGAGACATACATATAATATAAACTATAAGTTATATGATTGAAAAAATAGATCCATACTTTGTAGATAAAATAATTATTAAGTCACCATATATTTAGTTATTATTAATTTATAGAGAAATTAATGGTATAAGCTGTAGTCACGAGTCCTAAAATGTAAATTTTTCGTAGTGAAGAAACAACTTCTTGAGCTCTATGTAGAATTGATACCTCTAAAACACATAAAATGAAATCTATCACTATAAACACACACACACACACACACACACACACACACACACACACACACACACACACACACACAGAGGTTACATGTATTATAATGATCATTAAATTCAATTCCACTTGAAAGTGCATTTTCACTACTATTCAAAAGTGCAAAAACACTGACAACAAATGTTGTTAAACTTAAAAGTTCAATTAGAAAACTCCATTTATGGTCCTTATTAGGTGAAAAATATCACTAATATAATATTAATAAGCACATAAAACATCTAAAACTAGGTTATTTCCCTCCCATCACACCTGGTTGACAAACCCATGACCTATTTTGAGTTCGAGAATGCCCTTCCCAACTTAATAAAAATTCATATTTTAGCCTAACCTTAGAAATACATAAAATTAAAACTATAAGTCATAAAGATGAGTAATAATATATTTAATATGCATGTGAAATATATATAATTACACCTTGTATCATATCTTTAAAAACTTAGATAAAAATCTATGGCACAAGGTGAAGTAATGGGTCCTAAAATATAACTTTTTGGTTGTGAAGAGATAACTTCTTGAGATCCAACTGGAATTTATGCCTCAGAGACCCCATGTGAAAATACATAACTCAAAGCATGTCTATATAATAAAATTATATTTTATCCAATGAATATGATGTTAAATTCCACTAAGAATCATATTTCTACTAGTGTCCAGGAGTGCAAAAATATTGACAATAAATGTTGTCAAAGTTTAAGCTACAGTTGGCTAACTCCATTTCTAGTGATTTTTGGCTTAATGCTAGTTATATAAACATGTATATATGGTTGGATAACGTATATTACAAGTTTATTTATCTCTCATCATACTCTGTTAATAAACCCACTACTCATTCTAGGCTCAAGCACACCTTTCCCAGCAGAAGAAAAATGTAAATTTTTAGCCTAACTTTAGACATGCAACTAGATATCTACAATAATAGTCATTTGAATAAAAAGATAAAATTTTAATACTATTTCCAACCATTTTCACATATTTATCAATCTAAAACGGTCATCTTTATTCTTTTTATATTTCTAGTCCTAGTTCTTCTTCTTAACCTTAAGGCAAGGTCTTAGTCACTAAAAGTGGTCTAAATTGAAAAAGACCCATCCAAACAGGTCTAAATTTGATATATAAATCTAAAATAACCCCCTATATTCATTTAATTGGTATCATGATTTCAATAAATTTAAAAATCTCTAAATAGATGATTATATCTTTCAGGTCTTTAAAAATCAAGAAAGTGAGGGTTTTGGAATAAAGAAACTTGTATATCTCCTAAAGTATTAACTAAAATGAATTTAAACATTATCCATACCTATTAAAGTAAAATATTAAGAATATTTATATTATTTTAATATTTTAAATAATATGTAAATAATCTTATAAGTGATTATGTGTGATCAAACCTGTGTATAAACAAGATAAATAGAGGTTTAGGAGACCAAAATTGTCGTATCTCCAAAATGATTGATATATGGAGCCTATAAATTTATAGTCAGCTTCAAAAAGTTTTATGTAAAATTCCTAAGGTGATTATAGATATGTTTTATACATATATAAGTAGCATTGATCCAAAATAGACCTACAACATAGGTGTGAGCAAGTAGATTTCATAGTTTTATGAGAATTAACAATAAGAAAAGACATAACTATTGAAATCATATAAATAATGATGATATTAATGGTAATATGGATTTGATATAATTAGTGTCATGAGTTTAGGTTGAGTATCTAGAGAAATTGATGCAGGAGCTTCACCTAATAAGATGTAAATTTGTACATATTAACCAAAAGGAGTCTAATGACTCATGTTGTAGATAATAAGGAGCTTACCATGCTTAAAATTGTATTTTAATAACCATATTTAGGTGTAGAAGGTTATATTATGTCCATTTTTTTATGTTTAAACCTATATCTTTGTAATATTTGACTTATAAAGACTCATATTTGGTTTCTCACCAAACTGAGGAATTTGAATATTTGAAATGTTTTTAAGGACTTTATGACAGTTTTGAAGGTCGTAAAAGTCTTAAACCTTAAAAATGGATTACGTAATTTTAATTTACATATTTTAAGACATATTTTACCCTGTATATGTTAAATTAGAATAAGATAAGTGAAGTATATTATTGAGATAATCTTGGATTACTGCCTTCAAAATTGGAATAAAAAGCCTAGATCATGATCTCCTACATGGAGATAATCCTTGAAAATACCAAGGAAGAGCTAATAAAGAAAATTTTACACTTGATAGGAGAGTGGAGAGAAGATCTCAAATGAGAAGAAGAGGTCTATTACAAGGTTATATATGGTCCATCAAAAGATTCTGTGTGGAAGAAAAATGAATAAAAAAAGTTTTTTTTGATGATTTCATGGATGCGTAGATTGTGAATAAAATATAAGTTATATTAGTAATGTTTTGTTGATCTTGATGTATGTTTCATGATGGTTTTGACTTGTAAATCATTACGGATATAATTATGTTAAGTACAACCCCATGGAAATATGTATTTACACATGTTTTTATGATGATAAGTCCTAGAGAATGTTTGTTTGAATATGAAAAGGATTTGTAAGTTAAAATCATATTAATGATACGTTTTAAAGCAGATAAGTGCTGATATTTTTTCCCATTCTAGTGATCTCAGGTCTGATTGGTAACATATATTCTAAAATAGTCATAGGAAAGTAATGTTTTGATGAGTTATAAGCAATTTTTAGGGTTTATAGTGATGTATAAAAATTTATATGGTTTTATAGGTAATTTTACAAGTAGAATAAATACAAAACATTCATCATAATTAAATATATGGATTTTTGAAGACTCTCAGCCTATGCGCATGAAATTAGGTTTTAAGAAGCAACAAAACCTTATATCCTTTTATCCATATAAATGGTCTTAAATTTGACATGGGGTTAGGTAAAAGTGTTTAGTTTATTATAGTGGTTTTAGGTGTATAGGAGGCCTAGATAATAAGTTATGATGTCTTTAGGGTCTATGTACCTATAAAAACCAGTCAAGAACTGAGATGAGGTCTTATGTGAGTGAAAAAAGGTGTTTCAAGGTAAATGATGAATGAATATATACTTTTCATGATTAATAATAATTTTTTAAAGAATAAAATTGTTTCAAGTGTGAGTAAAATCCCATAATAAAAGTTGACATGTCTTGAGATAGGCCTTGTCTATATATAGTGTAGGTTATGAGAAAAGGTATTCAAGACAGGATATGAAAATTTGAGAAGTTATAAGAATAAATTCATAACGTCACATTGAGATGTTAATATCTTCATTAAGAGGCATAATGGATGAGTCATATCTCCAAAGAGAAATAAAAGAAGTTATTAGTCTAAGAATTAAGGATTAAGCCAAAGCCTAAAAGGAGAAAGTTTGTAGGTCTATTTTACATGGTGGTTTACATCATTGGCACAATAAAGATTCAATAAGATTGTAAAATACTCATTAAAGATGAAATCTAAGTAATTTTGAGTATATATATGTTGTTAATTATGTATGAATCAGATATTGAGAATCAAGGGTTAAGGAATGTGTCTATAAAGAAATTACTAAAGATAATAAATAACAAGTCAATAAATACATAATATTTATTGGTCATAATACCAATTTAAAAATATAAATATATATAGAATAAATAATAAGTAGATAGACATAAAAGAGAGATTTCAAACTTTTAAGTTAGTTTTGTGATTAGAAACCTTATAGAAGGGGCATAAAGAGGCCCACTATTGAATTAAATTATCCTAAACAAAAGGGTCTTAAAACATTTAGTAAATATCCTGAGCATTAAAGTGTTAGTCTACTTGCATCAAAGATAAATATGAATTTCAAATATATAGACTTGAATAATAAGGCTATAAATTAACATTTTGAGAGTGAAAGTTTAAATAAAGTATTAAAAGAATGGTAAAACCCCTTTTAATAGGTTGGGAGTGTCATAGCGGACACAAAAACATTGAAAGAGGCATTGAAGAATATTAGTTTGTGAAAATAATTCATTCATGTGTCAAGCCTAAGGGATTAGGTCTGAAAAAGGCCAAAAGAGAGATTGTTTTAGTTATTGAGATAAAGATAAGTATGAAGCTTGGTGATAATATATAAAAAATTCATGTAGGAAATTTACATCAGTAGGTTTATTTCAACTTCAATAACATGAAACTATTAACTAACAATTCCAACTTCATGAGGGTGGAACCTTATTATGCATCACTAACCTTTAAAATAATGTTAGCAAGTAATTAGAAATGAAATTTATCTAAGTACTACCTAATAAAAAAAAATAGAATTGGTAACATATACACTATATAGGTCAACATACCTACACATTTCAATCCAATAAACCACTAGGATATTATCTAATATTGATACTATCTATAATAGCTTCACTATTTAACATGTGAACTTTCCATAGATTCCTATTTAATGGCCTCCCAAGTTATTTTTACAATGTAAAATTTGTTACTAGAATAAAATTTGATGTTTGAAATATATTTTGATGTATTTAAAAGTATTAAAATAACCATATATTTGAATGTATTAAAGGATATTATCTAATCCAATTTCTAATGACTACCACAGACCCAGTGGGATAGTCAATGTTTTCTCCATCTATGACTACGGAAGTCAATTTTTTATTTCCATATAAAAATAAAAATAAGTATATTTTATTCCCTTTGCATTGTCCTCATCTTCAATAACTACAAGAACATGGAATATATCACAAAAAATATAATTTATTGACACTATCAAGATAGATAATGAGGAAAATTATACATGATGATTAATCTTCTATTTAGTTATACTAATTTAGGTACACGGTGAACATTATGTGATGATGTCATATCTATGAGTTTCAATAATGGTGGAACCTGATATATGTTAATTATAATTAGAGGTTTTCTACTCTGTTCATCTACCCATGCTTGTGACTAACACTCATTCTTAACATATTCCATGCATGCAGAATAAAAACATGGCAAGTGTCTCATATGAATTGTTCAAAAACTTGCATTTGAGCTATGAAATGAGTGGATATCATTTGAAACCATTATATTCATACAATACTATATTAGCCAAAAATGTCTACGAATAGTAGAATTTTCTTGAGCACCATAGCATATGCTCTCATTACACCATTCAACCATGGTTTTTGCATCAATCAAATCGATAACCTCTACAAATTTCAACTCCTCCTTTGTAAAGGATGTTTTTACACATGCTCTATAATTTTCATGATCCATTTTTACATAGATAGCCTTAGTAAAACTATAAATTTGTTTTATGGTAGTGGTAACATTCAACCTACTCAACCAATTAAACATATATGTATTCCTAAATTTTGATGTGTAATTGTTTGATAAAATGTAATTCTAATTTAAATTAATGTTCCTATGATTCAACTATCCATATAACTTATCGAAACAACCTTGCACATGCTCTATACAATGTAATTGGCCATTATTAATATATAAATGCTAATCCATTAATATTTTTTTATATTGCACTGTAATATTAGGGGCATGCAAGAATGTTATATGAATGAGTAGGGTAACTTGAGATGAGTTTTAATACTTATATTGAACTTAAATTTGTTGTTTAAATGTGTAATATTTAGAAAATCTAACTACTAAAATAATTGAATCAAGTGGAAATGTGTCCTTACTTGGATTGAAATGTTGATCCAACCATCTAACCCTTTATGTTTGCCTTTCATACTCAAACAATTTTCTCTCCAAATTGACCATAAATTCTGAAGCAAGTATCTATTTTGTAATAAGATCACACTTTTTAAATTATTTAACATATTTTACTTGATAATTCATGGATTTGTAATACTTAAACCAACTAGTTCATGTCTAATTTCACTTGTACATTCCTCATAGATATAATTTTTTAATTTTGGTAATCCAGCATAATTTTTTAACTCCCATATAAAAATTATCTCTTATAAAATAATTATCCATATGGTATTTTACCAAATAAAATGGAATACATTCTTTGGCTAATTTTGGTGGAACACATATTCTACACTCCTAAAAAAACTTTCCAATATTCAAAGTATAATGAATATGGAAAAAACCATCATAGTGCATTGAAAATTCAACATGTGTCTAACAATAATAAGTATTCCCTATGTGGTTTTATTTTACATAAAAATGTTTGGCCATCTCAAAAAATACTTGACTAATATAATTTTATCAATGTTTTTCCAAAAACTTAGAGTATAATTGTGTTTGATTCATATATAATGAATGTTTTAGATAGCATTAATAGTTTCAAGAACTAACTTTTATTTTTACTATATCTCTTGTGTTGGGGATAACTATTGTATTATATTTATAAATTACATAAATATTTGAGAGCATCGAATATAGGTTGTCCTTTCATGGAAGTCTATAAGAGAATTCGCAAAGCTTACTTGTATTGGGTTCATTAAATATTTCAAATATTTTAATGTCTTTCATTAATATTTTTTATTTATATCGAGTGCTCACCTTATTTTTCAAATTAATTATTTTTCCCTATTTGACCACTTACTACACATGTTATAATTATACATTGGATAACAGCATAATCTATATGTCATGATATCGCGATTATAAAATGATACGCATCATGTATATTTTCAATAATTTCATTATTTTCATCATCCATGTTATATGTTCTTATTCCTAATGTGTTTATTATAGGTGTCATCTTAATGAATTTCATCAAGAAAATAAATAATTGACATTTTTTACTATCATAATCTAATTTATAAAAGAAACTATTCCAAATTTCTTGGGCCAATCTTCTTGAATTGTGGTTAGACATTTTATTATGCATTAATTTCAAAATGTTTTCATCGATATCAATTAAGTAATTTTTTCAACGTAAAATTTCTAGATGTGTTGTTAATGGTGGAATTTTTTTTTCATAAAGTAAGGTGGGAAACCAGGGGCCAAACCCTATACAGTCAAAAAAGACAAGAAGGCAAACAAAAAATGCCTTCAGAGAGACAATGACACAGCCAAGAACAATAGACAGAAACAAAACACAAGCCATGGGAAGACTAGAGTTAAATAGGTCTCCCTTTACATAACTATTGATTTGATAAGATCATTGAGTTTGTCATACTCTGTGTTGTCAGCATACCCAGTATTACCCACCACTTCTAGCATAGACATGTTCAGCAAAATTGTATTACGAAGCCCTTTGGTGAAAACCTTCTCTAGCTTTTGAATGCAGTCCTTAAAGTCCCCAATTTCATTTTTCCAATCAGTCTCATTCTCAGGGCCGTCACTAGCTTCCTCAAAATACGTTTTCCCCTTATTGTTAGTAGTTCCCATAGTGTCATCACCCTTCTCCTCAGTAACCTCAAAATCCCTAGTAGCCTGCTTCCCTCTAGTGTCCTCCAAAATTTCTTAGATTTCTAGCTCCTCAGACTCTTCCTCCCAGGTTGCTTCTTTCGAAGCACTTTCTAAATAATCAATCAGTCTACCCTTTGGGGCTAGTTTACTAGCAATCTACCCTAACCTTCACACTCTGGAGGGGAATCCTTCCTTACTAATTTTGGAAGGCTTGTGAGGTTTGCCACCTTGGCCCTACGTGGCCCTGCCTAGATTCCTATGGGTCCCTTCCCTAGTCTCTTTAATATTTTCTTCCTCTTCATCAACATTTCTCTTCTTTCCCTTCTTGCTCACAAAGGAGTCAGGGGTATCAACAGGGGTCATTTTAGGGTCATCAATACACCTCATTCTTGACAAGTCATCTCCTTTTGAATGATCTCCCTAATGTTTAAGGGAATATGAACACTTTGTCACCACACCCTCCAACCTAAAAATTACTGCCCAAGGTTGGCACAAGCATCAACAACCCTGTTTCCTTCTCTATAGGTATGGGAAATCTCAACTTTAGAAAACTTTTGTAAAAGAAATTGGATATCAGTAATGATGTCTTTTAGCTTGATTCCCATGTTTGAAGCTTTATTAACGGCATCTATGACCATCTTAGAGTCTCCTTGTATATTCAAGTTCTTTATTCCTAGGGATATAACTAACTTTAATCCTCATAGTAAAGCCATTACTTCAGCATAGTTGTTGATATGGCATCCAATTCCACCAGCATAGATAGCAGACATCCATCCTTTATCACTCCTTATAATTCCTCCTCCACTAGCTTTACCATCCAACTTGGATGCCCCATCAAAGTTTAGTTTCATCTA
This sequence comes from Torreya grandis, assembly GCA_037957365.1. NCBI lineage: Eukaryota > Viridiplantae > Streptophyta > Pinopsida > Cupressales > Taxaceae > Torreya > Torreya grandis. The sequence goes on along the minus strand of JARHVA010005117.1, from coordinate 129,503 downwards.
GTTAGGTTTAGGGGGATCCATTTTGTATTAAGTCTCTATAGAATTTTGGAGTTATTATACCCAAGGATGTGGTTTAAAACCTTCCATTTGGCTGAAATTTGGCTTTCAACTTGAGATATGGGTTTCTCCGCAACACGAATATGAGTTGTTGTAACACTTTCCATAATGGTCTTAGCAAAGGAGTTAAACACTTGAGAAGCATTTCTGGCAGTGTCCCTAAAATTTTTGTGATTGCGCTCTTTCCATAAAGTCCAACTCAAACATGGCAGAGCTTTCTTCCATAATTCCATAAGCCATGGATGTGTGAAGGTTGGGTTCCAGCTGAGAATTACTTCTTTAAGGTTAGAATTGCAGACCCATTCAATACCAAAGTTGTTAAGTATTGTGCCCCATAATTCCTATGCAAACTCATAGTGGATAAAGAGGTGTGAAACTGATTCCTCTTTTGAACCACACAGGAAACATTTATTAACCAAAGTAAACCCTCTCTTTTGAAGCTTATCCTAAGTAAGGATTTTGTTATGAGTAGTAACCCACCAAAACATGTTAATTTTTGGAATAAGTTTATGATTCCAAATCTTTTTCCATACATCTTTATTCTGAGCTTCAGGAATGAGCAGATGGTAAGCAAATTTGATAGAGAATGATCCATTCTTATCTGGCCACCAGTATTGTTCATCCTCCCAGGGAAAGAGATGGATTTTGAACTCTTAAATGCACTATTGGATCTCTTAAACTCTTGAGAAAAGCTCAGACTGATGCACACAGTAATCCAAAAGATTTTTCTATCTCCTCATCCCATTGTTATTTTCCATATAATCACTGACCCTATCTCTAAAAAATTGGGTAGTCAAGTCAGCAATATCTCCATAGTTTCCCTGTGTGATGAGAGCCTTGTCCTTTAACCAGATATCATCCCAAAATTTAATATGCCAACCATTTCCAAGTTTCCATCTAATTCCCTATTTGAGAAGGCTTATACTTTTTAGCATTTTATTTCATATCACAGATCCTTGGGGTAATCCCATATGTTGAAGAAAGTTGGAATCATCAATGCTATGCACGTATTTGGCATGCATTATTTCCCCCTAATGATTATTTTTATGGATCATGTTCAAACTAATTTTTGAGAGAAGGGCTTTGTTCATGTTCCTGATGGACCTAATATTAAGTCCACTAGGAGATTTTGGAAGACACACTTTTTCCCATCTGACTAAAGACATTTTTTGTTTGTCTTCGACTCCCATCCATAAAAATTTCCTTTGGATCTATTCCAGTTTCTTAGCAAAATATGCAAGAATTTTAAGAAGAGAGAGGAAGTCTGTAGGAATACCTTGGAGTGAAGCCCGAAGAAGTTGTAGTTTACCAGCACTGCTGAGTAGTTTCCCCTTCCAACCAAGAAGTTTCCTCTGCATTCTTTCCATAATTCCATTCCAAAATCTAGCAAATACCTCTTTGATTGAGAGTGGGAGACCCAGGTAGGTAGCTGGTAGGCTAGCTTCAACACATTCTAATATATCAATGATTATATGTCTAAGTTCATTAGGAGTGTTGAAGAAATACACATTGCTTTTCTAGAAATTTATCATTTGTCCTGACTCTCTGGCATAATTATTTAAGATATTATTCCATCTTCTAGCTTCAATCACTGATGAGATGCCAAAGAAGATGGTATCATCCAAAAACTATTGTACCACCATAGGATGAAGGGAGGAGGTAGGTTTGATGCCCACTAGCTTTTTTGAGGCTATATCTACTTGTATGTATCTTCCCAATGCCTCAACCATAATGATGAATAAGTACGAGGAGAGAGGGTCTCCCTGATGAATTCCTCTCGAGGATGAGAAAAACCCTCTAGGAACACCATTAAACAGCACTAATAATTTTGTAGAAGAGATCGTGTTTCATAACAAGCTCGACATTTTATCATTAAACCCAAATATTTTGATCACTTGGAATAGAAAAGTCCATGAGACTCTATCTTAAGCTTTAGAAATATCAAGCTTGAGAGCCATCCCAGGGATTTTGTTCTTATCCATGGAGTGAATAGTCTCATGTGTGGTGATCATAGCATCAAGAATCTACCTACTCGAGATGAAACCTTTTTGAGCAGGATAAATAATTTTGTCTAGCAAAGGTTGAATCCTCATGACCAGCATTTTAGTACATAACTTATACATAGTGTTTCATAAACTAATGGGCCTGAAATCAGTGAGGTGTGAAGGTTGTGATTTTTTAGGAACAAGTACTTTGAATGTATTATTAGCTTGTTTCAAAAGTTTACCTGATCTAAAAAAATCATGCACAGCAGCCGTGAGGTCTGCTCCTACTATCTCCCAATATTCCTGAAAGAATATAGGAAGAAAGCCATCAGGACCCCAAGCTTTAAAAGAACCCATGGATAATAAAATAACATGGAAATCTTCCTTGAATATAGGATTTAACATCTCCAAATTATCTTCTTTCATTATCAAATAGGGGATTTTATCAATAAATTGATTCATAGGTCTATCGATTCTATCATTATTATTTTCTTTCGTAAGCAGATTCTAAAAGAAAGCGCTGGCTTGTTCCCCTATTTCATTATCCTCAATAATAATGTCACCATTATCTAGGACAAGCTTAGTTATTGAGTTGGCTTTCTTATGTTTGATAGTTGAGAGATAAAAAAGGCAATGTTCCTATCCACCTCTTTCAGCCAATGAACACGGGTTTTTGTTTCTATAAAACCTCTTCTCTTTCCATGAGATTCTTCCATTTTGAAGATAGGATATTATCTTCTTCTAAAGTGTCCTCAGAGTCATCCCCTTGATCTATCAGTTGATGTATATCCTTGAGTTTTCCCACTATATTTTTCTTCTGCTGGAAGACCTACCCAAAGCTGTATATATTCCATCCATGAACTTCTTGTTTAATGTGTTGGAGTTTCTTGACTATTCTAAACATAGGAGTACCTTGAATAGGAATTTTCCACCATTGGGCCACCTTTTTTGTAAATTCTTTGTGTTTGATCCACATAGCTTCAAAATAGAATGGGGAAGGTCTGGAATGTCCCTATTCTCTCCAACTGAGGAAGATCGGGCAGTGGTCAGACATGGTTCTAGGGAAAGCCTACACTTGCATATTATGATAATCCTTCTAGTTGCTTGATATAATAAATCTATCTAATTTAACCTAAATCATTTGATTTCCTCTTCTTCTATTGGTCCAGTTAAAATTTAGGTTTTGCAGCTCTATGTCTAATAATCCCCAATCATTGATGAATTCAGCAAAGTCGAACATGTTGTCTGAGTAATCCTTAATTCCACCCTATTTTTTAGAAGGGTATAGAGGAGTGGTAAAATCTCTAGATAACATCCATCTAATGTTATGGGGATTATTCCTGAAACTGCTCAGGTCTATCCATAATTTGTCTCAAAGCTCTGCTATTCGGTCCATAGACATTGATCAACGACCAGTTCAAAGATTTCATAGAAAACTTGGTAATCAAGAAGTGCTTATTATAAGCCATAAGAGACCGCTAGAGTTTAGCACTATTCCACATAGCGACAATCCCCCTAAAGCCCCTTCAGTAGGACTAATGCAAAAAGCTGCCTTAGGCCATATATAGGCAACCATTTTCATAAAATTCTCCTCATTCATCTTGACTTATTGAAGTAATAAAATATGTAATTTATTATCTAAACTATATTTTTTAACCTTAAACTACTTTGAGGGATAGTTAAATCCCCTCAAGTTCAAAGATAATATTCTCATTTAGAGGGTTTGGGGGGTTGGGTCTCCAGTGTATTCTATTTACCACTGGCAATCTCCCTAGCAATCTCTCTTTGTCTTGTTTCTCTTAGGGTTGGCCTCCCTTATTTGGGCTCAGTGCCAACATCTGTAGATTTTTTACCTTTTTAGTTCTTTTCTTTGGGGTAACCCATTCCTCCTATTCATTACTACCACTTTGTCCTGTTACACCTATTGCTAAGTAGTTTCCTACTTGGTCTCCAACTTATAGAGCATGGAAAATGTATGTATTTAGCTGTGGGTCTACTTCTCCTTTAGTGGGACTTTTCTAGAGTTACTTCTTCCTGTCCAACTCTTGGAACTTTGTTTTCTTCATTGACTTCTTCTATCAAAAGGTTACCTCTTTCTCCTTCCTTAGACATATTAGTATATGTTTCTAGAGGGTTGGCTATGTTAAATATAGCCTTCTAACTATTAGCTGATACTATATTTTCCTTTGGGACAACTGTTCCCTCACTATTAGTGATATCCTCATTTCCTATCTCCTCCTCTCCCTTTTCTATGTTATCAAGATTTTCCACATTACTCTCCATTTCCTGCTTACTATTCTTTCTATAATTGAGAGCCTGATCCTCCCCTTCAATTTGGGAATCATCTTTCCTCCCCTTTTGCTTTGTTTTGCACTATGTCATTAAATTTCCCTTTCTCTTACATATTTGATAAAAAGTGGTAGCATTTTCATAAGTGATCGGCTGAGTCCAGGTCCCATATTTAGAGTTTAGCTCTATGGTCCTAGGGAGAGTCCTATTTATTTCAACATTGACACAAAGTCTAGCGTACACACATCTGGAATTTGTTCTGGTTGTATGATCTATAGTGACATATTGGCCAATAGAATTGCTAATAGCTGTGAAAAAAATTCATCCCAGAATTCCAAAGGGAACCCTGGCAGTCTTACCCAAGCAGGAGCAAACTTATTAAGGTCTGAGTTAGGATCAAATCTTGGTTTCCATGAGCATAGGGCAAGAGAATGTGGGCCATACATCCATGGTCCTCCAGCAAGAGTAGCAATCATGTCCTCCCTATTCGTAAAACTAAAAAGGAATAGGCCTCTTGCCATGGTAGTGATCGAAACACTACCCTTAACTTTCCACCTAGACAAAACGCATTTCCTAATCATTTCGATACTAGGATGGAAAGAAAAAAACTTACCTTCCAACATAAGGTCCATGGATGCCATGATTTCCTCCACCAGATCATCTGGGATATGCAAGGTCATGACCTCTAAGATAACAAGAAGGCTCATCATGCTTTTCAAGGGGCATGTCTTTTCACCTATAAGCGCCTTCTTCCATCCATTGGATCATCCGTTGGATGGACTATCCACTACCAGATTTTTGAATAGATCCCCAGAGGCACTGTCACCAACAACGTCCTCCATTAGATCTGTCATCCCACCAATCGCACTTAGGGGGCCCAACTTGGTAGGAAAAAACTAGTTTCAAATGTTGTCCACACGCAGCCATTTCAAATTTTGATATTATTGTTAACATTGATATTTTTTATTATTTTAAGAGGGTGTTTCAAAAACATTATTGACTTCATTGCTTAGTAGTGAGATGACATTTTCTTCATTGTTTATTTCTTCATTATATTTTTTCATGAAAATTTCTTCATTATTAATTTCATCATTATTTTTTCCTTGAAATTTTCTTCATTGTTTGGGGGTAAAGCATCATGTATAGACTCATCATCAACAATATCAAAAACTTTATACTTTGAATGTGAACATAAAACATTATATAATTTATTATAGTCAATTTCATCATTATTTAATTCATTATTATAAAAAAATTCATTATTATCAATTGGCTCATTATCTATGGCATTTGGCTCATCAAGATAGTGTTTTTACTTTATTTGTGATGAATTCATTGCAGTCATACCTCATGTTTTTATCTCAACTATTCTAATTAGTCTAGTGTTGTATCCTTCAAATTCTTCATCTTCTATGAACATGATTCATCATCCATTAGACAATTAATATCTTTTCAAAGTTTGGATCAAAAAAAGTACTTAAATAGTATGTAGAGAATATGCAGAGAATGTCCATGGGAATATAATTCTTGATTTGGGTTTAAAATAGTCATTAAAAACTATTTTTTTCTATAAATTAAATAACTTGTACATGTTATAATGTATACATGTTATTTACTCTATAGCTTCATCCCATATAAATATGCCATAAGAATTTTATACGATGCATTTACCCTTACCATTATCCCTTTAATTTTATTCTTGTCTACATTAGGTTCAATGAGGACCAAATTAGATTCAATTACTCCAAATTAGGTTCAATTTTCCCCTTGGTTGATGTCAATTAGTCCAAAATATATTCAATTAGTCCAAATCATATTTAATTAGTCCAAATTAGATTAAATTAACCCAAATTAGATTTGAAATTAGTCTGAATTACATTAAATTATTCAGAATTATATTTAGTTTATGATAACATTAGGGTTTAAGGATAACACATATCATGAAACATGAGATAATTTAACCCATTTAATCACATCATAGACTCACATTTAGTTTCAATAGGTTCAAATTAGTCATAATTACCTTCATGTTTACCTTTCTAATAAAATTAAGGTCAATTAATCCATGTGTTACATATATTATACAATCGATTGAGACATCAATTTTGTTTGGGTGCTCATCTTTACCCAAATCATGTCCCTAATTATAATAATTAACTAACTAGATCAATTCATGAAAGAATCAATATTAATATTTCCCCAAACCATATCATATTCTTTTAGTTAGGTTGAAAGGGGTTTAAATGACCTTAAATACTACTTTGATTGCATGAATCAACTCTTTGGTTCATCATATTTAATGACATCAAGGTTAATCTCACTCTAAATCACATTCTATATTTTATGTATATTTTCAATGGGTTCATATTGGCCTCAATTTCCTTCATGTTTATATTTACGATAAAAATAGGGTTTACGGTGGAGGGTTTACTATTGTAAAAAATTACTAATTAACTCAACATGTAAGGTAATATGGTATAATTTGGACTAATATCACATGATACACTCAAAAAACCAGGTTAAATGGGTTCACATTATCCCAAATTACCTTCATGAAAATGCATTTGTGATAAATTAGGGAACTTAGGGGTTGTAATCTTCATAAAACTAGGGTTTAGGGTTTATGGTTTTGTGTAATGGGTTTGTATACATGTGATGAAATTAGGATTTAGGGTAACTTTATTTGTGATAAAATTAGGTATTAGGGTAACAATGTAATGAAACATGAGATTATTTAGCCCCTTTAACCTCATCATAGACTCGTATTTAAGTATAATATGTTCAAATTAGCCATAATTTCCTTGATGTTTACATTTCTAATAAAATTAGGGTCAGTTAAGCCATATGTTTCATAGATTATATAATTGATTAGGACATAAATTTGGTGTACGGGCTGAATTTTACCCCAATTGTGTTCCTAATCTACCAATTTATTGATTGGCTTAATTCATGACAAAATTAAACTTAATTTATCCCTAAACCATATCACACGATCTTGTAGTTACATTGAAGGGGTTATTAAAATTGCCCTGAAATGCCTCCTCAATTGAATGAATCAAATCTTTGTTTCATTATATATGATGACATTCTAGGGTTAATTTCATGTCAAATCACATCATGTATACAATTTAAAATAGGTTCATATGGCTTATTTTGACCCTAAGTATCTCCATAATTGAACCAAAAAATATTTGCATTCATTATATTATGGTCCATTAAATTTTATTGAGATCAAAACCACATCCTCTACATGTAAAGCTTACCTTTAATATTTCTTTGATTCAATCTGTAATGAAGCTAGAGGAGGTTAACCGCGAAATCACATTTTATAATCATGAAATTAGGTTGAAGGGGATGAAAATATCCCCAATTTCCTTCATATTTAACCATGTTTGAATATTTTTCTTATATTTTCTATGACATTGGGGTTGACACATTAGTTTTGAATTGAGTCTTAATATCTCATTCTTGGCTTAGTATACACATTAAATATTCCCATTACATTATCACATTTAGATATTTTCATCATATCTTCACATAACTTATTAAATTAGGTCATAGAGCCTATCAAAATATAATTTCATCCTTTTTGTGTTAGTGTATATAAGGGAAAGGTACTAGTAGTGACATATATCTACTAATAGCCAAAAAAGTTTTTTGTTAAGGTGTGCTTTAATGATAGAACATTTATTAGTGTCTTTAAATATTAAAGTGCACCATAAGTTGAGAAGACATTGTATCTTATATAAATTTTCAACATTTAAACTATAAGATTTAAATAAACCAATCACATCTTGATAAGTAAGACTCAAGTATTTGTATTCTATTGGATAACTAGATGGGTAGTCCAAAGGTTAAATGTTGGTCATATATTTATAAAAATGCATTTTATGACATCTCGTGATACAATTGGTTATATATTAATATGTATAAGGGGTTAGACATTAAAACCATAATTATAAGTAGATAAGTCAATAAAATACAATTGGTAAATGTTTTGAAGTCTATTGTGATACCATAACACTGTTATTTGTTATCCAAAGTTAGGGAGCTTTCCCTTATCATGATACACTTCACTTTATAATTTAAAGTATCATGATACAACACTATTAGGGAGCTTAAGAACATATATTTAAGTAAAATAATACATACCCGTATAGCCAATTTGTTATTTTTTATTATCAACAAATAATACATACATATTTTTAAAATTTGAATTAAAAAAACCAAGCCTTTTAGCTCAAAAATAGCTTGTATTCTAGATAAAAAGGCTTGGACCTATCAATCTATAGTTGAGTACATGATTTTTCATAAAAAATAACAAATTATAAATTTGTCACCAAATATACTATGGTTTTAAACAACAAATTCAAGAAAATATTACCATGATAATAGGCAGCCTCTATTCTTTTCAAATATATGATTTTTATATTTTTTTGGACTAATTTAAGTGTTCAAACTATGTTGATTTCTATCTATACATTTTTACACCACTACATGACACAAATATACATGTCTATTCATGCTTATGTAATATTATTTTCATTGATACAAGTGAAAAACAATTATGGTAAAAAATTAGGACTAATTTTACACATTCAAAAATAATCAATTTTCATTTTTTTTGAGGTAGTTAGAGGGGCCACATGGCTAGCTATCCATTTGTTGTCAGTTTTAAGGATCCATTTACTTTAAAAATTAATTAAAAAACATTAATTAAAAAATATAGATCACAACTACAGGATCTTATATAAATATTCCCTAAAGCATTTCAAACAATATTAAATGATACTAAAAAATGGTGGGCCTCATTAATGCCTATCTTTTATTATTATTATTATTATTATTATTATTATTATTATTATTATTATTATTATTATTATTATTATTATTATTATTATTATTATTATTATTATTATTATTATTATTATAAATAAGTGTTCTTTAAATTTTAGATGTTGACATAGTTATACTTCACCATTTGTAAAAAAACTTGATGTTTTGGAAACTACTCTAGAAATGCTACTAATTATGTTATTATATTATCTTTGAATTTTAAGTCTACCAATCTCAAATTATCTATAGAAGTTAATATTTTAGAAATTTTAGGAAACTTATATCTGTGGGTAGGCCCTTTTTGTCCTCCAACTTTGTGCACTTACTCTTAAATGAATGACTCCTTTGTTTGGGTGGGTTATGCTTAATATTCATCAGTTTCAAAGAAAATTCTAGAATGGTAAGGGGAGGAGGAGTCTCAAGAGATGAAAGAGGAAAGTTGATGGCCACTTATGAGGGAAGTAAGGTTTTTTTTATTAATCACTTGGAGAAACATATGACTGCTATGTGTGGGGGGGAGGGGGGTGTTTAATTGGCTAAGGATCTAGTCTTATATAGGTTGTTGGTAGAGGGTGATTTCATGAATATCATTAACTATATAAATAATATTAACAAAGCTAGCTAGTATGAATCCATGACTATCATTATTTATTTTTAGGGGTTTAATTATTGTCAAAATAATTCATATGATCTTCATTTCATAGTGATTGAAATTGGACACCCTAATGGTGATGGCTTAGTGGAAGATTTTGTCTCAATGATGCTATCCAGTCTCATGGAAATGGAGGCATATGATTTCAAGAAAGAAGATGCAACATAGGTAGCTAAGTGTAGGAAAGAAGACATACCAATGGTTTTATTCATTGAGATGGAGAAGCATAAATGGAGGGCTCTATCAGTGGGTTTAGGGGGAAGAATGTTTCTAGCCATATCATTTTAGTTGAGATTGGTAGGGAAAAGGAGGTTGTCGACCATTTTTTATTGAACAAAGGTAGAGTTAACACAAATTAAAGTTCAATAGACTGCAAGCCCAAATCTGAGGTAGTTGGTCAAACCCCAGGATGTATGAGATAATTGAACTATGGAACACTCAAGGTTTTGTGGATATATTTGAGATAATAGGAGGACAGAAACATGGGAGGGCCAATCTAATTTTAATAGAGGCAAAGGTATTGTCTAAACCTAGAGACTACAAAATAAGACAGGTATCATGTGGAAGATCATTTATTGAGGTTATGGGAGGATGAAAAAGTTATCCTATTTTTCCAACAAATAAAACCCTTGTTAATCTATTTAATAAATAATAGATGGTATTTATTATTGTAAGGGAAGCATGACTAACTATGTAGGGACTGATTTTTAAGTTTGAAGGGTCATGGCTGACTCTACTAGCTTTACATGAGTGGATTTTAACCTGATGTCAATCTAGGGTGTAAGGTAAAATATAGATTCATCCTTGTTCTAGATGTTTTTTTGTTGTGATTTTTTATGTTGTAGCAGATAAAGAGGTTGTTTTAAATGACATGATTTGGGACTAGGATAAACACACTTTGCTAATAAAACCTTGGCATCTAGATTTTAATGCCCTGACTAAAAATTTTAATTTCAAACCAATTTAAATTAGGCTTATAAATCTTCCTTAATATTTTTGAGATGATTTTGTGTTTTCAACCATTAGAAATACAATAGGAATATTTTAGACCACTATAAATGCATAAATTATTTGCTTTATGATTATTGATGTTAATCATATTATTGTTATAGCCCTAGGAGAGACTGAGAAAAGGATCCAATAGGTTGTGGGGTTTTAAACTTATTAAATAAATAGGTAGATGGTTTGTTGTTGATCATAAGGGTGTTGAAATGTTTAAAGGCAAGTAGAAGATCCAATCAAAGTTTGAAGCTCTAGTAGATGCCCTTAAGGATTAAAACAAGCTTTACTAAAATTGATGAGAAAATTTTACTACATAAAGCTTTTCTTAGTAGGTTTATGAAAGACCATTTCATACCTAAGGAGACCATGAGTAAATTGAATAAAACATGATGGTACCTTTTGCACTAATGTTGACTTGATAGAAATGAATTTTTAGTTCCAAGGATTAATGGAAAGTTGGATATAATTGAGAAAGAAATTGAAAATCTTAAAGAAAATATTTTACTCCTTGTTGATTTTAGTTGTGTTACCATGCAAAACTATGTGAAAAGTATGGAGGGCTTAAAGATTTTGGTTTAAAATAAGAATGAATACCCTAATAATGGTCATCATAGGAAGAAGATGAAAGGTCTTGTTGTGCAAAAACATGAATCTCAAGTTACTCAAAAAATGGAAACAACATTTAAGATAATGATAGAAAACTGAGCTAAAGTGTATGAGGCATGTAATTGACCAGGGTGTTCATTTAATACTACTATCTTTTGACAATTTTTGTGTTTTTTCTTTAGTATGTTGTTATATTTTTATTTCTTTGACTAGTTCTTATGTGCTTACTATTTTTTTGACCAGACCTATGTGTTTCATGTAAAGGGAAAGATCTCTATTTAAAACCCTTTTTGTCATTAATAAGAAAACATACTATAGACTTATAACAAAGTAAAACCATAATTACCATGTTGTTTTTACAATATAACAAAAAATAAAAAGGATTTTATAGTATCCTCACAACAAAAATAATCAATGAAAAACTAATCTTGATTTTAAAATAATTTCTTAAAGTTAAATCAAAATTACAATACGAACAAACAAGTTATCCTAAGAATAAGGTGACCCTAAAATAAGGACTCATCTCACAACTAACTTAAAAAACATGAAAACCTATACCTCTTCTATAGGTTATATATTTCTTCATCATTAAATCAACGAGACTATTTTTTTTTCAAAAGGACGAAGAAAATAAATCAATAAATTTCCCCCATTGAATGGATTATTTTAGCTACACCATCTTCATAGTTTCGCAGGAGATGTCATCATAATAATTTAATGATTGACCTCAACATGTTTATCTTAAATTTAAAGATTTATTTAGTTTATTGTAGGAAAACACACTGATCTTTATGAATTTGTTTTACCATTTGTTAATATCCACATATACAAATAATCAATCATCTACAATATATTTTAAAAATATTCACTATTTTATAAATTGCCAAATTTGTAGGAATAAAATAACAAAAATAATAATAATGGGTGCAGACTCCAAATTTCTACTGCAATCAAAAGATATTTTCAATCTTATTATTTTCTGCACGCCATAAAGCTATGATCTTGAACTACATCTATAGAATTAAAAGCAAGTCAAACTAAAAATAAACTAAACCTTAACTAAAGTTTGTGCATGCAATGTTAAGCTATGACTAAGGCAATGAAACATGCAGACTGTGTGCATGATGGGGAAAACAACGCACATGAGGGAAGCAAAACAAGAAGTGGAAATTAACTCCAGTTTCTAACACCCCACCTTAATTTCTACCACTAACTACTTCAACATTTACAATGCCTAAATTTTGTCTTAGATAATCAAAAGTCTCTTTTGCTAATGCCTTTGTGAATATATCTGCCAATTGGTCTTCAGATCTGCAGAACTCCAAATGGATTTCTCCATTATTTACTAACTCTTTGATAAAATAAAATATTGTATCAATGTGCTTGCTCCTCTTGTGAAAAACATGATTTTTTGACAATGCAATTGCTGATTTGTTATTACAAAAGATTGGTTTTGACTCCTTCTATGCTTATAATAAATCTGTCAATACTCTCCTCATCCAAGTTGCTTGATATGTTGGTGATGTGGCTGCTACATAATCTGCTTCAGCTGATAAAAGTTTCACTATAGGTTGCTTTTTGGATGCCCATGTGACCACACCTGTTCCAAAAAGAAAGGCATGTCCAGAAGTACTCTTCTTATCATCAATGCTACCTGTAAAATCACTATCAGTATAATCAATCAAACAAAAATCATTAGTTATGGAATATAAAATTCCATATTTTGTTGTTCCTTCCACATATCTCAATATTCTCTCTCCAACTTACCAATGTGAGTCTTTTGGTGACTCCATGAATCTAGAGATTAAACTGACCCCATACATGATATCTAGTCTTATATCTATAAGATACATCAAACTACCAATTAGTCTTTTGAATGTTATAGAATCAACATTAGACCCTTTGTCTTCTTTGCTAATTTTGGTCCCTATAGCAACTCGTGTAGGTGTTGATTTACAATTCAACATCTTAAACCTCCTTAACACATCCTTTGTATATTTAGTTTGACAAATAAAAATTCCCTTCTCAAATTGTACAACTTCAATGCCCAAAAAAAACTTCATTAATCCCAAATCTATCATTTCAAATTCTTTTTTCATTGCTGATTTAAATGTGTATACAGACAAATTTCTAGTGAAAATCAAATCATCAACATACAAACACATAATCAAAATCTGACCTTCTTTGTTGATTTTTGTGTACAATGTAGGCTCACTATTGCTTCTATTGAATCCATTTTTTGTCATGTATGAGTCAATCCTACTATACCATGCTCTTGGTGCTTGCTTGAGACCATAGAGGGCCTTCTTTAATCTGTGCACTTCATAACCTGGTGGTTGTTTCACATACACTTCTTCATCTAGGAAACCATTCAAAAAAGCTGATTTGACATCCATTTGATATACTTTCCAATTATTTTGTGAAACTATTATTAAAACCATTTTAATATTATCAAGTCTAGCAACTGGAGAAAATGTTTCATTATAATCAATTCCATGTTCTTGTGAAAAACCTTTTGCTACTAACCTTGCATTCTACATCAAATTTGGTCTTATAAACCCATTTGAATGTTATGCAGTCCTTACCTTCAAGTAGATTAATTAGATCCCATGTTTGGTTTCTCTCAATGGCATTCATCTCTTCATCCATTGCTTTTATCCAATGTTCCTCATTAACTGCTTCTTCATAATACATAGGATCATGAGAGAAAAGAGCAAAATTTGAACATAAATCTAACTTCTATTCTTCTTGTTTATAAATCTCATTCAAGTTTCTCATTTTCTTACCCTTAAGTTTTGATCTTAAAGTGGTAAGAATTGGATCTGATTCATCACTTACTTGTGAATTGGGTGTAGGATGACTTGCATGACCAAATGATTCACCTTGTGCTAAGCTCCTAGGTGTTCTTATTGGAGTGATTGTTCTTACTTGTGGAGAGGATTGATCACCTTGCAAAATTTTTTCTTTAGATTCTTCTTCATTTTGGGGAATTGGTGCTCTAATTATGATGATTTTATCAATGCTACCATCCCATGCTTCTTCTTCCTTAAATTCCACATCTCTGCCAATAATCACTTTCTTTGAAATGGGGTTATACAACTTATAAGCCTTTGATTATTCACTATAGCCAATAACAATGCATTTATCACCTCTATCATCAAGTTTTCTTCTCAATTTAGATGGTATAAGAGAATATGCAATACAACCAAAAATTCTGAAATGATGTACACAATGCTTCTTACCACTCCAAGCTTCTTGTGGAATTCGATCCCTTACACTCTTTATTGGGCTTCTATTCAGAATATATACTACACATGCTACTACTTCTGCCCAATACTCATTTGACAAATGTTTGGCCTTCAACATGCTTCTAGCCATCTCCATGATTGTTCTATTCTTTCTTTCTGTTACACCACGCTGATGTGGTTTGTACCTTGTAGTCAGTTGCCTTTTCATTCCATGATATTTGCAAAAATCTTGAAATTCATTAGACATATATTCATCTCCTCTATCTGATATAAGTACCTTGATGTAAAGGCCACTATGCTTTTCAACCATAGCCTTGAATTCTTTAAATTTTCCAAAGGCTTCAGACTTATTTTTTAGAAAATATATCCAAGTCTTTCTGCTAAAATCATCATTAAAGGTTAGAAAATAAGAACTACTTCCAAATGATGGAATTTGCATTGGTCCACATAAATCACTATGGACTAGCTCCAATATTACCTTTGCTCTATATGAGGCTCCTATTGGAAATCTCTCTCTCTATGCTATTTTTCCAGAATGCAACTTTCACATGAAGTTTTGGGTTGTTCAATTGGTGGTAATCCCTTCACCATATTTTTCTTTTGTAACAAATTCAAACCTCCAAAATGTAAATTTCTGTACCTTAAGTTCCATAGCCATGATTGGTCTAGATGCATGGTTTTGAAGTGGGATTCTTCTTCTCCTTGGATGCACTAAATTAGTGCATTCTCCTTCTATAGCAATCCGCAACTGCTCTTCTTCACGTTAAGATGAAAACTACTACATGTCTCCTTCACTCACTCTAGGCATCATTTCTCTTTCTATGGCTACAACATGCACCATGATTTTCTGCTCTATACTGGCTCTGATACCATTTTTCCATATTTGTAGGAATAAAATAATAGAAATAAAAAATAATAATGGGTGCAAACTCCAGATTGATGTTACAATCAAAAGATATTTTCAATCTTATTATTTTCTACATGCCATAAAGCTGCAATCTTGAACTACATATATATAATTAAAAGCAAATCAAATTGAAAATAGACTAAACCTCAACTAAATTTTGTGCATGCAATGCTAAGCTATGACTGAGGTAATGAAACATGCAAACTGCATGCATGATGGGGAAAATAGCATGCATGAGGGAGGCAAAACAAGAAGTGGAAATTAAATCCATTTTCTAACATAAATCATTTACAATCACATTTAATGATAGGTTAATAATTCATAATTAAATTTGATTGTTACCCCACACATACATTCTATATTGATTTAATTATTATTCTTGTTGAGATGATTTGCTTTGGGTTGTAATGTTCTGACAGTATGATCAGACACTATTTTGGCACATATTAGATACCTTTTGTATCTATTGTATTGAGAGAGACATATTGGCACACATTAGATCCCTATTTTATATGTTGTATTAACACAAATTAGATACCTATTTTATTTATTTTATTAACACACATTAGATACCTAGTGTCAAATCCTTGTTGAATTTCCCAAAATTGTCAGTATAGGATATATGCTTGTGGGAGAAATTTCATTGTTACATGTAAGCAAACCAACTCCAATCAATAATATATAATCTTGTCCACAATTATTCAATATCATGCACACATATATATAATTATAGAGTGGTTATGTTGTAATCAAGGTGGTAGAGTAATTAGTTTGCAATGGAGCATTATCCAATTATGAAGATGAGGATATTTTATAAAAGAGCTAATGAAATCAAAGCCTAAGGCTACACCAAAGAGATACATTCAACCTCAACAAGAGAGGATTAGATGCACACAATTAACTTCTCCCCCTTGCCTTCAAATACTTATCATTGACATAGCCAAGATTATATCAAGAGGTCATAGTCGGGTACAACATGAGATTGGATAAAATCTAGAGATACATTCAACATTAACCAGAGAGGATTGGAAGACATACAAGAACTTATAAAATGCAATCTTGAGGCTCTATCAAAGAGATGCATTCGACTGCAACAAGAGAGCATTAGATGTACACCATTAACATCTCCACCTGGCCTTCAAATAATTGTCATTGACATGGACAAGATTATATCATGAGGTCATAATCATAGACAAAATGAAATGGATGGAGTTTCAATGGCCTGTCAAGAGTGGAGTTTTTCTAGGTTAGTGGCCTAAATACATCACCTTTCATTTACAATTATTATTTTAGTCTTATCTACAATTGCAAAAAATAAAATATAAGGGTTTTTTTTTTGGGTTACCGTATTGAGTTCATCCACTAAACAAGTGGTTGTATAAATTATTTTATTTTTTAGAGTGTTAAATAATAACAATCTCACTTGCCCTCCCCCAAAGTTGTGTATTAGGGCTTTTTTTTACGTTACTCGGTTGAGTTTAGTTTGTTTTTTTAGGGGATGAATCATGAAAGCAAGCAGGGATTATTGGAGTTAATTAAGAAAGTGATTTTGGAGTTATTCAATCTTCCATTACAATAAAAATAGAAATACACAATGATGCATGGGACAATTTAGGGATACGATCATAGTTTCATCTTTTCAGCTTATCAAAAATTAGAGTGGTGCTATATAAGGTGTTGTTGTAGCATTTCTACCTTCCATTCAAAGTTATAATGTATAGTTTATTTTTGTGAATGAAACATTGGGCACATTTGGTGCATCTTATGTTAAATACAAATCACTTCTATTTTTTTATTTTTTATTTTAAAATTGTTATTAAAAATAAAACATAATTGTTCAACATTTTGTCAAGTCATTTTTCTTTTGTTATAATTTAAGAAGTAATATCAAATGTAAGAATTACACGTGCCTAAAAATTTTAACTAAAATAAAAATTATTAAAAGAAGAATTTCATGGAATCAATGATGGTGAACGGCATTAGATCAGGGGCAAATGACATTGGAGAAACAAACGAAGACAGTGAGGAGTTACAGAGAGGTAGAGGTTAGAGGGAGGTGGTTGATGTTGTGTTGTGAAGCTTATTTTTAAATTACAATGTATTTCAAATACTATACAATTAAAATGTACTATACACTCTATATGTATTCTCAAATTTTCTCAGCCTCCTTTAATGGGAAACCATTTTCTATTGACTTTACCCATGGTTTTGGTATCTATTGTTTTGTAATACTGCTTTGTTGATGTATTTTGTATAGATTTATATTTTGTAGGTAATACATTATGAGAACAAGGGTTTGAAAAAGAAAAAGAAAGTGCATGAATTCATGTGTGAATTTAGGAGAGCTTATTGAGCACATCTCTAAATAATATTTGTGTATTGTAATTGTGAGAAGATAGATCTAAGAGTGGATTGTACTCTTGTGGCTTGTAATAAAATTTGATCAAGTGTTTCTTGGTAAATGTAGTTCATATTGGGTGAACCACATTAAATTTGGTCTTCTTGTTTATTATGTTTATTTCTATTCTTTTTGTATCTTTGTTCATATCTATTACTACTATGATTTCATGAAATTGTTCTACATTAATTTCTATATTTATTCCTAATAGTCAATGGTAGCTAAGATGATTGTAGTTGTAAGTTCATAGGGGTAAAAGTGAGTAGGTAAATAGGGGATGGATAGGCAATGTGTTCAGGAGAGCAGAGTGAAGGATGGTGGATAATACGTAAGGGAAAAATGGGAAGAGCATAGGTCTAATGGTAGTTTTAGACCTAGTAGGGGTAGACTAAAAATGAGAAAAACTTTGATTAGGGTTTTAAATTTTTTGAGAAAATTTTCTTAGATTTTGAGCTTTAGGAAGATGGCTTGGGTTTGAAGTAATTAAAGACAATGCTTGGTCTTATGATGGATCCTCTACAAGGAATTAAGATTTAGATGATTCAAATATGGCATGTATAGATTCCAAGCTATGGTTTTCCCCTTATGCATTAATGTTTTGAACCCCTTTCATACTTGCAGTGCATTTTGTAAAGAGCTAATTCTTAAAGCTAAGCCTGATTCTAAACCTATTCTAATATCCAAAAGTCAAATTTAGCTTGAAATTTTTTTTGAAGAGGTTTTAGAGTTGATGGGAGGTTGGAAGGGTATTCTAGTAGGAGATTCAACTTAGAAAATTTCTAAAACCCCTCTTTTTAGGTGACGTCCCCCTATTTTCTCTGACTATCCTCCAATTATTGAATTTTAGATACAAAAATTTCAAAAATTAGTTTCAAAAGAAAAATCAAATATTTGATACATAGATGTGTACTAAAATGGCCCTCTTGGGACATGTTGTAGTTGTCTTCTGGGACCTAGCCATCATTTTAAGATCCTTCTCTAACAATGTTATCCAATGAATTTTTTTTAATTCAGTTTTTATCTATAGAAGACAAAGATTTTTTGTGGTCAAATGGACCTTAGTTTTTAATAAAATAGGGGGTGTTTTTATGTCCTTAGGATCCTTTTATATCCTTCTACCTTGGTTATCTTTTAAGCCCCAGTTTGGATTAATTTTTTTAGTCTTCCCTTAGCTCTATGAGATCCTAGTATTGTCAAGTAGCTGCTGAATAATCTAGGAGTTTTTGTGAAAACTGATAATTCTATGGAGGCTAATCAATGTTTTATTATGGTGTGTGTGTATTGATTGATATTTCCAAACCTATTTGTCACTCCATTTAGATCTCTTCATCCCATGGATTTTGGACTCAATATGTCAATTTTGAAAGATTGTTATTTAGATGCTTTAAATGAAATCAAAGTCATCATAAGATATCTTCTTATTCTAAGAATGATTTTAAAATATCGTAGGCTACATTTTTACATAAATGGGTAATGAAGGTATGTTATACAAATCATGATTTAGTTTAAAGATTACAAATCCA
>JARHVA010005117.1:77500-105000 GCA_037957365.1 Torreya grandis | reverse complement strand
GTTAAGAAAATGTCTTATTTTGGTCATATAGTGGTCTAGACATGTCATGGAGAGATAAGACTTGAATAAGTGGTGTCATAGGTTTCTAGGAGTCTAAATTCATTTTATCTCTTATTTATTATGTCATGGTATTTCATGATGTTTTGGAGTGTTTAAGGTTCATTCATGAACTTTAAGTTAGTGAAAATGAGTGAAAAGGTGATTTTTGGCTAACATTCATGTATGTCAAAGTTCTCCAAGTGAGAAATCAATACAAGACACCTTATATAGACCTTGAAGTAGTTACATAATTTCCATGCCTATCATAAAATGAAATAAAGGTTATAATCTTGATGTTTAATGTTTTAGAGAGGAGGTAAGAGACTTATACAGACTTGTTGAAGTCAATTACAGGTAAAAAAATTATAGAGATGTCCCATGATCTTCCATAGGTAATAAAAAACATGTAAATAAGTTTAAAGTCTCAATTTTTCAAATATATATCGATATCCTCCATTAATTGATTCACAAGCTCATTAAGGCTATTTTCAACTACATGGTATATGTTGTACAAGTGGAGTTGGGGGCTAAAATTTTAGTCATGGTTTGGGACCCCTATTAGATTATAATTTCTGACATTGGTCATTGGATTGAGCTCATTAGATTTATGAACAATTTATATGAAGATAAACTACCTTTTAAATATTTAAATCCATATTATCACCAAATCTTGTACCCTTATAGTTTGATTTTCAATTCTACTCTAATATTTGGGAAACATTGAATACCTCTAGGCCTGTGGGTTTCCTATAGTAGAGGTAGACCTCTACATTGAAGGGCTAGCTCCAAAAAATTATCCTTAAGTGTTTGTCACTTGAACTAACTAATTTATTGGATTAAAAATGATATAATTAGACATGAAAGTAAGCTACTCTAATGGGATGATACACTAAAAATATCTCCACAACATTACCATACAAGTGCACTAAGAGACATGGCTCACAACACTAGTCTTAGAATATTGAACTCCTCTAACATTAGTATTTTAGACGTAAAGGTGATATACATGAAATAATAATGCTACTTTCACACTTGAAAATATAATAATATCCTTAAAAAAACTTCATATGAGCTATTATATTGGAAACAACTTGCATCAAACATGGAAGAATTGAGAGAAAATAAGGATAGATATCAATAACTTGAATTTTCACTATAAATTACTTCACATATTTAGATAAGATAGTTTGTGAACTTAAAAATATATTATATATATTATTTCCAAGTTAAATTTTAATATCAAATAATCAAGGTTTCACCATACTAGGTGTGGAATTCCCATACAAGAGCCAAAATGGATTGCATTTATAGAATGTGAGAAGAGAGAGAGAAAAAAGTGGAATTCAAGGGTCACAATACGACATCTCAAGGAATGAAAAATAGTTATATTATATAATAAATAAGTTTATAATATGTTTTTGGAATATATTTTTGGACAAATTCCCATCTAAAGCAAAAAAAACTCTCCAAAACTAGTGTAGGGTCCTCAAATGTCTTCCTAAAAATTGTCTCCATAATCAGGTATCTTTTGTTTAAACTAGACTAGGGAGAGATTAAACATGTCCAATATAAAAATGGATTTATAAATAATATATAACATCCATTAGGTGTGTACCTAATTTATAATCATCTTATGGGCACTTGTACTCACCATCTACAGTCAATCATTAGCACTCTTTCACTTATTTTTCACATTTATCATCCAAGAAGACTTTAGTTTCACAATCAAATATATGGAAGATGTGTTAGGAAACTTTTTTAATACACCTCTACCTTCCATTCCATGAGTTATACATTAAAAATATCCAAAGACCAGCTTCTCATTCTCCCACTTGGTAGTCAGTCTCTATTTTCACTATCTACCAGATGCTGCTTGAAGTGAAATTTGTAGAAGAATGCATTTGAATGTAAACAAGGTGAGATGTGAGCATATATATATTTATAATAATTCTCTATATACCTTATTAAATATATTTCATCCATCGAAACTGCTCTACACCTACAAAATAATTCAAATTCCTACAAAACCCCTATCTTAGACTTTATCTGTATAAGTAGCATACATACCAATTGGATGGGAATGACCTTGATATGTTTATCTATAATTCAAAAACCATTTCCTAAATATATAACTCCTCATGTATTAATCTTCTTACCTATCTTCTCCATTAGGTCCTAGACAAGGGTTTGTGAGGGTTTTAACATGTTTAGACTATTAACATTCATTTATAAAAACTAGACATAGAATCTATAACCAAATTTCACTAAAATAAAGTGTAGGACATACTTCAACTTGACCCAAGTTCTTTGGGTACCTTCATTAGTATATGTACAAGTTTGAAGAAAACAAGTGGGCTTATCAAGCTGTAGTTTGTATTTTATGTACTCTAAAGTGTGTTTTAACCAAAAATAACCTATATTTGGTTATTTTCTACAAAAAAAATGGTTAAAAATAATCCTTTACCTATTATTAAATTTCATAAATTGTTTTTTAATTGTATTTTAGTCTTGAAAATAGATTTAGACCCCTATACCTATCTTAGGCTTAATCTTGGGTCTAATAGGCCTGAATGTGTTCTTGTCAGTTTAGGATGGACTTGAGTAATAATTGTAAATAGGAAGATTTATTAACTTTTTTTAATTCTAAAAAATACCTCCCATATCATTTTTTAATTATTCAATACTTTTCATCTCAATCTCTTACCATTGTGTCACCAAGTTTGCAGTCTAGACTATCTAGGAGTGTCCTTTGTATGAGATAAAATAGAGGGAACCTCCCATATTTAACATAAAAATTTGAAGTAATATATGGACTAATTAGGTATTTTCTATTATATATACCAAGTTTCATATTTTTATCATACCAATAGACCCTTCAACTCTTCAAAAAACTCAAGATAGATTTCTAAAACCTACTGACCGCGTTTGGTTTAAAGCTGCCTATAGGTGAGGTCTGAGACTTATCCTTAATCTACCTTATTTCCTTGATCTAAAGATATCATTAGAGGTATATTTCAAAAAATTTAATTAATTATAAATCTTATCCATACATCATATACCCCTATTAAAATCCAAATTACTCCTTTCACTAGCTTAGGTTAGTCTGTAGAATGTCAGTTAGGTCACTTATAGGTGACAGTCAAAGAAAATTTCAAGCGGATTTTGTATATGTTCAATAGGGCCTAAGAGATTCACTAATTTATCCTATTCCTCTTGATATATTATATCACTTCCATCCTAAGTGAACATCTAAATTTTCATATCATACCTCTTTTCTTCTCCTCATTAACCCTGTAGGTCTACAATAAGACTATAGGTTACCATTTAGGAGGTATGAAAGACTCCTATAGGTGATGTTATATGAATGACCACTATGTTTCAACTACATTAATTTTTCTTTAAGGAATTATTTATCTTTCACTATTATGTGGGCTCTTCTCATGCATAAAAAACATGTAACCACTCACCACTATAAGTTAGGTTGCTTATAGTCATTCTAAACATAGTATTCACTGAATGTTTTAGGTTAGAATCTACCTGAGTTATAAAAATTTCGAACATTACTCTCATTTAGATAAATAAATCATTTATTTTGTCTATACCTTGCCTCTATGATTGGGTTACAAGATGGAAATAACTAGGACTACCCAATACTCAAAATACTCCCTACAAGAAGGTCAAGTATGTGAGCAACAAGTGATTCAAAGAAATTAAGTTAATATGCCCCCAAATGCAAATTTAAAAATTATAGACATGTTTCTAAAGTCTTCCTACCATATTTTGACTCTATCATTGTTATTATGACACTCTCAATTATCCTAGACCTCAATTAAGGTATAAAATAATTTTAATGTCTTCATTCAACTTTTTGTGACCTTTATAGAGCTGCTTATAGGTGCACACTAGAAATAAGACTATGTATATTAAATCATTGGTTATCAAAAAAAATATTAAGCTATTTTGGATGGCTCAAAATGATTATTCATAATTTAAGCATGTCTTTAACACTTTGGAGTCTTCTTATCTTACCACCATGATTGTTTAGGGCATTTGCTTGTCAGTGAGTATTGTAAGAAAGTTGACTGTGTGCATATGTTAGACCTTTTACTTCACATATAACACTCTTTGTATAAATATCCATTAATGAATGATAAATTATCACCATTATAGATGTTGAATTCAATAATTTAATCTTTTTTCTAAATCCACTATGTGAAGGAAAATCCATTGTAACTAATGAAAACATCAGTCTGCAACTTTAATGGTCCCCTCAACTAGAAAATTGAGATAGCCTTGCTCATTATTTTACCTCCACACATGAAATAAATTTTGGAAATACATGAGAATTTTATACACACCCTTTCATAACATGTACAACACTTGTTTTTTAAGTACTAATCTAAATATAAGAGAAAACTATAGCCCATGGGGATGAGTAGGTAGAAAAGAGTCATAGACCTTCCTATCAATGGTGCATAGAGTATAAAAAACCAATCCTATAACTGTCACCATGAATTATAAGTGTAAATATATTAATATAATCAATTATAATCATTTTACCTAGCACAAATCCTCTTGTCCATACCATGTAAAGACTGGTTGACCAATTTTTTTGTAAATGAGAGAGGTGGAAAAGTAGAAACATTTTTTACTAGTTTTATCTTTGTCAAATATTATCAATCATGGAATTTAATTGATGGGATCTAAAGAGATACTCATAAAGTTTACCCCCATGCCAAATATCCTACAAATGTCATACAATAACTAAAAATTGCCATTAATTGCCTTGTCTTCTTACTTCCAACATTGCATCTATAGTTGTCAGTCTAAGACTACCATTTATGATAAGAACCTAGAAAGTAAGACATTGGATTATCTCTTTAGGCATTTTTTTCATATGAAAACTATATATGTCCCATAACTGACCCTAAAATTATCCTTAGAATGACATCAGACTATCTAAGGCAAATATTATAAAGTTAAAGCACAATGTTAACCCTATTAATATTATGGGGCACATATAAGACCCTAGTAGACACTTATATCATGTTTTTAACAATAGGGTGTTGACCTAACATGAATTGTTATCAAATCAGTCAACATTCTTGATGATTTCCTAGGGGTGGCAAGCCATCTATGCTAAAGACCAATAGCCTAATCCTATCCATTGGGTTATGTAGTCACCTATGGATAGTATAGACACTAAATCTACTTTGAAACCACACCAAACAACAAAAAATATACATACAACACAAAAATCTAAAGGAAACACACTTGTGTTCTCAATAAAACTTAGGGAAAAGACACACAACATAAGTAAAGACATATACCTATCCTATTATATACAAGACCTCAAACTTGAGGTGAAGACAAAATCACCATGATTAAACTAGAGATAAATATGGTACCTCTTACATCCTTGATCATCCATGAAAGTAATACATCATGTAAAGCATGCTTCTTATCAACCACTTGATCATGTTAATGGTTAAATGACTAACCACATTTAGGTATTCTACTTTATGTAAGTATACCACTTTGAGACCTTAACGATGTTATATTTTTCCTTAAAAGGATCTTATTTGAGCATACAACTTGTCTAAACTCTATCATCTCCAATTGGTAGTCTTCAAATAATAGACTAGGAGAGATCAAAGATGTTTTAAGTTTACCATCTTCTTGGACATGATATACCTAATGTATAATACCATCAATCTTGTCTTATTTCTACTTCAACACATCTAAAAGCGACTCAACCTTAGTTTGATGTGTTGATTGCTCCTAAAACATAAACATCCCTACCTTGTGTTCATTTGACTTCTCCATGACTGTAGCTTCTTTGACAATAGTTAGACACTAAACCTCATGCTTATCATGACATTATCCTTTATGTTATTTAAACTATTCAACAAACTTACCATCATATATACACTTCTTAGGAGGAGGAGGAGGTTTGATCAACTACTAAAACTCTTGAATTATGGCATGGAATATTTGTCAAAGGTCATCCTCATCTTCATGATTTTTATCTTCAAGGACTCTTCCATCTTTTATAGGTAAAATGGCATTATTCTCTTCATCATATTGATTTATCATGATTTTTAAACTATCATCATCATAGATATGAATGAGGTAATTAACTTCAATAGATTATTGAAAATAATGTTAAATGATTACCTCAAAATGTTCATATGATCCTTCATGGATGATGTATGTGTCAAGATCAGTTTGCTCAAAATAATTGTATATATCATGTCCATAGGTGTACGGACCATAATTATCCCAAAATAGATCAGGTATAAACTCAAGGTTATAGAATGTTTCATCATCCACAATAGACTCTTCATGATCATTGATGACATAATTTGGATTATAGCTTTCTTAGACATATGTCTCAATGTGAAACTCAGCTAGTGGTTAATCTATGATGGCTACCTTTAATCCATACCTTGTCTTGAATACCAATAAATACCAAATTTTTGAGAGGTAAATCCTATCTTGGCTATGAAATACCTTGAGAAGAAGATAGTAAAGTGAGAAGGCAAGTCAACAACCACAATATCTTGAATAAGACGGAAGTTAGGACAATCATGAAGGAAAACTTTCAAACTTTTGAATATTCATAATGATTTAGCATGTGTCCAATCAATTTTAAGTACTCACTTACTATATGTTTCATATTTTAAATCCAATTCACTGGCCACAACATTGGGCATCACTAATGTAATATCTCCACTATCACTTATGTAATTTTGAACAAGTTTTTCCTCCATAATGAGAGTTAGGTAGAAGGGTAGAGGCTTTTAAGATTTATAAGAGGGTTACATAATGTGATTAGGATCATTGGTGAGGGAAAAATTACAATGAATTGATGGTTGAGGGATAACATAAATTTAAGATAGTTGCTTTCGTAAAAGTTCCTTTTGTCTAGGCAAGCACAACATATCCTAAAGAGACATAGATGCTTTATCACTCTTCAAAGAATCCATAATATTCAAAAACAGAGTACTCAAATTTTATTGAGTCCTTAGAGGAAAAGAAGTGTTTGGAGTTTGAGACATTGGAGCATATTAAGTAACCCTTCCAACATTCTAATTTGGATTAGGTGCATGAGTTGTAGGGACTATCATACTTGCATTCACACCTTGAATCCTATTATAAGGGATATTTAAACTTGTATGAACACCATGGGCATCTCCCAAGGTCTTAGTATTTTCTCTAGTATTGTCTTAAACTAAATCATTTTGATAGATAAAATATGTGTCTTTAACTAATAAGTTTTCAAGGTCTACTTTTTGGGGCTGCCATCCTTCATTTTCTTATATGAGAGCTTCATCTTTTGTTGATATCTAAGGAGTGACTCCTCCTTGAGCAACTAAATCTTAATCCCCACCCTCATTTACATCTATGAATTGACCTTTTTACCATTCCTCTCCTTTAATTAAATTTTTATTCAAGGGTACCATTTCTCTTGTATTGGAGGTGGAATTTAAATTATATGCATTGGAAAGCTTATTGAAGTTAGGTTGTCTTTAACCTATACAATTAAATGTGAGAAAACTTTTGGTAGCATTAGGGGGTATATCATCATTTGCATTGAGATATATGGTATTTTAAATGTTAAATGATGGAAAGGCATGATTAATATCCATGTTATCCTCATATTCTTATTCACTTTCTTGATCCTCTTGGCTTGCAATGTTCTCTTATTACTCAAAGGTCAAGATATGTTAAGGATGTTCAACTTCAAGAGGATGTTCAGGTTAAGGCGGTGGATTTATGGGATTCAAAACTCTAATAAAAGATGAAAAATTAAGAAACATGAATTATGAACACAAAAACTGATAAAAAAAAATCTCTACAATCAGATATTACCTTTAATAGAGTCACGAAACGCTGAGTAGAACACCATTTGTAGCTATGATGTTATCAAGGCCAACATTCACCTTGACAAGATGTATTTAGGATAATGTTCCTACCTAACATTATATATTTTTATCACCAAATATTTCACCCTTATATTTGTTTTTCAATCTTATTCTAATATTTGGGAAACAATGGAATACCTTTAGGCATGTGGGTTGCCTATAATAGAGGTAGACCTCTAGGTTTAAGGGCTAGCTCCCTAGATTGATCCTTAAGTGATTATCACCTACACTAACTGATTTCTTAGATGAAAATGAGTATAAGTATACATGAAAGTAAGATAATATAAGGGAGTGATACACCAAAAATATTTTCACAATATTATAATACAAGTTCACTAAGATACATGACTCATAATACTAGTCTTAGAATCCTGAATTGTTATATCATTAGTATTTCAAACATGGAGGTGATATGCATGAAAATACTCAAGGTAGATGAACTAGAGATAATTTTTAGAAAATAAGGCTACCTTTACACTTTAAAATAGATTAATAAAATTGAAAACACTTCGCATGACCTGCTATAGTGGAAATAACTTGCATCAAACATGGAAGTATTCAGAGAAAGCAAGGATAGATATCAATCACTTGACTTTTCGATATACATCACATCACATACTTAGACAAGATAGTTTATGAACTCAAAAATATATTAAATACATTATTTCAAATTTAATGTATAATATCAAACTAGTAGGACTTGACCATACCAGGTGTGAAATCCCCATAAAATAGCCAAAATAGCTTGCATTTAAAGAATGTGAGAAGAGAGGAATATAGAGCTCAAGAGTCACAATACCACATATCAAGTAATTAAAACTAGTTACATTTAAAAATAAATAAGTTAATAATAGAGGTCTAGAATATCTTCTTGGATAAATGTTCATCTGAATCATAAAACTCTTCAAAACTGGTGTATGGTCCTCAAATGTCTTTTTGAAAACTACCTTCAAGATTATGTATCTTTTAAGTCCTTGAAATTGGACTAGGGAGAGTTGACACATGTATACTATCAAAGAGGAGTTGGAAATAAGATATAAAATTGAATAGGTGTGTCCCTAATTTATAACCATCTTTTGGACACTTGTACTCACCATCTACAATCATTGATTAGCCTTCTTTCACTCATTCTTCACATTTATCATCCAACAAGCCTTTATTTTCTCAATAAAATCCATGGAAGAGGTGTTATGACACCTATATAAGGCCCTTATACCTTCCATTCCATGAGATAGACCTTAAAAATGTCCAAAAACAAACTTTTCATTCTCTCACTTGGCAGTCACTCTATATTTTTACTAGCTACCATAGACTGCCTGAGGTAAACTATGTAGTAGAAGACATTTTGAACTTACCTGAGGTTGAAGTTCAGCATATATAGTTATAATAAATATTTATATACCTCATTCAATAGATTTCATCCATCGAAACTCCTTTTCACCTATAAAATAAGTCAAATTCTTGTAAAAACATTGTGTTAGGCATTATTTATACAAGGCACAAAGTAATTGGATGGGAATGAGCTAAAGAGAGTTCTCTAAAATTCAAAAACCATTTATTGATCATATAACTCCTATTGGATTCATATTCTTACCTATCTTCTCCATCTATTCCTAAATAAGGGTTTATGAGGGTTTTAGCATGTTTAGACTATTAGCATTTATTCATAAAAACTCGATGTTAAATCTATGAACAAATTTCACTAAAATAAAGTGTAGGATGGCCTTCATATTTAACCAAGTGATTATTGTACCATACTTAGTATCCATATAGGTGTGGGAAAAACAAGTTGGCCTATCGAGGTTTAGTCTACATTTTGTGTACCTTAAAGTTTGTTTTATCCAAAAATGAATTCTCTATGGTTTTTTCCTAAACAAATGGTTAAAAATCATATTTTACTTATTCCCAAAGGTCATAAATGGGATTGGAATGGTCTTGTGGTCTTGGAAGTAGATTTTTACCCTTGTAGGGCTTAGGCCTAGTCTTGGGCCTAACAAACCTGACTATGTTCTTATGGGTTTAGGACTATCCTAAGTACTCTTGTTGAATATAGATATTTATTCACCTTTTTTCACAATAAAATAAATCTCCTATATCATTATATAATTCTCCAATACTTTACGTCTCAAACTTTTACAACCTTCGTACTATGTCTTGAGTCTACACTATTTAGGAGTGCCCTCTATCTAAGATAAAGTAGATGGAATATCACCTTTTTTTCCATAAATTTTGAATTCATGAAGGGATTAATAATTTATTATTGATTATATGTACCAATTTTCATAGTTGGATCACACCAATACACTCTTCAAAAACCTCAAGATAGACTTTTCAAACTTACTAACTATGAAGGGTATAGAAGTGAAGGTAGGTGAGGTCTACGAATTATCCTTACTCTACCTTGTTTCCTTTATATTAAAATATAATGAGGTATATTTAAAAAAATTTAACTCATTATCAATCTTATTCATCCATCATATACCCCTTCTAACCTTAAGATTACACTATTCACTAGCTTAGGCTAATCTGTAGACTGTGTTGATTAGGTCACCCATAGGTGATAGTCAAGGAAAGTTTTAAGGGGGGTCTATATACTTTATCATGGTCCTTCTAATAATTTATAACACTTTAATCCTATTTTAATTTATATTTTTATACCATACCTCTTTTTTTCTCATCATTAACCCTATAGGTCTACTACAAAGCTATAGCTTACCAATTAGGAGGTTTCAAACAGTCCTATAGGTGATGTTCTATGCATGACCACTATGTTTTAAATACTTTAATTTTAATTTTAGGAATTATCCCTCTTTAAATATTATGTGGGATCTTCTCATGCATAAAACCATGTATCCACTCAACACTATAAGTTAGGTTTCTATAGTCATTCTAATGTAGTATTCACTGAATGTTTGAAGTTAGAATCTACCTGAGCTAGAAACCTTTCAAACATTACTCTCCCTTAGATCAAGAAACCATTTATTTTATCAATATATTTCATCTAAAATTTGGATACATTATATAAATAACTAGAACTACCCAGTCCTCAAGATACTCCACTATGAGAACATCAAGTATGTGAGTAACAAATGATTTGGAAAGATTAAGGTAATATGTCCCCAAATGTAACTTTCTAACTTGTAGACATGGTTTTCAAGTCAAATACCATCTTGTGACTCTATCATTGTTACTTTGAGACTCTCAAATCTCTTATGACTCAATTAAGGTCTCGAATAAGTTCAACATCCTCATTAAACTCTATGTGACCTCTATGAAGCTATTTGTAGGTGCACATAAGAAACAACACTATGTATATTGAAGCATTAGAGTTCAAAACCAATCTTAAATTATTTTGGATATCTCAAAATTATTTTTCACACTTTAAGAGTTTCCTCAACACCTTGGAGTCTTCTTATCTTACCACCATGATTATTTGACGTTTCTTTCACTTGATTGTGAGTATTGCATGAAAGCTAATTGTGTGCATATGTTAGACCTTGTACATCATAGAAAACACTCTTTGGAAAAATAAACTTAATTAATTATAAATATTTAGCATTATATATTTTGAATTAAATCATCTCATATTTGTTCTGAAGCCACTACAGGAAGGGAAACCCTCTATAACAAATGAAAACATTAATTAGAAACTTCAATAGTCCCCCAACTAGAAAACTTAGATATCCTTTCTCATTATTTCACCTCCACACATGAAACTAAGGGTATAAATACATGATAAAGTTTTTCAAACATTTACATAACATGCTCAACTCTTGGTTTGTATGGACCAATCCAAATAGAAGAAAAAATTATAGGCCATGGGGATGAGTAGGCATAAAAGAGTCATATAACTTCCTACAAATGGTTCATATATTAGGAGAAACCAATATTACAAATATCACCATGAATTATAATTAGATAAAGAGGAATATCATCCCTCATAATCATTTGACTTGACTAAATTCTTCTTGGTCATACCATGGAAAGATTGGTTGACCATTTTTGCTTTCAAAAGAGAGTGATTAAAAAATACAATGGATTTTGATAAGTTTGAGATCTATAAAATATTATAAATCATTAAATTGAATTGAGGGGATCTCAATAGACACTCCTAAAGTTCTCCCATGTGCCAAATATACTAAAAAGGTCATACAACATATAAAAACTACCATTAACTACCTGATCTTCTTGCTTACAATGTTGCACCTATAATTTTAAGTTCAAGACTTTCATATATTATAATAAATTAACAAGCAGATAGTCATATGTAATTTTAATGCCACTTTTGGGGTCAATTAGGGGACTTTTATGATACCCTAATTGACCCCAAAAGTGGCCTTAGAATGACATAAGACTATCTAAGATAAATATAAAAAATCTAAAGCACAATGTTGACCCTATTAATATAATATGACACATACAATACCCTATTGTACCCATATATCAATTTTTCAGCTATAGAGGGTTGACCTAATCTGACTTGTGGTCAAATTAGTTAATAATCCCCATAGACTGAGTTTTGTGAAACTTCAAAACAAATGTAAACTCATTGGTTACATTAGAAAAATTGGTAGAGTTCCTAGGAGGTCCTATAGGATGGTTCTATGATGATTATAAAACTCTAAATATCCCTCATACTTGTTAATAAATACATGTTGACAAGCTTTGCTTTAGGCCTAATTACACACACATGCCTAATTGAATGTACAGACCTATATGAGCAGCCAATTGAGAGGAGGTAGGTTTAAATGAATTCTAGAGACTTGAAGACCTTGATTATATGGTGATATATATATATATATATATATATATATATATATATATATATATATATATATATAATTCATGAAGATCTAGATCCCTATTAGAGGGATAAATGGAGAAATACAATCAGCTATGATAAGTTGAGTTAATTAGCTTGAGAACCCTAGACTTGAATAAAAAGAGTGTGAGAGATAAAATAAAATCATAAAGGGTTTGAACACCATAAGGAAAATTCATTAAGATTACCAGTGACCTTTTTAAGTTTTTTAGAGGCATAGTCAAACTCAAAACATGCACCTATAGGTCTCAATCCTTCCTATACCTCATATAATGCCTACTAGCAACCTGATACGATATCTTCCTTTGCTTGTTATGGTATAGAGATGTTGCATTGGACCTTTCTATTATATGTATAATTATATATTATTATAATTGTAACTTTTGTAATTATTTTAGGAATTAATGCACTGAGCTATATGAATAATTATTAAGACCTTGAGGCACTTTCAACCTATCTAAATAGGCCAAAATGACCCGATGAGATAAATGGATTTATAATAATATAAATGGATTGTGTTAACTATAAAATTACATTAATAATTTTTATGACTCCACTAAGAATCACTCTATGCCATTGGTTTGTACTTGTAAGTATAAAATTGTACATAATATGCTAAATAAGACTATTTTCACCTACTTGGGGTGTCCATACAAGGTGTCATAACTTAAAAATTAGAAAGGAGAGTTGGGATGAGATCATGTAACTAAATCACATGTTTATTTAGTGTTTAACATGGGTGGGAAGCCTATGTATTAAATTTTTAGTCTTTAGGCTAATATGCCTAATTGAGACCTACTAAGGAGAGAGAAGTAATAGAAAAGTAAACTTCCACTCACTCTTAGGACATGAAATTAAACTTGAAATTGTAATACTATATTGTGTCCTATAATATACCTTTTTATTCTCAATATATTTAATATAATTATATACACAGGGAGGTTTACATGATTTTAGAGTTACAAGGAATGAAGCCAATTTGGATATTTTAGTCTAAAACAAGTTCTTGGGGTTGGTTAGAGACTTCTAGATGGATTGGTTCAAGTTTGGTGTGATGTGAGTAGGCCATATTTTGGGATAGGATGAGTTTAAGAATATGAATTAATGTTTTGACACTTGTATGAAAGATTGGCCTAATGAGATGAAGAGTCCTCTAGACACCTAGTAAGAGAATGAAGTGATGTGTCAAAGAGAACCTAAAGGGGTAAATTAAGAGGTCTCAAGAGCATAGGAAAAGTTTAAGATAATTGTATCTGACCATAACTAGGGCCACTTGTCATTTAACAAGTCAAAATAAAGGGCAATTTTGGAGAGCTAGTCAAGGTGTTAATCAAGCATCCTAACTCCTACACGACTTGGATCAAGGAAGCATCTTCAGATGAGATAAATTTAGAATTTATCAATTTCATAACTCCTTTAGGCTTTTATCTCATGATATAATTTTCATATCTCTATCTCCTATGCCATTCTCTTCTTCTCTCTCACTTTCTCTATATATTGAACCTTAATTGGCTAAGTTTGTATCCTCCACCTAGGTAAGGAAAATCCATACCTATCTATAGCCTTTGATAAATGAATAATAACCTAGTTTTACATTCTCCATAGACTAGTTTCAATTTTCATGTTTGACTATTTGATCTTGCTAACTGATAGATTCACTTCCTTGGCATTTTGTCCTTATTAGCATTCATATTCAATTTGAATGTTTTTTTCTAGGTCTATTGAAGAGTTCAAATGAAGTATATGTGAGTTTAGTGAGTCATATTTTCATTAGTGTTATGTCATGACCTCTTGACTAATCCTTCTATCTCATGCTTACTTCAAAAACCTCCATGAGACATACTAATATACAGAGATAGATTTAGATTAGATTCATGTGCAAATTAAGATCTTATTTGAAGTTCAATTGCAGCTAGTTGGTAGTGATCAATTCATATTTGGTGCATCACCTCTATTAGAGTGGGTTTTTATCCCTTTTATTATCAAGTGTTAGAGTAGTGTTTGATATTAAATGATTCATAAAAGGGAGCTATCCCTTTAACCTAGAGATTCACCTCTCTAATAAGATACCCATAACCTTGAGATATTTCAATGTTACACCAAATTTTAAAGGCTTGAAATACCTTTTCAAGGCTGAAAATTTGATGCATAATAGTTTTGGCACACATAGTAGGACTAAGGTCCAATGATGTGGAATAATTCTATGTATTATTTCACCTATCATCCTTTGAAGCTATTCAGCAAAAACCAATGGTGACTATAAATGGAATCAACTATAACTACTATTCTAGGTACTTATTATGAAAAATATTTAATGGTATCTTCTGTTTTCCTTTAACTCATGAAGCTAGGATGGTTGGGTATAAATAAAATATCTATTACATACCCATTTATCAACCTTTTCATGACTTATACCATCAATATAGCCTTTCTTATCAAGATTGCTACTCTTCTTATGAGTCATATCAGTCCTATGGTTAGCCTACTTTCCCTTTATATGACCATGATGTTATATATAACTAGCCTTCTAAAACTAAAGAGGTCTCTACTTTCCCTTCAAACTAATCCATTTCAAAATTCAATCAAATCCCCTTAAGCTATGAGATATACATGTTAAACATTCATATACAAAGAGAATATGTTCAAGATATGCCTAATCACCTCATTCATGACATTAACAATTCATTGCATCTATTGAAATAGGATTGGGCTCTTTTTGAGAGAGAAAACTAGAAAATAATCTCAAGTGGAATGTTGGATGTAAGTGGTCACATTCAAAAAATAGAATATATGTTAGGATTTCATGAAGGATAGTTGGTTCTATCCTATGTGTCTTATTACACTCCATCTCAACTCTCATATATGTCACCCATTCTTTCCTAAGAGATCTCACCATGTGAGCTTTCATGTGTTCCTCAAACCTTCCCTTCATATAATTTAATCCAAGAGAGCATTCAAAAGGAGAAGGAGACTATTGTAGAGAAACCAATTGATTCAAGCCAAGATTCCACTTCTCTTTTTCAAGAAACTCCTAAGAAGTCTTTGAAGATTCCAAGCTATAATCAAGTGGTGAAGTCTTAGAGTGGGAAAGTTGAAATAATTATGGACCATGGAGTCAAAGGTAAATAATAACCTAAGCCTACGCAAATATCTCTCACTCATCCTCAATATTCCTCTTGTACCTCTTACTAGTTTTATTTTGTCCCTTATCTTCATGAAGCCACTAACCACCTTGAAGCGAAGATTTTCTTAGAGATTATTTGTAGGCAAATCAAAGAGTTAGACTTGAATATGAAAGGACTTAAATAGATAAAAAAAATCAAGATGTTGAAGATAAAGAGAGTTTTATGCCTATTAAAACCCCATTGTCCTCTCCCCAAGATCCCATAGATGATCTATGATAAAAGTCTATCCAAGAGTGTATTCAAATCAAGAATGATACTGTAATTGACAAAGTTTGATTAATTCAAAAATATTAAAGAGACTCAAGAATGCTATATGGAAAATGAAATTATTATTGAAAAAGATGCATCTTCCATTCCCCAACTAAATTTTTTATCTCTCTAAGAGATCTTTCCAGAATCCTCTATTCCTAAAGCCATCTATTTTACTTCATACTCCATTTTCTAACTCATGAACTTTCCCATCACCCTCCCACCACATCCCCTCTTAAAGAGTAATATATCCTATATGAGATAAGTGTACAATATCAAGCTATAATTTTAGTTGAGCAAGATGACTCAAGTGTCTATGATGAAGATTCACTATTGGTACTCACCTTAGTGAAGATAAACACAAATCAGTCTTTTTGAGTGAAGAAAGAGATGACCTTGATGAATTTATAAATTACCATGAATTTAATACAAATATTTCTACCTTGGCCAATGAAGAGGTTGATAAATATATGGAAGAGAAATATTTTTAGGGTAATATCATAGTGATTGACTTTATTGAGTCTCATGAGTATAATCAAAGAGATATGAAGGACATGTGCAGACCTATTTGCACATGTTCAAGGAGTATGAAATTCTTTAGAAGTTATCACTTGTAGGAGATAAAAAATGAGATTATTGATGAGAAATTTAGGACTATTGTTGAGCAAACATGTCTTAAATAACATCACCAAGAGTTTCAAATACATGATGGAGTCATCTATGATGACTATCACACTCATTAGCATGATCAAGAGATTGAATTTGATAAATTAATAAACACTGAATTGTTGATAACTCCATAGACCAAGATGATATATGGTAGAAGTTAAATTATATTTTCAACAAATATGAGGCTATTTAAGGGCCTATAGTTTCTATTTGACAAATTGGGAATATTTTAGAGACTACCTTACTTCTTGAAGGGCAAAGCAATAAACTCCAAAGTACCATTATTGAGGCTACTCTTATAAGTCAAGAGATGACCATGTTTGAAATAAGAAAAAAAAGTCAAGAAAGATTATGATAAAGAGCTTGAACCACATTATGAATTCATGTTTATAGGGGACATGTTTTATATTACCACATCATTTTAAAACATCCCAAGAAGATTGACCAACATGAAAAAGATGGAAAAAATAATACCAAGGCTCAAGATGTAGCTTGTTTCATTCCTTCCTTCATCACATTGAGCAAAAGATTATCCAAGTTCTCCCTTTGATATAGGATGAAGAAGTTATTTTTAGGTTAGTTGTATATAGTTTATTTTATTATGTTTTTAATAATTTTTATTCCCTAAGTGTCTAATAGGACATGTGCGAGTCTTATTGTTTTTCTTTGTGTGTGTGTTGTCTTTTATTTGGTGTGTTGTGAAGGTTAATCAACTTATTATCTCATGATAAAAGTCTAGTTATGTCTGAAAATGAGTACACATGACTCCATTTCCCAATGAAAGGATAAGGCTACTAGTACATTTAACATTGCAAGCATGCAACCCCTATGAACCACTAAATTATCAACCAAATTTTAACCCCAAGTTAAAATTGGTCAACCTCATCTAAATTAAAATATTCATATAATTTTAAAAAGTTATATGTGGTCTTGTCATGCCTTATATGGTATGTAAAACTCTTCATAAAACCTTATTATCATTGTTTAAGGTTAGTTTGGAGAAGTTAACGTATTATCTTATTTTAGTCATATAGTGGTCTAGACATGTCATAGAGAGATAAGGATTGGTCAAGTGGTGTCATATGATATTAATATTATATTAAATACTTTTTATTTCCTAATATTTGTTTCATATAATTTCATGATGTTTTTGACTATTTAAGGTTCATTTATGAACTTTAAGGTAGTGAAAATGAAAGAAAAAGTAATTTTTGGCCAACATTCATGTATGTCAAATTTACCCAAGTGATAAATTCATACAAAACACCTCAAAAATTCTTTTGAGAAGCCACATAAATCCACACCTATCATAAAATTAGATAAAGGTTAGAAAATTGAAATTTAATGCATTAGAGAGGAGTTAAGAGACTTGTATTGACTTGTTGAAGTCATTTGAAGGTAAAAACATTTAAGAGATGTCCCTTGATATTCCATAGGTCAAAAAAGCATGGAAATAATTTTAAAGTCTCAAGTTTTCAAAAATATCTCTCTCTCTCTCTCTCTCCTCCATCACTCCATTTATAAGCTTATGAAGGCCATTTTCAATTGCGTGGTATAGGGTGTATAGGTGGAGTTTGGAGTTAAGATTTTAGACAAAGTTTGGGACCAATATAGGATTAAAATTTATGGAATTGGTCATTGGATTGATATTTTTAAATTTATGAATAATTTCTAAGGATCTAAACTAATTTTTAAAGACTAAAATCCCCATAAGCTAACTTTTGTGCAAATCTAATGAAAATGTGAACTCATTAGTTGCATGTGAATAATTGGGATATGTCCTAATAGTTTTCATAATATGGTTCTATGATGATGATAAAACTCTAAGTAACCCTTAAACTTAACAATATAAATATAACATGTTGACAAGCTTTTCTTTACGCCTATTTACACACATAGGCATAATTGAATGCATGGACCTATACATGAAGCTAGCTGAGAGGTGGTAGGGTAAAGTGAAGTTGAGAGACTTAAAGACCTTAAATATATCATGAGGGATAATTTAAAACATTTAATTAATATATAAATTCTTAAGAGTGGGATAAATGGATAAATACAATCAACTAGGGTAATTTGAGCTAATTGGCTTGAGAACCTACGCTTGAATAAAAAGAACTTAGGAGACGTAATGGAGATATAAAATGATGTATAACCATGGTTAAAATTCATTAATATTATCATTAACCTACTTAAAGTTTCTAGAGGCATAGTCAAATTTAAAACATGCACATAAAGGCCTCAATCCTTCCTAGACCTTCAAGAATGCATACTAGCAACCTAAGAAGCTATCCTTCATTTATTGGTATGGTATAGAGATGATTCATGGGATATTGGAATCATAAATATATTTATATACTCTATTTTATTTTTATCTTGTGTAATTAGTTGTGGAATTAATGTCTTGATCTATTTGAATAATCGTTAAGACCTTGAGGAACTTTTAACCTATGCAAACTGGTTAGAATGGCCCGATGAGATAAAAATGGATTTTTATGCCTCCATATGGATTGGGTAAACTATAATATGGATTGGATCATGTATAATACTTCCTTGAGAATTAACCCATGCCATTATTTTTTACTTGTAGTTACAAAACTATATAGGATAGGCCAAAAAAGACTATTTTTAACTACTTAGATGGTTTGTATAAGGTGTAAAAACCTTAAAATTTACATGGAAAATGGGAATGAGTTCATCTAACTGAATCACACGTTTATTTTGGGTTTAGCATGTGTGGTATTATTTTAGATTCAATTTTGAGTCTCTAGGTAGGGAGGCTTAATTGAAACCTAGTTAGGAGAGAGAAGTAACATAAAATTACACTTTCACTCACTCTCTAGATATTAATTTGAGCATAAAGATATTAGTATAATTTATATAAATCTCTACACAAGGAATTTTAAAGTATTTTAGTGCTACAAATAATGAAGCTAATTTGGAGATTTTAGTGTACAATGAGCTCTTAGGGATGGATTGAGATGTCCAATGGATTTTTATAGGTATGGTATGGTGTGAATAGTCCATACATAAGGATAGGATGAGCTGAATAAGATGAATTGAAGTTTTGACACTTATATGCATGATTAGCCTAAGGATATGAGGAGTCCTCTAGACACCTACCAATATAATGAAGTCATGTGTCAAAAATAACCTAAAGGGGTAAGTTGAGAGGTGTTAAGAGTAGATCAAAGGTTTAAGAGACCTTGATTTAACCATCAATAAGGCCACTTGTCATTCAATAATACAAATCAAAGGGTAGTTTTGAAGAGTTAGCCAAGGTGTCAATCAAACATTCTAATTGTTACACCACTTGAAGCAAGGGAACATATTCAAAAGAGATATGCATGGTGATTAGGACATGTTAAGGTAGTTTCATAACTCCTCTCATATATATAACTAATGATACACTTTTCATCTCTCTCTTTCATGTGCCCTTCTCTTCTTCTCTTTCACTTTCTCTATATATTTTACATTAATTGGCTAAGTTGGTATCCTACACATAGGTATTTAAAATATATTCTAATTTACATATTTTGATGAATAAATAATAACCTAGTTTTACCTTTTCTAAAGACTAGTTTTAATGTGCATGTTTGACCAGTTGATCTAGCTAACTAATAGATTTACTTCCTTGCTATGTTGTCCTTGTAAGCATTCATATTCAGTTTGAAATTATTTTTAAGGTATATTGACATGTTAAAATAATGTCTGTGGGTGTAGTGAGTTGTCTTTTCAATAGTGTCATGTCATGACCTCTTGACTAATCCTCCTATCTCAAGTTTTCTTCACAAACCTCCATGAGAAGTAATAAATTAGAGAGGAATATTTTGATTGGTGTCATTTAAAATTTAGTGTTTTATTTGAAGTTCAATTGGTGTTGGTTGGTAGTGCTCATTTCATATTTAGTGCATCACCTCCATTAGAGTAGTTTTCTATCCATTTTCTTACTAAGTATTAGAGTAGTGATTGAGTATAACTAATTTGTTAGGGGGAGCTTTCCTTTTATCCTATGGAATCACATCTCTAATAGGGTACTCACAAAATTAAGGTGTTTCCATGTTACATCAAATTTTGAAGGCTTGAAATACTTTCTGAAAGGTAGAAATTTGATGCATAATAGTGACCATAACTTAGATAGATAAGATAGTTGATATACCTACTATAGTGTTATCCATCATTGTTACTTTTTATGATTCTTCACCTTGCCTTGATTCAATGTCTGGATTGTGGGGAGAAGTGGGACTTGCAATCTTAAATCTAATTTTCAAGTATACCTTATAAAATAGGTTTGATGATTTGCATGCCTCTAGGTTTTCAACATGTATTGTACCTAAATATTATTTTTAATTCAAATAATCTCTTGTATCCTATTTTTGCATGTTAATATAATTTTTTAGGTAGTTAGTAAAAGATATTCACACATAAGTTACAACATAAGGAGACATGGTTACCTGTAAGGAAAGACGAGAAGAGAATTTGATTGTTTTTATTTTAGCCTTATGTGTAAATACCATTATAGCTGGTGGAATGAATGAAACTATTTTTTTTGTGGTTTTCATATATCTAGAACTTATTATTTCATTTATTATGGATTTGGGATGTTCTTGAGGTTTTTTTTCTATTAACTACTTGTCATTTTGTTCTTCTATTTCTTCTTGTGCTTGAGCCTTCCCATCTTATTTAAAATCATTTTATTCCTCAATTATCCTAACATATTTGGATATATTCCATTATTTTATATAACCTCATAAACATCTGAACTCTTATCATTATTTTATAAAAAATTTAATCATCATTATGGTTGAGAAAGATTATATAATGTTCATGCTCTTGGTGACCATAATATTAACTAAAATAGATGGAGAATTTATCAATTTGCTCTGTTATTACCTTATTAGGATCCTACCATCAATTGTCACTGAATATAAAATCAAATGAGACACAGTGTTTTTAAGACTTGGCTAATTTTTCCTAGCTTTGGAAATGTTGAAGGGTGCCTTGTGCTACATGGCCTATCTATCCTTCCATATATTATCCTCCACATTGCTAAATATTGAGTGAGCTATATTTTTATCAGATAATTTATTTGATATAAGTATTTTATTAATAAAGGATCTACCATGGTGCCTTTAAATCTTATGATAATGTGATTAGATTAAGACTAATAATCACCTAATGTTGTTAGTGATCTTTCAATCTAGTCAAAAACCTAAAAATAGGTTAACCATTTATTAATCTATAAACCATTGGGTAGAAAGTGTCTAAAATCGATTTCATGAATACATATATTTATTTATGTGATGTTCAAAATCATCACATACCCTATTCATACCTTTTGCATCCTAAGTCATAACATTAGTTGGAGTAATTGTTCCATAGCTAGCATCCACCTAATATGAAAGCATGTAAAAATTGTCATTTATTTGGTCATGCATGTGTTCTACCTAGTATTTTATTTTAATATTATAATTTTTCATAGTGGGGAGCTTATCTTTCCTTCAAAAACTATGGATAACAAGACCTAGATTCATGTGGATTATTGATGCATGAAATCGCATGTAATTTGTTCAATAAAGACAACAATTATAATGCTAGGATTGAATTGGTAAATTGGGATATATTTTTTCTTGACAAATATATTAGGTTTATGAGCCCATTATAGCAAGGTGATTCTGATATTATTATCTTTGAATTAATTACTAACTACTATCTAGTTATATGTGGCATTTGTTGGTTTAAACCTATATGATTTATCAAATGTTAAGCATACTACATAAGCTATGGATTAGGACATATTTTTTTGGTGAAAGATATCCTTTATATAAACACTTGTATTAAACAAATTAAAACCTTGGTTATTATAATGAAATCCATCTAGTTTTGTTATCACCTTATGAATTTTAAATACCTTGATTTCTAACACGCCATCTATATACACCCTTTGATCTATGGACAAGTTACCTTCATATTTATAATGGTGGGTAACCTTTAGTTCTATATATATTTCCATATAATGCTTGAAAATATTATGTAAGGTGGTCATATAAAATTATGTGTCTTTGTATCATTGTTTGATTCTAAAATAGTACATTGAAGGAGAAGGTTTTTGGTTTTATGCTTCCATTGTTAAACAATTCAAACTTTATATCAAACTTTGAATTTTGGGCTTTTGGTTTGCTATGCAGCTTTACATGGATATTCATAGCTATAAGTTGATAAATGTAATTTGATTTATCCTAGGAATGCAAAATATAATAAATTTACTTATATTGTGAATTCATTAGTTGAATCCTCCATATGTGATAATTAATTATAGAATAATAGTCATTATCATCCATTCACCAAATTTGAATTTTATTTTATGAGTCATCAACTTTAATAGGTTTACTTGACATGTGGCACAGTTTTTATGTCTTTAAGTTCTTGGTCATCTTGTTTTAGAATATAGATATACTTTATCTCTTTTACAATCAATATTGCATCATTGATTCATGGTATTTTATCTTTACTATTTTTTACCTTTTGAAACACATGGCATCTTCCCACTTAATCATTCTATTTTTATCCATTGCTAATTCATTGGGTTTGTTAATATATGGAGTCACGAGATGATGATACATGACATGACACACAGTAACTAATCTATTAGAATTACTACATAGACCAATAAAAATGTGACAGGTGGAAACTAAATGTATAAAGAGAGCTATGTGTCACTATCATTGAATCACTTGATTGTACCACATATTTCATATGTTGAATTCTATGTAGCAATATGTCAACATGTGGCATGATCTTTCTCAGTTGGTTGGTTGGCTATTATATGGTCTTACAACTTTGCATCAAATCCCATGATCAAGTGATATTTTAACACATGAATCAATCTCACTTACTTGATTAGTTACAAGATCTTATTATATGTACATTCACCCTGAGAGGTGTGATGTAGTGAGATAAAGAAAAATTGAATGACCTCACTAGTTTGAATTGTCACTTGAATTCACAACATTTTACACCTAAAACCTAGATCAAATTACACCGTGACACTTAACATGATCTCTTATAATCGACTAGTAATTTGACAATGGGACTTTTAATATCAATCTATATCTTTAATGCAATAAAGTCAAAACACATGGAAGGATCTCACTTAGATAAGACACTCGAGACTTAATAGTTTGACTAGTCATTGATAGTCCATGCAACTTTGGAAAATGAGAGATAATAATTAGTAATGTGTTGACCTATAAAATGCAAAATTGACAAAGTATTCAAATAGTGATAATTTGGTTAGTCAAATAATTTATCAATAAAGACCAAAACCAAATAGTGTTTCTCTTTCAAACCAAAATTCATTAAATAAAAAGTTAATAAAATCATTATAGGTTAAATATGTAAATTTT
Organism: Torreya grandis; assembly: GCA_037957365.1. NCBI lineage: Eukaryota > Viridiplantae > Streptophyta > Pinopsida > Cupressales > Taxaceae > Torreya > Torreya grandis. Next base: position 80,705 of record JARHVA010005117.1, on the reverse strand, counting down.
TTAGCATAAATTTGCATCTTCATATAAATTAATAATAATAATTTTAGAGTCAATTGGTCCCTATTTGTTTTTTTTTTTAAATGGGGCATGTTGGTAACAATAGTTTATAAGTGAGAAAGATTAAAGATTTTGTCTGAAATCTAACATTATTTCCTCTAACCCTTGTATCTTATATTATCATACTAAAAACACATATATTTTCATGTACATAAAATTGAATGTGGGATTATAAAATCAGATGTAATTATCTCTAAGATTATCCTACAATCTCTAATTTCTTTGTGGAAGGATTGAAAGTTGAAATCTAACATTGCCTTCAATACTTACTCTCATGGTCTGATCTACAATATTATGAGTCCATTTTTATTAACTCTTACTAGGAATAATAATTGATGTATTTTTAACTCCTCCCTCAAAAAATGGATTACCAATCTCAATGGGATATAGAATTCAAAGCTAAAACCCAAAATCACCCACATTCACTAGTGTTTGTCTATTAAGATCTTTCACTTGAGGAACATCTCAAATAAGTTTGGATTCATCATTAAAAAATTCCATACTTTTTATGTACCTAATAAATTTAATAACCTATTTTGGACTTATATTAAATCTTAGAGAGATTAGTAATGGATTCAAAAAATATTTAGTCAGACCACGTAGAAGCTATTAATTGGATAACAGATTTCTTTGGGGATGATTATTAGTTACTTTCATATATTGATTTTCTATCCATTTTTAAAACTATAATTACTTTTAAGTTGTGGAACTCTATAAATTCATATATCTTAGTTAATGTGTAACTTTTTATATGGTCATTTTCTTAGTGTTAAAGTGGTTTTAATCTCTTCAATTTTTATATGTTTTCAAGATTAGGTATAAAAAGTGGATATATAATTTAAAAATATTTAAGATCTTATCTACCACTTGGAGAGCACTAAATTTACTTTTAGGTGAGATAATATAGACCATCCATTACAAGGTACCCCTCTATAGGTACTTAGATGTGGTTGGAGAAACTCCTATAGCCATTTCACCACCCATTACTATCAAGATAAAAGGGATGTCAATGCCTTCCACCACATTGAAAGTCTTATATTAACTTGTCTCAGTGCACCTTTCCTATGTAGTTTGGTGAGTTGGTGGGATTAGATGTTCCTCCTCCTCTTGGTTTTTTTACTTGTAGTTTCACTAACTACTTCTAAAACCATGTAGGATGGGTTAGTGGAACCCTATCCTCCTTTGTAGAGCCATCTTCTTGGATTTTTCATCATTAAAAATATAATTTCCCTCCATCTAATGTTGTTTTTTAGGCTTGAAATTATCATGTGCATTACTTATGTGTTTTTTTTAATCATGTTTTTGTATAATTGTGTTTATCTGGAATTTATTCTTTACTTTGTGTTAACATGAATAACAGTTAGCAAATACCAATCAACTGCCTTTTTTAATATTATTTTGATTTGAATTATTGATATATCAACAAGTTCTAAGTTTAAAAATTCTTATAATTTTAAAAAAGGCATACATTTTGCATAAATATATATTACTTCTAAGAGGTTAAATTATATTATTTCTTATAAAATTTCAACATGAATACATGATATTGATAAAATTTTTATTCCTACAATTTATATAATAGTGAAAATAAAGGAAAATAATTTCATTTTTGGTGATTGTGTTCTAACCTATAGGTACCTTTTAAATTGGCTTAAATGCTATCTTTGCTAATGTTTGATAGTAGTCAATTGAACAATTTTTTGCATAAATTTTTTACAATTATGTGGTGAATTGTAAGTTACTATATATACAAATATGTTGCACTTTAAATTTTAAAACAGGATATAATATTGTGTGTGCAAATGAAACTTGAGGGGATATGTTGGATGAATTACAAAGTTACAATAGATATACCACCCCAATAAAATAAAAATCACTATCAATCATTTTCGCGTGTATATATTTACTAGATATAAATTGTATCATATCAAAGTAGACTTGTGAATTTTTAAGATATCTTTAATATAATTACTTAGTTGTTTAGCTAATATATGTAATAAGTGTTTCTAAGAAATGTTACATCACATGCTTGAAATATTCCACCAATTATATGTTTTAATTGAAACATAGAAACTCTTTCTCGTTTATATTTGCCATCTTCATTTCAGTTGGTAGCTGGTAATTGCATGGAAACTTTAATTGGGAGGTAATATTGTTCGATGTTTGTGATCATGCAATTAAATGCGCATTTGTAGTGTCTTATTTTCTTATATGGATCTTCCCAACTCTTATTAATTACTTTATTTTGTACCAAGTTTCGTATGATTATTGTTTCTTCAACTATATACCTTTTCAATCCGTGATTTGTTTAACCATTTCATCACATCACAAAACCATCCCTTGAATTATAAGGATTTCTTTCTATGGTAACCTATTTATGTTCAAAATTATTGATATGGTAACATTTTATAATATTTTTATTTACTTTCATAACATCAAATTTCCTTAAAACTATTAATGATATTCCTACTAGTTTCCTTGCTATTTTTTAATATTACAATTACTACTTACTATACATCAGGTATTTTAAGGGCAATAGAAAATATTTAAATAACACATACGACTGCTTCTTCTTCTACACACACTAGCCACATATCATCTAAATCCAAGCCAAGATCTGATTCCTCATCGTCGTTATTCTACCGATCAGAATTATTATGCTTCGGTTCTCTTACAAATGTTTATGAGAATCTAGTGTATAATGAGAGCAATCGGGCCCTAGATTTTACACATTCACTATTTACTCTATATATATGTTTGCAGGAGTGACATGTTCAATTCATGTTTTCACTATGAGGGAGACTTAATAGATTTTTTTTAATTTTAATTAAATTATTTACAATTCGATAAAAATCATATGAAATAAAATAATAATATATTTCGGTTGATAGGTCAATATAGAGTTAACTCTTCTTGTAAACATCTACAAAATTCGTCTAACAAAAACTTTGCTTTGTATAACTATAATACACTAATTTCCAACTATATTGTACCCTTAATATATTTGAGGGTGGTTTTGAATGTGGAGTGAGTAGGAGATTGGATTTAGTGGGATCTTTCTTTCATAAACGTTGTGCTCTACTAAAATATTTATGATATTCTCTTTGTAACCAAAGAGATGAGGGAGGTGAATATGAAGAAAAAGACG
>JARHVA010005117.1:0-72500 GCA_037957365.1 Torreya grandis | reverse complement strand
TATTAGTTAAATATAATTTATTTGTAAATTTATTATAACAACTATTATTTTTTAATTGATTCAAAATAAAGAGATATTTTTATAATTATTTTTACGTTAACAAAAAAGAAATCATATTAAAATATTTATATGAATTGTATTATTTTAAAAAGAAAATATATATATATATATATCATTATTTGATGTCTAATATAATTTAAAATATAATGTTTAGCTTTTATTTTTTATGAAAGTTTTAATATTTTTTAAGAAGTGGTTTGTATTTCAAATAAGATGCACCAAATGTGCCTAATATTTCACTCACAAAAAACAAACTATACATTAAATAATTTTAAGTGGAAGGTAGAAACGTTGCATCAACACCTTAATAAGTATTTTTTGTGCAACCAAATGGCAGGTCTATGTATATGTTAATTTATGTTCTAACCCTAGCGAAATCAAGAGATTTTTTTCCTTGCAACTTGTTGGTAAGATAATGGCGATTGTAATCTGCATGATTATATTTCTTATATAGCGGTGGATGATCTTCATCTATAAATTGTGGCATCGGACCCAGGTCCACACTGTAGCTTGGAGCATGAAATGCAGCAATCGATAACCTTTCTTTTTTCTGATTTGTTACAGCTCTGTGCTCTACACTCTTGTATTTTCCATTAGTCAGAACCTGCATACATTACAACAGGTCTTCTCCACATCAAAACAATGTCAAATTTGTATAATTATATTCATTACAATTTAATTTCTACATTGTTATTTATACCTCTAGGGTGTCGCCAATATTAATAACCAGAGCATCTGGAATAGGCTCTACAGGAATCCACTGGTTCTTGTTAAGAATTTGTAAGCCTATTGAATCGTCATCTTGCAGTAACACAGTAAGTGCACTTCCATCAGAGTGTGCGCTTAAACCTAGAACCAGATCAGGCCTAGAGCAAGGAGGATAAAAGTTCATCCGTAGGGCCTGCACATTTTCTCCAAACATCTCTTCAAATATGTTGGGCTTTAAACACAGATTTTCAGCTATGAAAGTCTCAAATTTTCGGCAGAGTGTATGTACCTCCATGGAATAAGCTTCCACTATATCCCTGCAAAGCAGAAAGCAAACTTACCTTCAATATCGATGCTATTATTATTACATCAAGTAGTACTTTAAATTAGGTACAAACAGTCCAGCCGGTGTGAACGATTTGCAAACGCTGAGCGTTTCTCTGGTTCAAATGACTACAAAGACTGGTGGACCAGAATTCACATGACCAATGAAAATGCAGGTCCCAAAGAACACGATCACAGTATGAAATCCAATGCACCGTGATTTAAGCCCTATTTGTCTCCTGAAGTTGTAGGATCCTTTAAAAAACCATTATTTCTAAAAGAACAAATCTATATAAATAACCTGAAATGTAAGGGTTTGACTGGCCAAAGGCTTTGTTTGCGGATAGATTCGGGCATGGTTGCCAAGGCCATCATATCACACCAGTCTAGCTTTTGGTCAGCCGAAAAGATGAAACCGTGACCATATCCCTGGATTGTCCCAGGTATCATTGCGTATTTCTCTTTTTCTTGCAAAGGCAGCTTGAAGAACTCCATAATTACTTTCTTAATTCGCTCTAATAGTCCCCGCTCGACCCCATGATTTATCACCTGAGAAAACAAAAACACCTAATAATCACATCTTTGGGGGAAGGCGGGCGAGACTGTTAGCATTTTACCAATCCAACATTTGTTTTTATTAAGGTGTATATATTTATTTATAAGCCTATGAAACGATCTAAAATTTAAAAGTACTTATGCAACCACTTGTTTAGTGGGTGAACTTAACTGAGTATATAAGAAGGCAAAATTCAAAGATACTTTCTCTTCTGGAGCTGCAGATAAGATTAAAATAACAATTGTGAAAAACCGGAGATGTACCACTCAGACTAACCTGAAAAAAACCCCACTCTTGACAGGCCATGGAAAGTTTGGCCATCTCATGTTGTCTACGACTATGACCTCCTGATACAATCTTGGCCATGTCAATGACAGGTATTTGAATACCAGGGGGAGCAGTTAATGGTGTACATCCAATCCTCTCTTGTTGAGGTCGAATGTATCTCTCTGGTACAGCCTCAGACTTGGATTTCATTAGCTCTTGCACATCTTCCACCTTGAAAGATGTACCCATCTTCACAACTCGAGAACTTACAAATGCAACCTAATTACTCTATAGCCTTGATCGCAACGTAACAACTCGACAATTTTAGAGATGTGTGCATGATATTAAACAAGGGTGAACAAGATTATATATACTTGATTAAAGTTTAGTTTGCTTACATGTAACAATGAACTGTCTCCCGCAAGCATATATTCTGTACTCTAAATTTCACGAAATTCGACAAGGATTTGACAATAGTTATCTAATCATGTACTAAAATGTCTGCCAAAATGTATGTTTCAATACAACAGATACAATAGGGATCTAATCGTGTGCTTTAAATGTCTGTTTCGATACAACAGATACAATAGGATTTGACACTAGGTATCTAATGTGCGCCAAAATAGTGTCTGATCATACCGTCGGAACATTCCAACCAAAGCAAATGATTCCAACAAAAACAATAATCAAGTTATGGTTTTAGATTTTCTTTATTTTGTATTTCCAAGTTATTTATAAAAACAAAATATATTTTCAAAATTTATTGCCGATGATTGATTATTCGTATATGGGATGATCAGTGTTTTACATACAATAAACTAAATAAATCTTTATATGTAAGAGAATATGTTGAGCACAATCATTAAATTTTTTTTGACAACTCTTAATTGGGGACAGTTTATTGTTTTCTGTTCTTCACTTTAATTTTAAAGGGAAAAAAATATCCAAAATCTATAAATATAGAATATATTTTTAAAATTTATTGCAGAGGATTGATTATTCGTTTATGGGAAAAAGAATAGATTTTTCTAGATCAGTGTTTTCCCTACAATAAACTAAATAAATCTTTATATGTAAGAGAACATGTTGAGCACAATCCTTAAATTTTTATGACAACTCTTAATTGGGGACAGTTTATTGTTTTCTGTTCTTCACTATTTTTTATTTTAAATCCAAAATCAAATGGATTTAATGATGAAGAAATATATAACCTATAGAAGAGGTACAGACTCCATGTTTTTTTAATGTTAGTTTTGAGATAAACCTTTATTTTAGTATTACTTTATTTTTAAGATAATGTGTTTGTTGGTGGTGTAATTTTGATTTAACTTTTAAGAAAACATTTTTAAATAAGATTTGTTTTTAATTGATTATTTTTGTTGTATTTGAGACAAAACTTTATTTTTAAGATAATGTGTTTGTTGGTATTGTAATTTTGATTTAACATTTAAGAAAACATCTTATAATTAAGATTTGTTTTTCATTGATTTTTTTTTTTTTGTGTTGACCAAATGTGACTCCAAGGTGAGTTTCAAAATGTAATATGTTAGGAAAAATTATTTGTCAAACAAGAAGTAGTTATGTTTAGTGGATAGCATTTTTCTCTAAAAAATAAGAGCTTTTGGGCACTTGTACGGACTTTTCAAGTCCATCATCAACTAAAAACATTGGAAGAGTAACACTTCACCTCCCATAATCCATTTCAATGACTTTTTTAAAGAAGAATGCAAAATGTCATCTCCAACTTGTTTTCCTCCATTTTCACTTGGCAAGCAAAGGAGCAACTTCATGCATTTGGCACAGGCCTTACAGGTAGAATTAAGAAGAGTGCTTCTGTGAGTGGATAGTAATTTGAGTACACTTGATTTTCATAACAAGAAATTGAGATTTGGTGCTTCCTCCTTTATGAACAATCAGTTTGATTCTAGACAACTTTTTATGCATGTTCAACCATGAGATGGTCCCTTTTTGAGTTTGTCTCAAAGTTTCTTATTTTGGATTGATGGATTTGTGTGTTGCATGCGTCTCTACATGATTTTCAATTTGTTTCCATGGTTATTTTTATTTTTAAGATTTCAATTATTTGAGAAAGTCTCTTTTAGGCTTGTAAAATGTCTAGTTTGCATTTACAATCATCTCAATTACTTTGAAAATGTTTACTTCATGTTGGATATGATGTTTTGAATTTGTTTTGAAAATTATCCTATTGTATGTTGGTAATTCAAGTGTTGATAATTTCTCTTGAGGTTTTCTGAAAGTATTCCTTGCATGTTTTTTTGTCATTCTATGATTTCCATGTATGTTACGGTAAAAAAAGGTCCACGTTGAGAAGCATGTTTACATCACAAATGTAAGTTTGAATGTTTTATATGGTCCTTAACCTCTTGGGACTATTAGTGTGCATTTAATAGTTGATGGAGGCATGTAGGTGCTAAAAACATGAAAACTTAGAGAATGGTCTCAATTTTGCTTGTATAGAGAAGATGATCATCCATAATTGATGTCATGGATATGTCTTCTAGATGTGGCCCAATAATTGATCAACCTAATTTGAGGCTCCTTTCTATGAAAAGGCCTAGAAAAACCTCATGATAATGCTAGTTTGGCAAAGGATAGTATCAAAACATCAAATGGAAGGTTGGACTATATTAAGGGCTTTTTGCTCTAAAAACACCAAATAGAGCCCTAAGGTGTTTTTGAAAGCCTCTCAAAATGCACCTATAAAAGGATTTGAGTCCTAGAATTGGGTGGAGGTATAGTCTCTAGAACAAAAAAATATTTCCCAAAGTTTGAAGGGGAAATGAGTAGTGGATGGCAGTCATTTAGACCCTCAAACATGGCTACAAAATCACTGAAGCAAGGTAGTGTTATCTATAAGATATTGATCAAAGGTTGACTTTGCATCCCGTTTTGATGATCTTATATTATGCCATCAAATTGGAATGATGCCGATAGTTTCAAAAGATGCCTATAAGCTAAGAGGTCATGAAAGAAGGAGAAATCCAATGTCTTAAACCCTAATGTAAACTTCTTTCTCTGTACACAAGACTGTGAGGAGTCACCTTCAAGCAAAAAGGTTAAGGTTTGTGAAATAGGTGTGGTCATCAACAAGTTCATGAGATTTCATCATTTATAAGGAAATAAATAATTCCATGCCATTATAGGCAGCATGATAAAGTCAATCTTGACCTATAAGACACTTAAAATCCTAAAATGAATGAAAAAATAGCCACCTATAAATGAGCAAAGAGTGGAATGAGGATTATGGCATTTGGAGAAGTGTTGAAGCACTTTAGGGTTGAGAAGGTTACAATGTTAAAACTTAATGAATTAGGGTATGTAAATGAGTTTATAAATAATAAATAAAGATCAATTTCATTCCATTCTCACCCTAAAATAACTTACAGGTAGGGTCTTGGGACTATCTTTGTCCATAAAGAATAGTAAGTAATTAGAAGGCCTAAAAGTGTCAAGATGATAGATAAGAAGAATGGTCCAAATTGGAATAATGAGATGGGTCAAAGAGGATATAAAATGTATTTACACCTTCATTATAACCTATAAGCACCTTGTTCATTGTCATAGATAGACAGGGTCCTGATTGAGAGTGACATGTTGAGAGTTTGATAATTAAGTGAAGGAGAGTTTCAAATAATATAATTTAGATTACTCATTATAAAATAAATGAAATTACATGTCCATAACATAATTAATCCACCCAAGTCCTTTGTGTCATAGTAAAATGGACTCAATCTGTATGAGCAGGGTAGGGAAAGCCTTGTTTCAAGAGGTGAGTTTTGGGATTCTACTTAGGAGAGAGGTTTTGAGTGGATCCATAGGTTACAAAATAATGAAATAAGTATGAGTAAAATTCATGAACAAATTATATGCATAAAATAAGCGTGGAAAGAGCATTCGTAAGGAGGTTTGAATAAAACATGTAAAAAAATAATGTTTCTTACCCCTTTTCTTAGAAGATTAAAATGATTAGACTCCCTAATCATGGATTTGGATAAAACCCTTTGGTAAATTTGGTAATTAGGACCCTTTTTTGATCCTAAAATACTCATTATATATATATATATATATATATATATATATATATATATATATATATATATATATATATATATATATATATATATATATATATATATATATATATATATATATATATGCCTGATACTCTCTATTTTGTCTCATACCATGGGCAGTCCCTTCATGCACAAGCATGGTAGTTTTTGGGAAAAGTGAAGAATGGTAAACCAGAGACTAATTGAATTAGTAAATAAGGTTTAAATATATATTTGACACATGGATTAACCTAATAAATCTTTATATAAGGCTTTAATTCAAATAAGCTACCCTACACAACAAGGGTTATAATTAAGTGTGAAGGAAAGCCTTAGGGCTAGAAGCCAATTCGGAGGTCATATGCATTTTCAACCTAATCTATGATTTATATGTGATAAATTCATGTTTATATATGTGTTTTGGGTGTGTTAAATCTATCACATTGAAAATATAACCGTTGGAGGGTCAAGAGGAGCTCATAGATGTAGGCAAACCTATTGGCAAGGTCTAGGCCTAAAACCAAACAGCAGTCAATTTCCATTTCAAGATTTTGTCAATCCATTATAATGGTTGGAGGAATTTTTTAGGATATATAAATAGATTTTCCAACCCTTGTTTTGTAAATAAAGTCTCCAATAATCCATTTTTGGCTTAGGAAGCATTCAAACCCTATTAGGAAGCAAAAAATGAACTCGAATGTCAACTTCAAGTTCTTAGAACTTCCACCAAGATTTGCATGGGACATTGATCCATTAAAGGAATTTGAAGTATGACACTAAGGAGACATAAGTGGAATTTGATTAGAATTCCAATGTTTTATTGCTATTAATAAATGCTAAGAATGAAAATCACTTCAAAACACTTGCAAACCCTCCAAAGTGACCTGATTGGGAAGATGAGGTAATTTAAGCATCCTAAATGTATGGATATACCATGAAAACCCTTGGATGATGTAGATTAATCTCCATATATTATTCACATGTAACTTAGGTGTACAGACCTATATAGAATAGGGGAAAATAGGGCTTATTTTGACCATTTTTTATGTTTTGCAAGCATGGTGAACTTCCAAGAGACCAAATCACTTTTGGAGGAAATTTTAGGAATTTTTATAATTCTTCATGGTCATTGGATCAATTTTATAAGCTCTTAAGTGTGCCTATTTGTTAGGTTTTGGAGCTAAAAGCTTCACCATGATGCAAACATGGAGGAGGTGCTGAGTGGCACAGTAGCCGGCGTCGATCAAGCCAACCAACGTCGGTCAGGGGTGAACAAGAAGCTACCGACATTGGTCATGGATCAGCCAACATTGATCATCTCCAGATAGATAGCGACCGACGTCGATCACCTGTGTAGTTCCAGAACTATTAGTTTCACAAATAGTTTGTTTAACGAATCGGTAGTTTGCATGTAAAGACTAATTTTAGTCTTGGAGCTACATTTCTAATTATTGTAATTAGAAAGTCTAATTATTATTTGTATTCTATCTATATAATAGACTCATGGGATATACTGTAAAGTGTGCTAGATAGAGAGAGCAAGGTTAGCTCCTTCAGAGGGAAGAGAGCAAGGTTAGCTCCTATAGTGCCACAATGCCAAGTGTGTATGATTAGGTAGATCTGTGAGAGAGCAAGATCTAGTAGAAGATCCACAGCAGTGTTGGTGTGGAGAATCAGAAGGGTTTTTCATGTGTGTATGATCTAGGTCGGCAGGTGTGCAAGGCCAGGTTGATCTACGGTGTAGCAAGATCAGGTTAGATCTACATGGTAAGTAAGGTCGGTTGATCTGTAGGTGTATGTGTGTGCGAGATCTAGGTTTGTAGGTGTGCAAAACTAGGTTGATCTACACGTGGCAGCAAGATCAGGGAGATTAGCAACACAACAGGTAGTAAGATTAGGTGAGATCTACTTGGAGTACGTGGTGTACTCAGACTTGGAGTATGTGGAGTACTTGGTGGACTGGCAATATTGTTACTAACTGGTGGACTGCCAGTGTTGTTACTGACTACTAGAGGTGAACAATAACTATGTGTTTGAGTTGTTTGTTATGACCGTAGTTGAGAGAGAGAACTCTTGAGGGAGATTATTGTACACCCTAGAGGTGTGGGAGCTCTAGAGGTGTGGGAAGAAGAGTGTGGAAACTTTTTTATTGTAATTCCTTCTAGAAGAGTATTAATACAATTGGGTATTGTCTCCCATATTCTGTGTTGTTTCTGATTTCTAGTTACTTATCATTCTGGTTAAATTCTGTGTTTAGTTGCTTATACAAAGGTAATCAAGTGTGCTCTTAATTCTGACAAATTGGTGTCAGAGCTTTGTGTGAACCTAGGTCTTAACACTATTATTCTCCCATTTCAGCCAGTCTAGTGAACCAAGTAGAAAAGACTTAGAGAAAATGATGAATCTTAATTTGGAAAGACTTTTAAGGATTATTTATTGTTATTGACACCATACACACTTTAGACACATTTAATCCATCTTCTTGTATGAATTTTATTTAAGGTTTGAATATTTTTTAGGTGCCAAGTGTGAGTGGTGTAGGGGAAAAGAATATTTTGGGACTGCTAGAGATGATTATGCATGGCCAAATGATCATGAGTGGTTTAAGACCTCACCAATGCATATGAAGACTTTATTGTAACCCCTCTTAATAAAATCCATTATCATAACTAATCAATTTTAGTTGTAAGGTAGTTTTAGAAGGCTAATCATGGAAGGCAATTTTCTATGCAAAAGGAGTTTCTTGACATTTTACAAGTCTTAAATGATTGGAAATTACAATTGTTACTCTTGATGTTTCATATATTTCCCATTCTCCTCATCCACATGCATTGTAACTAATTTTCTATTTTGGACACATGTCCTTGTGCCTCTTGGACTCCCTTTCTCTCTCTCCTCCTCAAAGTTCTATAAATTGAGCCATTTTGGCCATTGTAAAGGAGACCATAGTTGGTATGGCAAATCCCTACTAAGATGACATTACACTTTAATTTTGAACATTGAATACAAGTCTAATTCTGAGTTGTGAACATTTTGTCTAAGTATTTGAGTAATGTATAATGGAGCTAAGTGATAGTATCATCCTTACTCCCCTTTATCTTTCATGTTTAAGGAAGAGTTTTGATGTTAACAGGTCATGTGAAGTGTGGTTAATGTATTAAGCTCTCTTTCAAGTATGCAATTGCCTCTATGGTGTGAAATATACCCCTAGGTCAAGTATCTTGTTTTTTGTCCCAAGTATGCTACTTTCACATTGAAACACCATGATAGGATCCATTAATGCATGGAATTGGTCTTGGAAAGCATTGTTGCCTAGTAGAAGTATGATATTTTTTGGGATATATTTTGGTGGATAACCTCTCTAGTATAGTTTTCATTTTATGAAAACTCTTAACTCTTTTCATGAACAAGCATTATATTAGGTGATAGGCACTTAGAGAAGAATTCAATGAGCTAGCCATTTGAATCCTAGAGATTCACATCTCTTACAAGTTCCCACAAACTTGAGAGATAATTCAATGTTGCATCAAATTGAAGGAGCTACATAGAGTGTCCTAGGGTGCACAATTTGATGACAACAGTAAGGATATCATAATATTGTTGTTATATCATAAAAGTAATGTGATAATTATGCTTTTATTTTGTTGTGAGTTTAAAATATTTTAGCTTTAGTGGAAGAATAAAACATGATATAAATGTAAATGTGTTTAAGATTTTTATATAAATAAGTCACATACAATTGTAGTTATCTTTATATAACTCTTTTTTAAATCATTAATTTTGTTTAGATTAGATCAAACTTACTTTTAATAGTTGGTGTGGGTACCATCCTAAGATATAATATGAGGACTAGGTCTCCACTTGGTAGTCTAAGGATAATCAGAAATAGTTTATCAAGAATGCAGAGGTTAAACCTAAAAGAACAAAAAAATGGAAGAACTAAAAAAGGACATAGAATCTCAAGAGGAACTCAAGGAAAATGAAGCAACAATCCCAAAAGCAACTAGTGTAGGAACCAACCTAGATAGAAAAATTAGAGGCCCAATACTCAAAGGCATATAATTTTGATTGGATCATGAACTAGGAGTCAACTACCGTATTTGATTGGTACATCAACTAGCTAGTTTTTTCTGGACTAAAAACCAACCTCAACTAAAATGGCTAGAGGCTTTGGTCTCAAATGTACTAACAAACTAAATTTGACTAAATTTAAAACCATGGATTTAAAAGGAGATTTAGGTCTCTAAAAAATCTTCATCGTCCCTAGTGGACCCAAAGTCCAACTGAAGCCAAAAGAGAAAACACCTACCAATTTTAAATGGACTGGTAACCATTCTAGACTTGAAAGAGCATGAGGCCTAGATCTCTAAAATAACTCTTTTAATCCCTCAAGGAACCCAACATTTCAATAATAATGAATTTTTATTACAATGGTACCTAGTCAGTTTGAGTTGGACCAAAAACTAGCATGGGCAGATTAAGTAGGAGGCCCAAGTCTCAACACTAACCCTCCAAGTTCTTAGAGAACTAAAGTCTTGATTTTGACTAGATCAGGGACCAATTTGGACACAAATAGAGGTCCAAGTCTCCAAAACCATTTGGATCCTCTAGAGAACCTAACATTCTAGAATTTTAATTAGATCAGGTTTTAGCTAGATCGACAACTAGCTTGGGCTAAAGAAGCAAGATTCTTAGAGATCAATAGAACCAACATGGTAATAAAAGATAAGTAAATTGATTTGACCAGATCAGAAGCCATCCCAGACATAACTGGAGGTCCATGTCTCAAGACTAATGGATGTCCATGTCTCAAGACTAATGGAGATCTAGGTCTCTAGAGTTAAATGTAGAGAAAGAGACCCTATGGGGTCCCTAGCGAGACACAAAACCAACAAAGCACACCCACCTGGGCTTTCTCTATTGACCCCAAAATAAGAAAAAAGTTGTAACTTATGATCCTTATACTATAATACACAACCCAGAACTTGCCTTTTATGATACTTGATATCTTTATCCAGACTTAGCATTTTTTCCTATAGACTAAATCAGAATGACACATTTCCAAAGCCATATAAATCCCTTCCTTTCTCAAACCTTCTAATACAATTTTTTTACTTGTAGAGACTAAACCAAAGACAAACAAATCACAAAGTTTACCATTAGAACAAACAATCAAATAGAGACTCTTGCACCATTCCTCATACTGTTAGTTAAATTTTTGACACTTTTGGTCAAAGTAAGGCCCTCCAAGGCCCAGTTGTTATCCACCAAAATTCTAAACATTCCTTTAAAGGGAATGAAAACACCACCCTTTGATATGTGGAAAATAGAGCAATTTCCCTTAGCTAGTTATGACAATTCTTGCAAATAGGAACATTGTCATTGATGCTTCACAACCCCATGATAGGGTGCTCTACCAACCAAATATTAATGAGTATCTAACCAACCCTAAGAAGAATAGATTCTAGGGGAGTAAATAACTAAAAAATTAAGTACATTCAAAAATGCAAACAAGAAAATCCCCTTTACCCCTCATAGTAGTGGAACTAATAGCCCTAGATGCAAAGTTAACCCATAATGGGTGGTAATAGAGTGTCCTAGAATATGATTGAGAATGCAAATCTAGAGAGGTGCATGGATCACTTAGTAAAGACCAAAACTTAACCTATGGAAAGGTCATAAATGACACGTCAAATCCTAAACAATCCACCTAAGCACTGGCATAAGGTTCCTTGGACCATGTAGACCATTCATGAAACAATCATTCTCGCCACAATACAACCACCAATAACTAACACTCCATAGAGATCTCTCCACAATAGAGAACATCTCCAAAAATTCCTTGGGCATCAATCCTTTGAACCAAGTGTTGAAAGCGATGATTTGAGATCCATCCTTGTGAAACACATCCAAATCTTCCTCATCCTCACTTTCCTCAGCCTTACAACAATCTTCTAGCCCATCCCCAAATTTGAAAAATTACACCCCCCTGCCCCTTTCCTCCCTGCTCCACTCCACCATTTTTCTCTTCACATTGATTTAAATTATTGTGTGTGTCAACTATTTATTTATATTTAATTTTTCGTATATTTTTTAATAATTCGATAGAAAATATATTGGTCTAATCATGTGTTTAAAAAATTATATAATATACATGTAAACAGAATTGAGACACTTCTAAGAAAACTATGTATTATTTTCACTCATCTCAATAGTTTTAATAAATTCATTAGTAATGGCTCGACAATATTAGGTAGTAGAAGATTAAACACAACTCACTTTATAAATGATATTATGTGACTATTTTGAAGACAACATTCAAATTATTTATTAGATAAACTTATTTTTATAATTGATAGTTTAAATACTATTTATTTATGTTTTAGTCACTTAATAGCTCTTCATAATTACTCTATTTTAAAAAAATATGGATAAATAATTTATTTTATTTAAAATTCACATTACCTTACTTTTAGCATTAATATTATTTATTTTTTTATTCTTATAAATGATAATCTAGTTAAATGGTTTATAGAAGCCTTCAATTTGAGAATAACTATCAAATACATTCTATGTCCACTTAGACATTATATGTGGATTAAAATTGTAATGCTTTCATGCTTTCACAGCCAATCAAGGTTTGATTGAAGATTTTTGTTGAATATTGTGCGTAAGATTTTGATGCTTTCACAGCGTATTAAGATGAAGGATACATCATTAGGTGAAAGCAATAAAAATATCACATTTTAATGAATGACAAAACTAGATTTTCAGTTAAATAAATTAAACAAATTTACAGATTAAATTTGATGGCTGTATGATGATATTTAAATTTTTAAACTTTAAAATATAATCAAAATTTTAATATATCGAGTCCAAGTTGAAATTTTGAACAAACCTTAAAAACTCTAAATAATTATAATAAATATTAAAATATCTTTAATATTTATTTCTATTTAACATAAACTATACTAATATTTAGAGCAGAATGTGTAATGAATGTCTGTCATAAGAAAAATTCATGACAGGCAGGGTCCAACGTCAAATTTAGTCTGGGATACATTACTGTCTGTGTGTATGTAAGCTGAAATTCTGAATACCCAAGTTGTATAAAAGATCGATGATCTTGTTCGAAGCGTAGTATCGTTGATGTAAACATTAGGCGACGTTATGAAGAATCATTTTTAAAAGTAATGATCGACTTTATGCATAAAAGGGGAACGTAGTTGCATAAACAGGCTCCTCCAAAGAAAAGAACACAGCAGAAAAGAATGTTGAAAGCCAATAGTTGAAGGATGGATTGGGGTATTTATTCCGACAGAGTTGTAAAGCTCTTGTTTCTGTTGAATGGGAAGGAGGCGGCCATTGTTTTTAGAAGTGACAATGAACAGAAAAAGGGATTATTCAATACTGCTTTACGGAAAATGGGGCCCATAAAACATCGATTTCTAACTTGCTACGATCGTTAATTTTGTGGATACGTTATGCTTAGTTCAGCCATGGACAGTGGATTCATGCTTATTGTTCCATCAAACCACACTGTAGATTCCATTAAGGAACCAATGCAAGTTCGAAACGAGGTCAGCAATGACGCAAGTCATGCAGATCGAGTGGACAATATTGAGACATCTATTACCTTAATGCTACATTGAAATGATATTCCTGTTGCTAATGCTTTTTCCAACCTATGTTCTAAGTGGACCCATTACCATGAATCCAATATATATTTTTTTAAAGTGGTGTTGTCCTAGTATATACCATTTGCTTCATTATAATATATGAATTTTAATTAATATCTAATATAAAATTATTTTATTCAATTTATTTTATTTAAAATTATTTTTTAAATTAAAATATATTTATGATAAAATATTTTGTATTAATTTAAACAATTATCATTATTTTTTACTTTTAAATTTTATTTAAAAAATATTTATATATTTGAATTATGTAACATGGTGATTATTTTATTATTATTTTTTAATATTAATTTAAAAAAATTAAATAAGTATATTAATTATTGTTATTTTTTTTTTAAATGGTTTATCATAACTCTTCATTTCTATTAAAATGTGAAGAATTGTAAGTATATATTTCTATTACTAAAATTTGTTAGAAAAAAAAAAAATAACATTTTTATTATTTTGGAATGCATCGATATAATTATTATTTTTCAAAAAATAATAATATACAATGGTTGAATAAATAAGGTGGTCGGTATAAGGTCACAGTTAAAAAGAATTAGCTCACATCATCAAAATGATGAGCGCAACACGACAATAAAACATCTAAAAAGCTTTAAATAAAAATATTAAATAAAAATAATTGGGCACAAGTTTTTACTTTAGAAAGATGGGATGACAAATCATCCTTAAGTCGCTGAGCACTCCAAAAGTATGTTTCAACAAAAGGAGGATCTAGTACCACACAACCATCCTCAATAAGTTTTGGAGAAGCTTAAGATATAATAATTATCGTAGTTGTTTCCAGAATCTGGATAATACGAGTGCAATGGAGATGTGATCACACAAGTTGAAGCAAGTGCACACCACATAGATGCTAAATCAATTTGAAAATAACACAATAAGAGAAATTGCACAAGACAAAATAGAGAAAATCAAAATCTAATTAGCATGAGATGGCCAAAGTGAGGAATACAAATAAGAGAGTATGTAACTAACTCCTCCACAAAAGTTGGACAAGGCACCCCAAGAATAGAATGTAACACCTCCATGAAAGGTGGTGACAAGGTACTAAGAATAGAGAAGTAACTCCCATCAAGGGAGTTACTTATGACACCTATGACACATCTATGACACACACCTCCACATAAGCTAGCATATCCCACAAATGTAGGAAAACTCCATGTATGCACAAGAAATACAATTTCCCTAATTAATAAATAGAAAAAAATAAAAACCTACACTAATACCCTCCATAAGCATAGCTTAGGTGGGCAGTGTGGAAATATAAAATGGGTCCCGACAACTAGGGTTGACGAGGTACCCATGTACAAATGCAATCTCCCATAAGATAGAGAAAATGAGAAAACCCGTAGGAAAAAACTCCCCCCCCAAAAGAGAGACATAAAAGAAAAGAAGAGGTTAGAAGGCCCTCTCAGAAGATGATGCTATTGTAGATGTGGACCGCACCCCAAGAAGAGCTCATAGATGAATGAACTTGCTCTCAGTGAAAGGTTTGGTGAAGATGTCTGCAACCTGCTTTGAAGACTGGCAAAATATCAAGTTAGTGACCTAACTATGAATAAGCTCCCAAATGAAATGCATGTGAATCTCTATGTGCTTGGTCCACTAGTGCTGAATTGGATTCCTATAAATTTGAATGGTACTTTGGTTGTCACAATAAATGATGGTGGGCTGCCTAATAGGAATGCCAAACTCAAAAAGAATCTCCTGAAGCCAAATAGCCTCAGTAGCTGCATTAACAGCTCCCCTGTACTCTACCTCTATGGATGATATAGCAATAGCATTCTACTTCTTGGTAGACCAACTAATAGGACCTGAACTTAGAGAGAAACTCTAACTAGAAGTGGACTTGTGAGTCTATGAATTGCCAACCCAGTCTGAATCTATATACCCAACCAAGTCAACATCTATGCCAAATCTGTAATAAATCCCATATCTATGTGAACCCTGTATGTAATGCAAGATCCTCTTAGCTACTTTACAATTGAGTTCATGGGGTTCCTACATGAATCTAGAGACAAGTCCCACTATATATGAAATGTTAGGCTTGGTGTGAGTCAAGTAGATGAGACTACCAACAATTTGTCGATACCGAGTGGCATCAACCAATGGTGAAGAACAATTAGTCTCAAGCTTGACTCTTAATAGAAAGGGAGTTAGAGATGGCTTGCAATTAGCCATGTGAAACTGAGCTAATAAGTCAAGAGCATACTTAGGTTGTGCAAGAGAAATCCTTGAATCTGACTGTGAGATCTTGATGTCAAGGAAGTAGTGCAACAAACAAAATTCTATCATGTCAAATATATCCTAAAGAGATGCCTTCACCACTACAATATCCGATGAAGAACTTTTGATGATCAAAAAGTCATCAACATATAGAACCAAAATCAAGAGCGAATCATCTTGTTGCAAGAAGTAGACATTGGGATCAGAATGGCACCTAGTGAAACCCACTGTGAGAAGGAAGGAATCCATATTGGTATACCAAGCCCAAGGGGCCTATTTGAGGTCATAGATAGATTTCCTAAGTCTACATACTAAGGAAGAATCCTGAACAAATCTTGGCAACTGCTTCATGTGCATCTCCTCCTCTAGGTCTCCGTGAAGAAAGGCACTCTTCACATCCATCTGATGCACATCCCAACTAAGTGTTGTGGCGATAGCCAAGGTGAGTCAGATATAAGTCATCTTTGCAACAGGTGCAAAAGTCTCTGATTAGTCAATGTCTGCCACCTATGAGAAACCCTTGGTGACCAATCACACCTTGTACTTATCAATCAACCCATCTACTGAAAACTTGGTTTGATATATCCACCTACATCAAACCATCTTTCTTCCCTTAGGAAGTGAAGTCAAATCCCAAGTGTGATTTTTGATTAAGGAAGAATATTCTTCTTCTATAGCATTATCCCACTCAGGTACCCCCAATGCCTCTCAAAAAGTCTATGGATCTAAAACTGAAGCAAAGAAGGCATGTGGATCTCTTTGAAAATCCCCCTAGTACATCTATCATCTATCAGATCTCTTGCCCAAGTGCCAACACTCTCAAGTGTCTGTCTAGCCCAAAGTGGCCCAGAAGTGGGTGAGTCAGGTTCTAACTCCTCATCTTCTGACTGACTAGAGGTGGATGACACTGCATCACTATCCTCACTATCTAAACTCAAAGAAGAAGAAAATGTCTCTGGCTCAAGAACCTATTGTGGCTGATCTGAATCTGATGAGGAATCATCATGAAGAATTAGATCTGATGAGGGAGAGGAAGTGTCAAGTGTTGAGTCTCTAGGACTCTCCTGAAAATGGACACTTCTCTCAATGAACAAATCATGAGTGACAAGATCTAGAAGGTGATATCCCTTAATACCATTCAGATATCCTACAAAAATGTAAGGCTTGGACTGATGTTCCATAGCTTTGCATTTCTTCTTCAGAATGCTAGCCATGGCTGGGGATCTAAAAATTCTAAGGTACTCAACATCAGGTTTCCTTTTATGCCAAGCTTCAAAGGGTGTTATCCTATTCAAAGCTTTGTGAGGAACCCTGTTTTGAATGTAGCAAGCACAATTGATGGCTTTGACACAGTACTATGGTGCTAAAGATTTAGATTGAATCATACAGCTACCCATCTCTTTTAAGAACCTATTCTTGCATTCTTCAACCCTATTTTATGAAGGATAGTAACTGACTATGTGCTACAAATCAATCCCCTTTGTGGTGCAAAACTACTCAAACCTGATGCTGACATACTTCCCTCCATTATCATTTCGAAGAACCTTAATTGATTTCTCATTCTGTTTCTCAACAAGAGCCTTAAAGTCTAGAAAATTTTCAAACACTTCAAACTTTTGTTTGAGAAAATATATCCAAGTGTACTTAGGGAAATCATCAATGAAAGTGAGGATGTACTTGGCCCTTGTGAAAGATGGTTTGGGAAAGGGTCCCGATACATCATTGTAGACTAACTCCAAAGGTTGTGGAGTCCTCCAAGCTTTGCCTTTGTCAAATTTTGCTTTGGGATGCTTCCCAAGGGAGCACCTCTCACAAAGTCCTTTTGAGAATTGGACACAAGGCAAGCCAATGACCATGTCATTTTTGCAAAGTTGCTTAAGATAGCCATAGATAAGGTGGCCAAACCGCTCATGCCACAATTTGCAAACTCCTTCTGAATGAGTCAGCAATGTTGTTGGAGAAGAATCTGATGTGAAATGTGAGAAGGTGTATAACCTAGCCTTGTGATTTGCCCTACCCACTACCACTATAGTATCACTATGCAACTCCTTGATAGCCACTGAATCTAGTGAAAACTCAACTCTCATACCCCAACCAATGTGAGTGATTTGGTACACTGATAGGAGATTGGTTGAAAGAGAAGGAACACTTAGAACATTGTTGAATGTTCCTCCTTCCATTTCAACTGACCCTCTCCCTACAACAAAAACTAATGTGTCATCACCCAAACTAATTAAAGTCATGCTATAAGGCTCTAAAGATGAAAACTCAACTAGTGAAGAGCACATGTGGTGAGAAGCACCTGAGTCGATGACCCATGTAGATGTAGAAGCTACTGTAGATACAAGGGCCTTGCCCTTTTCTTTCTCCTTACCCTTGCCTTTTGCCTTGGTATAATCTTGTGTAGATGAATTCTGCTTGATGGACTCAGGAACATCTATGTTGTTTTTCTCTAAAAGATGAGTTAGGTGATCTATTTGTTTTTTCATGCATTTATGTTCATTATGCCCTATCTTTTTACAATAGGCACACTTAACCTTCTCCTTCTTAGGTTTAGCATTGGAAGAGGAAGTCTCAATGTTGTTTCTGGTAGGATTGGTGTTTTCTTTCTTCTTCTCTTGGTCCTTGTTCTTTTTCTTCTTCTCTTTTGTTGAATTCTTATCCTTACCATTTCTAGCTATCAAAGCTTGGTGTTGAGTAGACTTCATAATGCCCATTTGAATTATCTTATCTTGCTCCCTAGTCAAGTCGACAATGAATGAATTTAAAGAAGGCATTTTCCATGTAATGCCAAGGGCACTTTTTGTGGCATGGAAAGTGGAGACAAAGACTGAATAACTTGGACCTAACTTTGTGAGAATAGATAGTATGAGTTGATCATCTTTCTTCTCTATCCCACATTCTTTCAATTATAATCTAAGGGCCTTAAACTTAGTGAAGAAGTCATGTAGGGTGTCAAAGTTGCTAGGACTTGAGCTTATGAGTTCATTTTCGAGCTCATAACCTCTCATCTCATCAAGCTTCCCAAATAACTTTTTTAAGGTGTCCCATATGTCATTACAACTCTAGGAGGATTCTAGATGGAAGATAATTTTGGGAGACATAGACAAGCTTAGTAATCCATAGGCTTCATCACTACGGTTGTACCACTTGACCTTTTCAGCATCAGTGTTGGATTCTACTTCAGTTCCCATGGTGATCCTATGCAACCCTTTGCTTCTGAGAATGATTGACATTTTAACTTTCTATTCATGATAGTTGAAGGGTGTTAGGGGTTTATGTTGAAAATAATAAAAAAAAATTAGCTAAATTTAAGTGAAGTTGTGTTGATTGTAAGTTGTGAAATTATGTAGAAAAGAGAATGAAAGCAAGTTGTGAAAAGCAATCACACCCCCCTGAAATATTGAGCCTATCATAAATATGGAAGTGCACACTCAAAAGATGTCAGACTCAGCCGAGAATGTGTCTTAGAGCAATCAGTACAAGACTAAAGCAAATAGGATGTCGGACTCAGCCGAAAATGCGTCCCAGGAGACCCAAATTTTGGCACTTTATAAACTAGTGCATTTTTGACAATTAACAAGTCTACACTGTGGAAAATTGAATTACAAACATTTTTGTAAAAAATGGCACCCAAAACTGAGCTACTTTTTGCAAGATATTAAAGGTACAATTTTCCTATAAACTAGTGTTTTTGCAATAAAAAACACTAAAACATTTTAAAAATGCCTATTATGAGAGAGAAAGTGGCCTTCTAACCACTCATTGGATTTGGCATGAAATGAGGAATCCAAAGGAGGTTTGTGTGAGGTGGAATTGGCCTCCCACCAACCTGGACCTCACCCTTCATCTTCATAGGTCGAAGATACAAGTTAAAATTCAAACCCCCAAAATTACCAAACTGTCTAAGAACCTTAATACTCAGTCAAATTGACTGATTTTTGTTTTGAAAAATTAATTTTAAACTGAAAACAATAAAGTAAAGATAGTTTTGATGAATGCCAAATGTCCAAGGGGTGACACATGGGATGTCAAGTAGGACGGGGTGCCAAAAAATAAAACACAATCCAAATTTGTAGAAAAGACAAAATGGAAGTAGCAGACCTATGCTAGACCATACAGCCTATCTGAGGCATGGTAGAAGTGGCAGAGATGACCAAAAAATAAGGGCACAATGTTAGAGCTAACTATGGCATGGCTAAAGTAGGTGTAAAAGCTTGTTTCTAGACAACAAACAGTAAATGGCATCCAAAAAGAAAGGTGCAATTCTAAAAATTTTGCAAAAAACAAAACCAACTTGTAGACTTGGGTGCCATACGGCTTAAGGCACCTAGCTAGAAGAACACTACTACTACACCTTGCTAGAAAGGAGGGCATAGACTGCTATTTTGGATGCCATACAACTGAAAGATAATAGCAAAAGTTTGGTGCAGAGTAGAAGTTTGGTGCCTACCTCCTTGCTTTCTACTCAACAATGGCACCTGAGTGCATCAACTTGCAAATTTTTATCTGCAAATAGCTTGTCTACTAGTGGTATTCTGCCAAGACACCCAAATGCAAAGATCTTAAGGAAACTAACTAGAAATGATATAGACAAAAAAAATTATTTTAGACCAAATCTAGAATTAAAAAATAAAGAGAACTCCACTCCTCTTGATTTCAATAAAATCTAAAAGCATAATCACACACAAGATTATCGGGTTAGCTCTGATAATATATCAGAGTTGTTGCCAGAATTTGGATAATACGAGTGCAATGGAGACGTGATCACACAAGTTGAAGCAATTGCACACCACATAGATGCTAACACAATTTGAAAATAACACAATAAGAGAAATTGCACAAGACAAAATGGAGAAAACCAAAATCTGATTAGCATGAGATGGCCAAAGTGAGGAATACAAATAGGAGAGTACGTAAGTAACTCCTCCACAAAAGGTAGACAAGGCACCCCAAGAATAGAATGTAACTCCTCCATGAAAGGTGGTGACAAGGTTCTAAGAATAGAGAAGTAACTCCCATCAAGGGAGTTACTTATGACATTCTTATGACACCTATGACACACAACTCCACATAAGCTAGCATATCCCACAAATGTAGGAAAACTCCATGTATGCAAAAGAAATAAAATTTCCCTAATTAATAAATAGGAAAAAATAAAAACATACACTAATAATAATACTCCAACCAGTGGGTGGCTGAATAAAATTGCTAACTAGACCAATCCCATATATAAGCAAGCTCCATTGGGCTAGACCAACAACATACTTCTCCTATGGTGGTAGTGGACTCTACCCCATCAATAAGGAGGAGTGGAGAATTATTTGTGACTATGTGAACAACTTCATTGGTGATGGGATACAAAGAGAGGAGATTCGTGAGCTAGGTGATCTTAAGAGATGTGACTCATAGTGTAGGGAGCACTCCCCCAGTGATTGAGTAACTCCAACAAATGATAGATTTCCAAAACTTCATTTTATATTTTTGTTTGTATTTTCATAATATTCATAGAGATAAAACCCCTTTGTTATTAACAAAAAAGAGATAAAATATTTATTACTTGTTTAAAAAGTTGAGTTTTTAGCATCCCATAATTGAAAAAAAAAATAATAGCTCTAAATAAAATTTAATAAAAGGTTATATATGTCAACCATTAAGCATTATCTCCAAATAAGGTCATTTTCAAAGATAATAGTTCTAGGTGAAAGGGTTGAAAGAGGATATAGATCTAGCCCCAAGTAGACTAGACTTTGAGGTGAATCCAAAATAAATGCTTGAAGGACTCTGAGCTTGAACAAGTAGGTCATTTGGGTTGAAAAATCTAAATATGAAGGAGACATTTATTAAGAGAAAATCCTTTGTAAACCAGGTACCAAAGAAAGTGAGTAAGCTTAGGTTTAATTTTAGTATTTTAAATGTTATTAAATCTAAAAAACTAGATCCTCAAAAATTGATTGATGAAAATAAAAATAATAATTTTCATAAAAACACTATATTTTAACAATTATAAATTAACATAAGATCAATTAAATGACTTTTTTTATAACTGTTATTGAAAATGAAGATATTTTAGAAAGAATTAAATTATTTTAAAATATTTATTTTAATTAAATATTTTAATATTGGAAAATATGAAACATGTATATTAGGAGAATTCTAATACAACATCATCTCAAGGTTACCAATGTATGTGTTTCTTATTAGTATTTCATTTTGTTATATTTTTATTTTATGATTGGAATTTTTATTTTACTTTTCCTGACACCTACCTCTTGTAACCTTAAAAAGCACCATGTTAGCATTCAAATTAATTATTGAATAGGAATCCTAGAATTTGAGTATTGCATTTTCAATTAAAAAATGTGGTGGCAAAAAAGGTATAGTGGAGGTAGTGCATATTCAAGAGGAATAGTGAAGAAAAATATCACCAAGACCAAAAACTATCAAACTTATAAGGCTAAGTAGAGCATATTAGAATAGGGGTCACACATATAAGAAATAACACTAACAAACTAGGAGGGACTAATTATATCCATTCAGCAACAAAAAGGTCTATTTTGTCTTTTACTAAAACTTTCAGCACATAGTTATGTTCAAATTAGAAAAAAAATGGATTTCTTTTAATTTCATTTAGTTTTTTTCTATTTCTTGTTATTTAGTGTATTTTCTTATTTTAGTGTTTTTTTTTAAAGTTGTTTTTTTGCTAAATTTGGCTATGAAGCATTTGGCCTTTTTTAAAACCATTGTACTCATTAGTATTTTAGTGTGGAATAATATTGAAGATATTTTTTGAGGTTTTTCTCTATTAATTTTGTTCTTCTTTGTTTAGAAAATATTTTATTTCAGCAAAAAAAATCTGACTTTCTTATATCAGGTAGAAGTTTTGATTGAATCTGGAATCTAATTATAACATAATGGTATCAGAGTTAGAAATATGGTAATGAATAATGGAAATGAATTGCATCTTAAAATTCTAAAGTTAAATGGGAGATTTTTTTAATGTTGGAGTATTTAGATGAAGACTATCTAAAAGGCCCTAGAAATATGGGATTTGATGGAGAATGGATATATAAAACCTATCAATGAAATATCTTTTATTTCCCTTACACATGACAAATGAGATCTATTGAAAGACAATTGAAATAAGGATAGGAAGTCACTTCTTTTCATCATGCAAGGAGTTGAATAAAAAATCTTTTGAAGGATTGCAACTACAACAAAGTTAAATGACGCATGAGATATAATTAAAAATTCATTTTAAGGTATGAATCATGTAAGATTTATATGTTTCCAAATGTTAAGAATAGATTTTGAATGTTTGCAAATGAGTGATGCAAAAAGTATGAGATAATTTTTCCCCTCACACAATGGGAATAATAAATCAAATGAAAATGAATGGTGAAAATTTAAGAGAATAGAATATTGTTGAAAATATTCTTAGGTGTCTTACTTATAAATATGATCTAGTAGTCATAGCCATTGAAGAGGCAAAAGAATCATCAATTTTGACAACTAATGATCTCATGGGTTTCCTCCACACACATAAGCAAAGATTGAATAAATAATCACAACCACTATTCGAGTAAGCCTTGGAAAGTAAGGTAATAATTAATGATAATGGAGTAGAATCAGGATCATCTACCTGAAAAATAGGTAAAGGAAGAAATCAAAGTCATATAGGAGGTATTTTTCAACAAAGATATCAAGGTTAGAGAGGTGCTAGAGGTAATAATGAAGAAGTTAGGAACAATATTCAATATAGAAGAAGAGGAGGTAGAATGTATCAACAAAGGGGAAGAACATTTCATAGGTATGATAAATCTAACCTTTAATTTTCTTATATTCAGAACTTTGGTCATTATGCTAATGAATTCATAAGAAAGATATTTGATCAGAATAACTAGGAAGCTTAGTATGCAAATGCAGGTGAATGTGTGTTATTGACATGAAATGTAAATGAGTAAAATCATTATGATGTATGGTGTTATGATAGTGGGTGTAGAAATCACATGATAGGAAATAAAGATATATTTTGTGATTTGGGTAAGACCATAAAATTAGAGGTGAAGATGTTAAATAATAAAATGACACCTATTATGAGTAAAGGGAGGATAAAAACAAAAAACAAGCAAGGAGATAATAAGTACATTCCAAATGTATTCTACATTCTAGGATTCAAACAAAATTTGATTAGTGTCAGACAACTTTTATAAAATGGGCACATTTTATAAAATTTTGAAATGGAGCTTGAGTAGTTATTGATAGATAGAATAGGTTGATTTTAAATGTTCCCATGAGTAAAAATAGAATGTTTTCACTAAAAAATAATAAGAATATGTGGTTAAGTTTCAATTCAATTATGAATGACACAACATGGTTATGTCACCTTAGATTTGATCATTTGAACTTTGAAGATTGAATATTTTGCATAAGAAAAATATGGTAACATGTCTACCTTTGATTAATAAGACCTGATGAATAATGTGAGTGATGCATTTTTGGAAAGATGCATAGAAATACCTTCATAATTAGAAATTCCTAGAGAGCTTCCAAACTATTAGAATTGGTCTATTCAAATATGTGTGGACCATTTCAAGTAAACTCATTATCAATTATGAGATATGGTAGTATATTCATTGATTAATATTGTAAAAAAATAGGGGTCTATCCTATTAAGGTGAAATTAGATGCATTTGTAAAATTTAAAGAGTTTAAAGAAATGGATGGAAAATAAAGTGGCTACTGTGCTAAAACCTTAAGAAGATATAGAGGAGGTGAATATATTTCACATGATTTTAGTAATTATTGTGTTGAAAATGGTATTAAAATATATTTAACATCAATTTATACACCCTAAAAAAATGGTGTGTCAATGCAAAATAATAAAACAATTATGGAAATGGTAATAAAAATGTTCAAAATAAAAAAATATGCCCAAAAAATTTTGGGCTGAAGTAATTTGTTGTTAAGCTTAAATTTTAAATAGATGTCCTACAAAAAGAGTATTGGTCATGACACCTAAAGAATAATTGGGAAATTATAAACCATGTGCATCCCATTTAATAATTTTTGGGTGTATTGCACATACACATATTCTAGATGCATTAAGAAAAAAGTTAGATAATAAAGTAGAAAATGTATTTTTGTTGGATATAGTGATGAGTCCAATTATTACATGTTGTAATATCCATTGATAAAAAAGTTAATTATTATAAGAAGAGATGTCAAGTTTTCATAAAATCAAACTTGGAACTCAGAATTAGAAAATAAGGAATCACAAATAAACATTGAAAATAGGGGCAATAAAATTCAACATTCAATGCCAAGTAAAACCATAGGTACTAGTGGTAGCCTAATTCAACCTTAAAAACCTAGTAACAATTTCTCATCATCAATGTTCCATGATTCTTCATTACCCATTTTAAAATATCAATAAATAAGAATATAAAATATAAGGAGTTTGTATGATATCTATCAAGATACAATAGAGGTAAATGAATAAATCAATAATTTTAAATTATTTATTGATTGTGATCCATTTACTTTTGAAAAATAAATAAATAATGAATAATGGGTAAAGAAATGGAAGAGGAAATTTAAGAAATAGAGAAGAATTGAAAACATGGGAGCTTGCAGAGCTCCTAGAAACTGAAGAAGTTATTGGAGTAAAATGGGTATATAATGTAAAGTATAATCATCATGGTAAAGTTCACAAGTATAAATCTAGGTTAGTATCCAAAGTATTTAAACAAAAGTTATGCATAGGGTATAATGAAGTGTTTGCACTAGTGGAAATGATGGATAACATTAAAATGATTACTACTCTATCATCCCAAATAAGATTGAAGATATTATAGATGGTTTTCAAATCTACATTCCTAAATAGATTTTTGGAGGAAGACAACTACATATAATAGCAACCAAACTTTGAAGTTAAATAAGAACCTAGAGTGTGGTATAGTAAAGACATTTCTTACTTTAAAAATAATGGTTTCATTATGTGTCCTTTTGAGCACACTCTTTTTATTAAGAAAAACTACTAAGGATAAATTATGATAGTTTGTATATATGTGAATAATTTATTTTATACTATAAATAGTATAGTTATCCTTGAAAAAGATCAAGAGCAATGAAGACAAAATTTGAATTGTCTGATTTGGGCATGATGCATTATTTTGTTGGTATATAAGTTTTACAAACTATTGATGGTATTCTCATTTCATAAAATAAGTATGCCTTTGATATTTGAAAGAGTTATGGAATTGAAAATTTTAATCATGGAACCACACCTATTTCTATGGGTGTGAATTTTAGTAATGAACATGTTAGTAAAAGAATCGATCCTACTTTGTACAAAAGCTTAGTTAGAAGTTTGATGTATTTAATAACCACCAAACCTAATTTAATGTTTTTTATAAGCTTGATTATTGGATTCTTGGAGCATCCCAGAGACACATTTTAAATAAGTCAAGATAATACATAGGTATGTAAAAAGAACAGTTACTGATGGAATATTTTATGAAAGGATGGATTAGTTAAAACTTATTGGTTCACTGATAATGATTGGGCAAGAAACATTGATGATAGAAAAAGTAATTTTAGATTTGTATTTCATCTTGGATTGGGTAAAATTTCACTAACATTAAATAATAAACCTATTATTTCATTGATTAATATAGACGTAGAATATGTAGCAGTACCTTTAGGATGTTGTCATGTGGTTTAGTTGAGAATAACACTTGAAAAATTGATGCATTTACAAGAAGAAGAAACAATTATATTTTGTGATAAAAATTCAGAAATCACATTATCAAATAACCTACATTTTTACTAAAGAAGCAAACATATAGATATAAAATTTCACTTCATCAAAGAATTAATAAAAAATAATTAAATCAAATTGGTGTATTGCATGTACAAGGAGCAAATCATTGACATTTTTACAAATCCATCTAAATAATAATATTTCAAAAGATTTAAGATTTATCTGGTAATGAGAATTTCAAAAAATCAGATTTTAGGGAGGATGTTGAAATTATTAAAAAAAAACTAATTTGTTTCTATTTCTTTTGCTTTTTTCTATTTCCTATGTTAGTGTTTTTTTTTTGCTTCTAGTATTAGTTTTCAATTTTTTCTTGCTAAGTTTGGCTATGAAGTGCTTGGCCTTTATTTTGAAATCATTGTAATCATCAATATTTTATTGTGGAATAATATTTAACATATTTTTATAGTTTTTATCTATTAATTCTACTCTTCTCTATTTAGGAGATACTTTATTTTATGATAATTTTTCTATCCTCTTTGTATTAGATTATTTTTTTGACTAAATACGGGATCTAATTTTAAAAATTTATATATGTAATAGATATTTTTTTAGATAATACATCCAATATTTAATTCTAATAAATGTTTTTTTGTTTTTAAAAAACTACCATGAGTTGTGTAATGCAACACAACTAGCAAGGTTGAAACAAATGTTTTGTTCCTCCTATATTAGATTTTATGGGTATTGTAAATGCTTATAGGTTTTTAGTCCATCTTAATAAAATTAATTAATAATTTTTATTAAATACTTTAGGTTCCTTCTCCTTCACGTTATCTATGTGTTATTAAAATTTTGCATAGTTTTGTCTACATTTGCCCCTTAAAGATCGAGATAGGTCTATATATTTTTTTAATATATATTAAAGTGTTTATTTATGATTATATGAATTATATGTAGTATTCATACTCATTTTCTATTTTTTTTGGTGTGGTTCAGGTCATAGGCTACCTAGGAACACCTCTATCCACTAGGAATGCAAGCAAGACTACACCAATTTAGAATTAGAGCTGAGGTTAATATCTTTCAAGGAGATTAGAATAGTTTGAGAGTGTAAGAGGTAAATATAGTTTTATAACAAATATATGAGGATTAGGAATTAATATTCTAGTATAATAATGGAGTGCATAAGTCCTAACATAAGATTGGTAGGAGTCCAAGTAAGTTATGTGACTCTTTTTCGACATATGATTGTGACCAATGATAGTTATATAAATAGGAAGTGATTTTCAACATAAAGACAAAATGACTCCAAGGATAAAAGAATAATAAGTTAAAAATTATAGGTTTCAATGAAACTAGATAGAATACTTAAAGCTATAAAAGATACAAAGTAAAATACAAGCCTTTGAGAAAGGAAAAGGTAGAGGCGGTGCACATGGAAGAGATGAAAATGATACTAAAGAGGAAAAAAGAGATTAAATAAAGGGAAAATAATATAAAGGTTCTTGAAAAGATGCGGATGCATGTGAGAAGAGGCTAATAAGAGTTATCTTCAAGATAGGAAAAAATAAAAATATGGAGGTTTCATGCTTCTTAGGGACTATAAACCCTATAGAGTTGATTAATTGGTTGACATATATGGAAGGGTACTAAAAACATGAAAAGATAGAGGATCCAAGGAGGTTGAAGGTAGTGAAATCCAACATAAAAATCCATGTTGAAGTTTAGGGGAATAACATATGAACTGATATAAGGATGAAATGGAAGTAAATGATCATCAAATGGGATAGGATGGTGAAAATAATGATTTTCATGTTTCTACTAATTGATTATTATCTTGAATTTTAAACATAATGCGAAACATGAATCATATAAATATATGTTTAAATAGTTATAATATATAATTTTAAAAAATCAGAATTAGGTTTATTCACCATGAGTTAATTTATGATATGTCTACTAGGTACATCAATGACCTAAGGATGAAATAAATAAGGTAAGGGTGTGAATAGTTGAGGATGCCTACCACTATGCACTAAATTTTGGGGAAAGGTTGTCAAAAAGGAAACAAATTTCTAGTAGAGGTAAAGGTGGGTTCACTAGAGGGAAATGATAAATGATGGTAGCTAGATGAAGACATAACCATTATGGATAAAGAAACACTTCTCACATACATAATAAACCATGAATAAAGAGGAAGAGTGTGCCATTCAAGAATAAGAGGTGTATTTGAAAGAAGGGAAGGTAACAAGTTTTATGAGACTTTTTATATGCATGGATATGCTAGACATCAATATTTTAAGTGTCCCAAAAAATAAGTATAAATACAATAAAATGACTATAAAAATATATATTAAGTGATGAAGAGCATGTGATATCAAAAATAAACCAAATAAACATGAACAAGGAGAGGCAGTTGTGATGGAGATTATATTATTAAAAAATCTATAGAAGGATAATGAGACCATTTATAGGAAGACATTATTTAGGAAAATATGAAACATTGAGGTAAGTGTTGAAAGGATATAATTTATAAAAGAAGCATTAGTAGTCTATTTTTATTTGAAATGATATAATAACTAAGATTAAAGAGAGTGTCTCATCCAAATCCTTACAAAGTGTATTAGCTGAAAAGGGGACCTAAAATATTGGTTGATGAGTAATCTCTAGTAATATTTTAGATATGAAATTACATTAATGATATATGGTATGATATTATGTCCATGTATGTTTGCCATGTTCTTTTAGGGAAACCATGCATATTTTATATTTAGTATGGTAGGGAAAACACATATGCATTAGAGAAGAATGTTAGAATGAATATCCAAATTCCATTAGAAACAAAAGATAAATATGTTAATAATGGCATAAGAACATTTTTAGTGATAGGAAATAAATTTTTAGGGTCCAAGCATCACAAGAAAATGTATACTTTTTTGTGAGTCCTAATTTGTTATAGGTTGAGACATCAAGTGACATAAGCGAGATACCTTTAGAGGTGAAGGATTTGATGAAGTGATTGGATAAAATTGTGTTAAGGTAGATACTTTAAGAGATTCCAATAACAAGGAATATAAATCACCATATAAATTTAATCCCTAGAGTAAGCTTACCGAACAAGGCTTACTATAAATTGGTCCCTAAAGAGAATAAAGAAGTAAACAAAAAGGTGCATGAGTTGTTAGAAAGAGGAATGATTAGATAAAACATTATCCCATGTACAATACTAGATGTAATAACACCTAATAAGGATGGTGAGTCAATAATGTGCATGGATTCATGGTAAATTAACAATATTACCATTAAATATGGGTTTTTATTTCCTTTAATGGATGATCTCATGGATTGGCTATGGAGATGTAATTACTTTGACAACATTTATTTGAAAAGTAGATATCAATCATATTATAATAATATATGGAGATAAATGTAATACAAAATTAAAGACCAAGGAAGGAATATATGAATGAATAGTAATGCAATTTGGATCATCAAATTATTGTATTGTGTTTTTGCAATTAATGAATGAGGTTCTAAAACACTTATTTATCTTGTTTTTTATTGTTTACCTTGATAACATCCAAATTTTCAACAAAAATAAATATAAAGACTTTCATCACTTTATACTTGTCTTATAAAGAATTAAAGAAACATTTTTATTTTATCAATATAATAAAATTTAGATTTAGGAAGGTTGAATTGGTATATTTAGGGTTTCTTATTTATGACCAAGAACTAGGAATGGATATATAATAGGTAAATACAATTGTGTAATGAACTAAATATTAGAGTATGTTTCAAGCTAAACAATTTTATCAACTAAAAAATTTATACAATAAATGCTTCAAAAAATTTAGTAGGATATGTGCACCAATCATGAAAAACCATGACTAAACAATGGAAGGAGACAAGAGATTTTAAATTTTAAATGAGAGAGTCACTAATTTTTTTTGGAATATATATAATCTGATGTGTTTTAGGTGGATTTGATGAAAAAATAATAACCCTTGGTGCATCTATCAGTAAGAAGGCAAACCCATAACATATTTTAGTGACAAACTCAATGATGACTAAAAAGAAATACTCTATTTATGATCTTGAATTTTATCCCATTATATAGGCATTAAATAAGTGGAGGAAATATTTTTTTCCTAATGACTTTAGGTTATATATTATTTCATTAGTGGTCAAAGAAAGACAAACTAGAGGCATATGAGGTTGATGTAGTTTTTAAAAATTAACTCTTCTATCCTTAAGCATAAAAGTGACAAATCAAACATGGTAGCAGATGCCTTGAGTATGAGAATACAATTTTTACTAAAAAGACTACTAAATTTTTTGGTTTTGATGAAATGAGGGACTTATTAGAGGATGATGTTGATTTAAAGGACACTTAGGTAACATAATTAAACAAAAAATCATGGATAAAACAACATGTCTAGACTATTTATTATAGTATCGATTAATATTTAATATAAAATAGATCTGCATACCTCACATATCAATGAGGGAGAACCTAATAAAATAAAATCATTGTCATGGATTGGATTGGATAGGATAGATATTTTGGAGAGAAGAAGAGCTTATCTCAATTTAATTAGAGGTAATACTAGCCAAACATGGGAAATGAAGCCAAAAATTTAGCTCAAGGATGTAGAGTTTGTTAGCATGAAAAATGAATGATCCAAAATACCAAAATTAATTAGTGATTGTTAATACCTAAAAGCTTATGGAATAAACTTAGTGATTGTCAATAACTAAGGTATTGTCAATAACTAAGGGATATTGTTGATATGAAAAGACACTTAAGAGTGTTGAGAGAAAGGATTTTTTGTGTACATGAAATACATGCATAATAAAGTAAAGTAAAGGCTTGTTCATTACAAACCAGTCTATAAAAAATGCATTAATATTAAGGGACTTGATAATTATTTCAATGTTAGTGTCTTAATCCTTTATCATATTAGGAAATATAAGTCTTCAAAGAAGACCTAAAATAAATTAAATTATAATGAATAGGTCATTTCAATATTGTGAATAATTTTTTACCAAATGCATACAAAATAGGCATACTACTTGAAATGGGTCCATCTCTTTAATTTATATTGTTTCATAAATTTATTCATACCATGAAGGAAAGACATCACAAGAAATTGAAAATGATAAATCGACGATGAAATTATTATGTAAGACCAATTGCCTAAGAAAGAGTAAGAGGAAATTGAGTTCATTCAGGACTCAAGAGTTGTTAATAAAATTAGAGGTTTTTTTTTACCAATTTTTTCAAATAAGTGAATTATTTACATAAATACGATAAAATGTGTAAAGTTAGAATGCCATATATATACAATAAATGACACACTTATTTTTAATTTATTAAATTTTAAAATATGTTAAAAGAGGAAAATACTAATTAAATAAAACTTAAAAGGAAAACTAGAATATAGGACTATGTCTGAGACTAAAAATGACAAGGGATTTGTGTTCAATAATTACATATCAAAAATAGGGTTCTATAGAACCTTTGTAAAAGATCATTATATCTAGCTAAGGATGCAAGGATTTATTTTTATTACATAGTGATTATGTATTATAGATGATGGTGCTATGATATTTTTTTATAGGTTCACCTTCACATGTGTGTTATTTTGAATACACATGAGCCTTTAATTCATCATGGATTCCACTATGTATCTTACCATTCTCTTGTAACACTATCTCAATATATCTAGAGGATTAATGTAATGATGGGGTAAAAATGGGTTATGGATTTAATTTTTGCTTGACCTAAACACCCCCTATGTTGAGCGCTACCTACATACCAATACTCTAGAAATAAGGATAGAACTCCAAGTATTTCTCTTACACTATGGTGGTGTGTGTGTAGGACATGTAGAAAGTGCTAAATTTTATTGTAATCTTGGTGTGATTAAGTCCTTAAACCATAAATTGTTACATTATATATTTACTTAGATATTATCTCAAGGCTATTATGGCTGCATGTATTTATAATTAAGAGAAATGTGGATTTTTCTCTCAATGTGAAATTAGAATTTTGTTATTTTTCAATAGGGAAGCCTTTTTTGTAGAATGGTTTGATGTGTGGATTTATAGTCATATTTTGGGAATTCATTGAGATGGGAATTTGTAAACGTGTAGGCTGACCTATTAAATTAATTTTAAACTGAAAATAAAAATTATTTAGTGTAAGGATAGGAGTGGTGGAACTAGACACTGTTAGGGAACATTGTTATCCAAATGGTGCATTATTGTCTGAAAAGATAATGTTATTGATTTTGGAGTATAGAAAACTCTATGGATAATCTTGAAATATTTTTCATGAGGAATAGGGACATTATTGGATCATTGGTTTGCTTATAATAATGGGTCATTTTCATGGGAAATGAAGGCAAGTGGTTGAAATGTATTGAATTAAAACATGAGATAAGTGTATAAAAAAGTTGGTCAAATGTGCAATTTTTTAGCTTTAATGTTAATTTATGTGTCTACTTTTCCTCTCATTTTATTATAGTAATTAAGCAAAGTGAAAGTGCTAGAGTACAAGGAAAAGTGTGTACCTTAACTTACCTATGAAGACTAGTCCCAAATGTAGGAAACAACAATTAACTATTCTTCATATAAAATATTACAACAAAACATGTAAAATCAGACCTTTCATAAGATAAACATAAAAAATTAAAGACAAATATATATATATATATATATATATATATATATATATATATATAAAGAGGAAAAATAAACTTTATTATGTATGTCTATTCTTCATATAAAATATTACAACAAAACATGTAAAATCAGACCTTTCATAAGATAAACATAAAAAATTAAAGACAAATATATATATATATATATATATATATATATATATATATATATATATATATATATAAAGAGGAAAAATAAACTTTATTATGTATGTGAACTATTGTGTTATATGGTGTAAAAATATTGTGACTATAGAGGGTAGGCCCTTTGGAGCTTTCATTTTTCATTGAAAATATTGGATTTGATTATGCATGACCTAATTCTCATTGATAGGTAACTTTTATTAACAACTCAATGTGTTCTTGACTCCATAATTACATACCCAAACTAGTTAAGTAGCTTTGGAATCACTTTAGAAATTCTTATAAAAAATTTATTGAAAAAGGCAAGCCAACCACTATAGATAGAATAGGTCTCATTTTAGTGAAAAACTAGCATAAAACTAGTGTAAAGGGATATTATGATCTGGATCTAGTGTATTCAACATGGATAATGAAAATAATTATCATTCCATCTATGAAACTAGTGTAAATTTGAGTAAGAATGTAGTCATATTCCATGCACGTGCCCCCAATCTGATATCTTAGTGTATATGGATTTTGAGATCGAGTAACAAATTTTTAAATTCTAATAAAAAACATGTATGATAAATAAGAATATATGGTGTACACGAGGCCCTGAAACTAAACAAATATGAGACAAAATATAAGAATGTTTCCATAAGTTGAATCTATATTTTTCTTTATAATTGTATGGTACTTCCCATGATTCTAATAATTTATTTAAATGATTGGTTTTTTCTTGTTGGGATAAAACACACTATTTTTTATAGGTTTAGACTATTACCTTATCAAAATGGATCCATTTTTTCTTAAATTGATATCTGGTTCTAGACTCGGATTCCCTATGTAAGACTTGAAAATTTATGTATGTGTTGAACACACTAGGAACTTAGTCTTTGATATAATAATTTAATCAAAATAATAAGTTATGTTTTAGATGTTATGAAAAAATTATAAATATGAATAGTAGTGATAACATGGAGTAACATGGAGTAATCATATATAAGCTAAGAAAAATACTAATTTGAAATGCATATAGAAACAAACATACATAGTGACATTGTTAGGATAGATGTCAACAATTAAGTTTTTAGATAAGTGATCACAACCAAGTAATGAAATTTTAATATAAATAATTTGGGAGGGATGCATGATATCCATCATGGCATTGAAATTCTAGGAAGATGTATGATCTTCATACTAGGATAGAAAACTGAGAAAATAGAGCAAACAAGTGTCATGACCATGACACACACAAATAAAGAGTACATGAAAATCACACAAAGCACACAATAGATGGACAATAAACCATGTACAGGGGCATGTTAAAATTTCACTCAAATTCATATAACCATATGATAAATGCTTTGACTCACACACAAGGACATGCTCAAATGTTCTAAAACCAAAATAGAGAATATATACAATACATTAATATGTAAAACAAAAATGAAAAACATGCATGAATATACTAATGTATCAAAATAAACCATTTTTAACATTAGTATATTTACTAACTTAGATAACAAGTAATATATCAATGTGTAAGTATGTGATAAATATCAATATTTTTTTATGCAATGTAAATAACTCATGTATGAATAATAAAGGATAGCCAAAGAAGGATAATCCCTTTGTATAATAATACATGTGTATAACATGGCCCTAGTGATATTTTTATACTATATACAAGATTCAAGAGGCCCATGTCTTGTTTGGATCTAAGAAATGATACCTTATGCTCACTAAGATAGGGCCAATGAAAAAAGATAATAATGTAGGGAAATTTTATCTAAATAGGGTGTTTTTTTCCATTTATAGTTTATGAGTTTGATACAGTGGAATAACTATTAACTACACTATAAATAAAAACATGTATAATGTACATTCACTCATGCATACTTTAGAATCATGCATGATATGAAACTAGATAGAAATAAGTAATGAATAAATGTGCTGAAATTGACTAATTTAAATGAACAAAATGTAAACATGCATAGGTCTTAATTATAGAATTATATATAATATTTTACTTCTTTTTAATATTTTTTCATATATAAATTGAACAAGGAATATCGATTAACAACTAATTAATGAGACCTATATAAACACACAATTAATGATTTATGTCTATAGGATAGGAATAGTGAAATTTTATAAATGGAAAATGCCATATTGATGTGACTAAAATTATATTAATATAGATTTCCTTCTATAACATAAGTGCTAGAATAATTATGATGATCTATAGCATACTATGACTATTTTTTAGTGTGATGAATTGTAGGGATTTTAGGAACCCATTGTGGAGTGTATGAATATTGTGTTGTTTCTGAATGTCAAATAATATTAGTGCAATGCAATATCAATATGAGATGTGTAGAAGTGGAGAGGGGATCTCTAAAACATGTAATAAATATTTTTTGAAGTGACATTTTAAGGATAGGCCTCTATGGAAGGGTAAACAATTGATTTGGAAATATCTGAGTAGGTTGCACCATTTTATGTGCCTCTACTAAAACTTGTTTTATACGAATCATATCTAAATAATGAACCCAAATAATATCAAAACAAGAAAATAACAATAGGCATAGCTTCTAAAATTATCACATGAATTGATTTGTATTGAATGATTCAACTAATTAAAACTTGTGCATAGATACGCCTCAACTCAAAATTGTAGTTGACATGCAAAATTTGAAACTCTAAAAAACATTAAAAATTGACATATTATTTTTAGCAGCTACTATTTTTAGTGTGTTTTTCATTCAAACATGCGTAACTTTTAAAATATCAAAAAATAAAATAAACACTAAACTTAACCTATCAGACTAACTTCAACCAGAGTTCACATCTAGTTACAAAATATACAAATTTCAAAATTAAAAAGATATTTAAAAAATATTAAAATGCATTTTTGGACCCTAATATGGTCACGTATGGCCTGGCCTCCAAAAAAATATTAAAAACATGCATAACCATATATGGGAATTTTAGCATAAAAGAGAGACCTAATGGAGATACAAATCAAAATTTATGGCCTTCAAAATTTTGGCCTCATTTTCTGCATCATTCTCTTCTAGTTGAAAATAACTCAACTCCTCCAACTTGCTCTAATTATACTCTTTCCATTTGTTCTTATCATTATTCTTAAGCTTCCATTATAAAATACAAGTGTTTTCTTCTTTATATAATTCTTCACACTATACCAATTACCTTTTATAACTTCCTTTCCTTGTGTTCCATGTCTTCTTAAATAAAACCTACACTATATGTTCTTTCTTCTTCTTACATACCTATTATTTCCAATATACTTATTCATCTTCTTCACCTTCACCATCTTATCTATAAGAACCATATAAAGCTGAAACACTAAATACGAAAGAGATATAAAACTTAATTTCTAAACTCATCTCATATGCATTATCATTTAATTTCTTCACAATTTTACATGGTCT
The DNA here is from genome assembly GCA_037957365.1 of Torreya grandis. Lineage (NCBI taxonomy): Eukaryota > Viridiplantae > Streptophyta > Pinopsida > Cupressales > Taxaceae > Torreya > Torreya grandis. The sequence goes on along the minus strand of JARHVA010005117.1, from coordinate 35,506 downwards.
AATTTTCTTGTACTTTTACTTGTTATATGTGCCTTTCAAAAATTTCTCCGTACTCAAGTAAAACAATATCCTTATTAAAATATTTTTACCATCTTCTGACATATGTTGGTGATTTATACTTCCATTACTTTCTTACAATTTTATTTATACTTCTTGTAACTATTGTATATACTCTGCAAATGCTTATGCATCATCACTAACTTGTTTTTCAATTGGTAATTGTACTAAATTTTAAACACTTAGGATTTTTTTCATAAATAATCTAAAATGTTGATTTTCATGTTGATATATTCATTGAAATATTATATGCAAGCTCACCTTGTGTTAAACCCAAGTCCCATTGCTTTGGCTTCTCTCCAACTATGCATCTCAAAAAAATTCCTAAGCTCTTGTTTACAACTTCTATCTATACATTTATTTGTGGGTGGTTTGCACTAAGGAATTGTATCTTAGTTCCCATCTTCCTCCATAAAGTCCTCCAAAAATGACTTATAAATTTTGTGTCCCTATCTAATGTAATGGTTTTTAGAACACCATGCAATCTCACAATATCCTTAAAAAATTATTTTACGGCTCTAGTGGCATCATTGGTTTTCTTACATGCATTAAAAAGAACCATCTTAGAAAAATTATCTATAAAAACAAAAATTCAATCATTACCTCTTTATGTGTTTTATAATCCCAACATAATATCTATACTCAAATCTACCCATGGTCCTCTTGAATTTAATAATGGAATGTATGACCCTGTATATTGTGCATGTCTTTTTTCACCTAACATATCTTACACCTCAAAACATATATTGTCACATCTCTCTTTATCTTTTACCAAAATTACTTCTCCTCAACCAAAGCTATTGTCTTTGTCTTACCAAAATGTCCATTCAAACCATTATTATCCATTTCTCTTATAATATTGTCTCCTAGAGACCCAATTAGAATACATAATTATTTTCCTTTGAAAAGGTAACCACCTTACATAAAATACTAATAATAAATAGTACTTATCTCACCTATTAATGAGTTCCTTCATTGCTCAACTTTTGCCAAAATTTAAATCAGTATCATTTACTTATGTAATATATTTAAATATAACTACTTCGCTCACCATAGTAGTTATCAACCTTACTTGCCTACCCAAAGCATCAATGACCTAATTTTATTTTCTTGATTTGTGCTTCAACACAAAATTATAACTCTGCAAGAAAGACATGCACTTTTCATGCCTACTATTTCATGTATTTTGAGTGTTTTCATAATTTAAGGCCTCATGATCAATATTGAACTTGAACACTATCAAGACAAGAAATTATCAATAGGCATAGCTTCCCAAAAAATAACCTGAATTGATTCATATTAAATTATTAAAATAATTATAAACCATGCATAAATAAGCCTCAACTTTGAATTGGAGTTGAATGCAAAATTTGGAACTCTAAAAATCAATAAACAATGGAATTCTATTTAAAAGAAATTTTGCATGCAAGCATGTGCAGCTCTAAAAAAATCTATTAGTTTTAGTAAATTTTGCATGCAAGCATGTGCAACTCTAAAAAAAAATTAAAAATAAACTAAACACTAATTTTAACCTATCAGATGAATTTCAATTAGATTTGACATCCAGTTACAAATATATATTAATTTTAAAAATATAAAAATACTAAAAAAAATATTAAAATGCATTTTTAGACCCTCAAATGGTCACGTATGGCCTCCAAAAACTATCAAAAATGTCTGTAATTGGATACGATTATTTTGGCATGAAGGAGAGCTCAAACAGAGCTACAGATTGAATGTTATGGCCTCTAGAATTTTGGTCTCATTTTTGTGTCACTAAATATGGGAGGGGGTTTTCATATTGGATACCATGAAATTTTATGAGTTCACTAGCATAGATATATGTTAAATGCATGTGAAATGTATAAGGAACTAGGTGAATATTTTTAATCCAAGGACTTCCAAATAATATATGAACAACTCCTTCACTAGATACTACTATAAACTTGGTAGCCACATGTATTGGACCAACCTGTAATGGTAATGTAATATCTCAAATGGAGCTCTGAATGTGACCATTGAATACTATTGTGACCATGGTGGTGGGAAGAAAATTACAATCTTTGTATCCAATATGATTAAGAAGAGTGATTGTACACATATTCACGTTAATATCATTATCTACTATGAAACTCTAAATAATATGGTGATAAATGTGAGATAAAATGAAAAAAAAATAGTGAAAATATGATTCATCAACAATTTGATGCCATGCAAATGTGATGAATAGCCTAGATGGCACTGAAGTATACTTGGCACCAGTTATGCCATTAAAATGATGTTGTGCCTTTGTATGAGAATTATATGAAACTAGGGGAAGGTGTGCATTATATGCATAATTCACTCCTGATGTATTTTCTATCTCATTAGTTGATTGATTAGGAAAATGATCACTTAATATTTTCATTGGTTTGTGTCTTAGAACTATCTATAGGTGTATGCACATTAATGATTTTTGAATCTGTAAAATCTTGAATATTGTGCCTCAAATTGATATGCATGTTAGTAGTTTGGTTAGGTGCCCTATAAAAATTACAGATTGCATTCTGATCAAAACATTTTGGAAGAGGGTTACTCAAAGAGATATAATGTTTCATTCCAATAGTGTTTTGATGACCTTATATGGAGCTTCTGGTAGATTTTTAAACTCTCTTTGGAAATCTAATACTAGAATGTATGGATTTAGTTTTGAAATTACATGTATTGTTACCTCTTTATCATCCTTACTATCAATTGACCTTACCTTATATGGTGGCTTGATTTAACTCTTTGTATTGGAATATGATTTGGTTCCACACTTAATCTTATTAAGTGCCAATAATTTTACTTCACTTTATTTTATTTCTTGACATAAATTTGTGAATGAGATAAACTTCTTAAACATAATGGAATCATTTAGGAGTAGAAGCAAACTTTGTTTGAAGATATACTGTAATTATTTATCTGCCATAGGATTTGTCATTTTAGATAGGATAGTATTCTATCTTAAAAATTATTTTTTGTAGCCTCATTAGATTTATATTTGAGTTGAGAAATATGATCATATCAAATCATCTCACTAATATTGATTGAAAAAATATAGAAAAATATTGTCCAATGGATTGAACACATGGATTAATTGATGAGGTAAATTATAAAACCATTTTAAAGAATATTATTTTATACTCCTTGGGAATAACATATCATTATATAAGTAGTCCAAACATGTTGTACAAAATTTATATCCATTGGATGTATAGGGTGATAAGTCTCATAAGATTGACCTTTAGATGATTTATTAATTTATTATTGAACAATTTTGATAAATGTATCTTACATGTATTTATTTTTATAAATATATCATTCTAACTATTATTTATTTATTTGTAAGGATAGAAGAGTGTTGAATAGGAAGATAATCAGAGTTAGGAGTATCAAATTAGAGGTTGGCTAGGAAGTGTCTAGTAGTGAAAATGGTGGTGATGAGGATAGAGATCCATATGGGGATGATGAACACACTTAATATTATTAAGTTCCAATAATTTGATTTATCTTTATTTATTTCATGACATAAATATGTAAATGAGAGAAACTTATTGAACATGATGGGATCATGTAGGAGTGGAAGTAAACTTTGTTTGAAGATATACTATAATTATGTATCTACCATATGATTTATAATTTCAAAAGCATAGTATTGTACCTTAAATTTTATTTTTATATAGTATCATTAGATTTATATTTGAGTTGAGAAATATGGGCATGTGAAATCTTCTCATTGATATTGACTAAAATAAAAATTGAAACATATTATCTAATGGATTGAACACATAGATCGATTGATGGGGTAAAATATAAAACCATTATAAAGAATATTATTTTATACTCCTTGGGAATAATTTAGCCAATAACCTATCATTATACAAGTAGTCCAAACATGTTACATTAAAGGATCTTATAGATGTTATTCAAGGTCACTCTTTCCATCATATATTGTATGCTTAGGTGCCAAAATACCTACAGGTAGAGGATATACTGCTATGTGTTATGCCAATGGAGTGTGAAATAAAAATTTTAGAATCAAGTGCCTAATTATATTTTGAATCACCTTGTTCCAAATGTAACACTTTTATTTATAGAGATTGAATCTTATGCATAGGGGATTGTCTATCAAGGGAGGAAGAATGTGTGATAATAAAATATGGTGTTCCCTAATTAATAATTGAAAGATTAATCTATGGGATACATTGGGTTTCCCCAATATAAAAATGTTGTACAATATTTGTATCCATTAGATACATAGGTTGATATGTCTGAGAGGATTGGTATTTAGATTATTTCTTAATTTAGTATTGAATAATTTTGATAAATATATCTTACATATATATTTTTTAAATGTATCATTATAACTATTTTTTATTTATATGTAAGGACAGAAGGGCACTAAGCAGGAAGATAAGCAGAGGTGGGAGTTTTTAAAAAAGGTTTGTCAGAAAGGGTTTGGTAAGGAAGATGATGGCAAGCAGGACAAAGATATAAATAACGATGATGAGCATAGCCTACTTCACGGTGATTTCACTCATTTCACTAGTGATTCAAGAGTCCTTCATGATTTGAAGGAAGTTAAGTTTTTGGGATGGGTACTATCATGAAATAATAGCTTGGTCTTATTAGTAAATTTGAGATCTAAATAAAAAATTACACAAAAAATTATATTATATTTTTCATATTCTTGATACAATAAATTTGACTATTATATAGCCATGGAGGTAGCAAAACAACCTCCTAGAAAATAGGATCAAATAACCTAGAATTATCGTGGGTAATAACAAACCTTATGGGAATATATTTCTCAATAAAAAACAAACTAAAATCAACTAATTAATAAATTTGACTAATATAAAATCTTAACATTCACGCCATTAACATTATTAATTCCTAGCACCCCCTTAGTTAAAATACAGTAAAAAAATTTATACTCTCTATATAGCCTACTCACCTTTGAGGTGGCATGACATATATATAGCTTCATGGTCTTCATGGCAGCTTGGTTTTTTCTTGCAGGATTACCACAAACCTAGAAATGACAGGAGTATATATCTCTTCTAACACCTTCGATGGTTTATTGGATTACCATGAACCCATATGGTTTTTTTTTGTAGGTTGACCATGAACCTAGAAGTGACATGATGTCTCAACTATTTTATACACTTTAATTTTATCTCAGATTTATACAAACCCTTTTCTAAGAAGCAAGCACTATTTTAGTGATTTTTCTTCCCATAATGTTCTTCATCAGGAGGTACCAAACTAGAAAATAATTTTGAGTATTTTTATTGAAAAAAATAAAATGTATAAAAATAAAAAATGATGACCAAGTCCTCATCACCTCCTATAGCCTCTATACATGATCGTTACCACTCAATCTCACATGACATAGATATTCACCACTACTATTAGTGATCATCCTTAGCATAGTCAATTTGGTGCAGAGGACACCACACTAAAAAAAAGAGAAAAACATACCATACACACCATACATGTCCCCATAGCAATGATGTGATCCCATTGTAGAAAACTCATGAGAGGAAGACAATTGTCCTCTAGCCTCTGTGTATCCTCTAGCCTCAAGTGGATGAAGCTGCTCAGTCAATGAATATCTTGATGAAGCTTAGTTGCATGTCATTTTGACTAAAATGGGGTTCTCCCCACAATACTGACATGCTCACTGGATGTTGGGTATGCCTAAAAATACATCCATTTACATTTGACCCAATATTTTTATTTTTGACACTTTTGAAAATAGCTTATAAAATGTGACTCTTGAAAAAGACATAATATTGACACAAAATTATTTGACTTTGAACCCAAATAAATTACAATAGAATCTTAACATACAAAATGAATTTATTCATTTTAATTTGACAAGGACACTTTACTTTTGACAATATTAAAACAATATTAAACCATAAAATTTTGAAATAATGAAATCCAATATTGGATTGAAAAATGATATTGAAAAATTTCTAGTAATGACCTAGATTTTTAATTTGTTTTTAGAATTATAAACTTAATAAAACCTTATGATGACTTTGACTTTAAACTGATTTTGATAACTTAAACTAGGATTGACTCACATTTATTACTAAAGTATCTAAACTCTATATATCTAAATAACATAATTTAAATTACCATATAATTATCACATGCATAGAGAAGAATACATGTATATAGTAAAGGCCCATTTATATTTCAATGTGAATCAATGAAACTAAAGATGACGTGGTTCAAAATAGAAAATTTTCAGTTTGATTTCCAGCAGCATTGTATGTGAGTTGATCACAAACTTGAAAGTGGGCATTGACTGACTTCTCCCAGAGCTGAGTCTGTAACAGATAGAAATGTCATGAAAAATCTGCCAAATTATTTGAAGGTGTCAGGTATAGGGCATGTAGATCGAGACCAAACAGAACTACATGAAAAAAATTGGAATTCAACCACAATTCCAAGTATATAGGTTGTTAATGTGGTGCTTGGGGATTAATAGATATGTTACTTTCATGGGCATAGTCTATAGAGATGCATACTTATTTAATTTATAAAAACATTTTATAATTTGTTACACATCCAAATTGGGTGATGCAAGTGGTGTTAATAGATAGCTAGATAAATACTGGTGAAAATGTTGGGAGTAGATCAGCAAGCTTAATGAGTCTGGTTGTATGCATTGATAAAATAGCTATAGTTTTCTACTGAAATGACAACAGCATTATCTAATAAAGCATAAAAACAAATCTATAGTTTGTTACTCATAGGGCACTCATTGACTAGGGTAATTAGAATAAATTATGATTTTTTCCCCTCACAAATTTTCACAAGCCTATCCTTGCTCAAAAATCCTGCTCTGATACCACACTATTGGCAAATTGGAAAGCTAAATAAAAAATTGCACACATATAATTATATTATATTTTCATATTCTCGATATAATAAATGTGGCTATTATAGAGCCATGGAGGTAGCTTAATAACCTCTTAGAAAATAGGATCAAATAACTTGGAATAGTCATGAGTAACAATAAACATTACGAGAATATATTTCCCAATAACAAAAAAACTAAAATCAACTAAATAATAATGTTACTAATATAAAATCCTAATAAGTTTTTATAAAAATCTCACTTTTACAAGTATTTATTTAGCTTGTGTGGTCTTCTAATGATTTTACATAGGGATATATATCAAAGCATAGCTAGGCATACGTGGTCCTTGGAAGACCTTTTATCTATTTTTTATGGAGGAAAGATGTGGTTCTCATGTTATTGTAGTGGTTAGTTATGTTATTCAACAACTAGTAGGGAGAAGGAATGATCTATGTTTCATCACCTAATCAGTAAGTATATCTTCTATTTATGGGATTATTGAGCCATGGTGGGTGTCTACACATAGGACATAAAGCTTTATATTGGGTCTTAATTTGATTGAGATTAGTTTATTCATAGCTAGGTTTACTTATTTAGAGGATCTTCCTTTAGTATAAGTTGTTATATGTTTGATTTAGAATTACATTTTGATGGTCTAGGCCTTTTTAAACATAGAAAGAGATCTTGCCTTAGTCAAGAAGGTTACCCTATTTGGTATCATCCTCTATTTTTCAATTTTTAGCTTGTATTGGCCCCTTACCATTTGGTGTTTGATTAGTGGATGTGGTCTATAAACCCATCTAGTAGCCTTTTTGCTCCTCATTCTAGACTCTTTTTATTGTATATGGAGTCCCCATGGGTGGTGGGTTGGTTTGTGCTTGACAGTACCTTTCTTGGTTTATTTTTTTATGCTTGGTTAGCTTAGGCCTTTTTATTTTAGTGGAGGCTCACCTCACTCTAGAATCGTTATGAATGCTTGGTTTATACCCTATTATGTGTGGGTTCTTTATGATGAATTTGTAGGTACCTTATTGGGTGACATAATTTTCTCTTGAGAAAAGATTCAAGGATGGAAATGGGGCCATCTTAATTTATAGAAAGAGTAAGGTCTAATTGGGAGACATGCAGGAAGGTCTCCCCTTTTCCAATAAGAAGAAAGTTTTGGGATATATTAAAATTATGGTTCAACACTTTGTCTACAATTTTTTTAGTGATGTTAGTAGTAAATTTTCCTATTGTACAAGCTTAGAGATTCTATTATAATATCAAGATTTGTTTATATTTTTAATTTTTCTCGTGTTGAGGGCTTGGTTAGACCAAGTCTCTTTTCTATTATGGCTACTATTTATAGGTCTATTTGGGAATTCCCTTGAGAATATTATTATGTGAAAATCTCAATCCAGGGGTCTAGCTAAAAACCCCTGAGGTTATAGTTGTTGTTCGATTCCCTTTGGGACCCCATGCAGCTCCTTCAAATGCTCCCACTTATTTTTATCCTTGGATGGATGTGGGACTTTTCTTTGTTCTTCTTAGGGGGTTTGGCATTAACCCCCCTATTGTTAGTTCTAATTTTATTATATAATCTTATAAGGAGATTTATTAGATTTGGGTCCTCTCATAACCCTCTAGGCTTTATTCTTCTCTTATTTGGATGGCTCTTGATCTACTTAAAATCATCCTATCAAGACTTGAGCCTCCTCTTTTAGAGTCTAGGTTGGTTTCTAAACTAGATGTAAGTTGTTCTTATTTATTTCTTATTTTCAGCTTGTTTTTGTATTGGTGGCTCTATTTCTTTCCTAGTTTGTTATTTCTCTGGAGCATTCTTTAGTCAATGAGGGGAGACCCAGACCTCCTATTGTGTGAAAAACTAGTTTCCACACCACTTATCAAATTTGGTTTCATCTATAATCATAAATATTGTTTATTTTTATCATCAAATCCATTAACAAGTTCTACCATGATGGTATTATTAACTAAAATATGAAAATATTAAACATGGAAAAAATTTAATGTATCACTACATCTTAGGACCAAGGTAGATATAAACTATTTTATTAATTTGGATGAAATAATAAATAAAAACTTGGAATATTATGGTTATTAAATAATTTATTAGATCCAAAAACCATAAAATCATAATTGGAAACAACAAAAATAAGGAAAGAAACCTTGACAACATATATGGTTAGGGTTTTGAAACATTAAAATAATAAACTGGTTCACCAATATATTTTATAAATATTTTGAAAATAAATGAATTAATTCCTTGCATAAAATAATTTATTATGTTAAATCTAAATGCTACAAATATTAGGTAAATGACACAAACTAATTGAGATATGTGATAAAAGGGAAAATAAATAAGGAAATAAAGCTTAGATGGAAAATTAAAATTTGAGATGATTTCTAAACTAAAATATACTAGGTAGCTATGTTGTCTCACTGTAGTTCCAAAATAGGAATTAATAATATCTACAGAGAAAAGTGTTATATATAGATAAGGGCACATGCCATTTTTTCCATAGGGAGTGCCAATGTCCTATAGAGGATGGTGGTTTGAGATTTATGTGATAGTTTCACCTTCAAGTGTGTGTTATTTTTATTGCTCATGAGCCTTTGATCCATCTCCCAAATGAATGTCTGTCTTTCCCTTCAATTGTAATACTACCTCAATAAATAAATAAAGAGGACAATTGCAATTATAGGATAAAAAGGTGTTAGTGGTTGAAGTTATTCTTGACATAAATACCCCTATATTGAGGACTGCTTAAACACCAAACTTCAAAATAAGGATCAAACTCTATTTAGTTATTCCATGTTATGGTGGTGTGTGTGAAATATAGGTAAAATATAGTAAACATTGGTTCAATCTTGTTTTGATTAAGTGCTCCAACCATGACTTCTTACTTTATAAGTGTACTCAAATATTAGCTTAAGGATATTAGGGTTACATATGTGTTAAGAATTGATATAAATAGGGAATTGATTCTTAATACATAATTAGAATTTTGGTGCATTTCAATAAGGAAGACTATTTTATGAAAAATGTTTGAAATGTGAATTTATGGGTATATTTTGGGAATTGTTTTAGATGGGGCTTGCTAAACTTTTGAGATGACCTATTACATGACTTAAATACTTACTAATTATCCATTATTTGGTAGGAGGAAAGGAGAGATGAAACTAGATATTGTTAGTGGTCATCATTATCTAAATGTTGTTTTGTTGTCTTAAGAGAAAAAGTTGTTTATTTTAGAGTATGGAATAATCTGTGGAGAAGCATGAACTATTTTTCATGAGTAATAAGTATTTTTGAGATCATTGGTTTTATTATAGGAATGCATCATATACATAAGTAATTAAATAAAGTAGTTAGAATGTCATGGAATAATCCATGAGCTATGTGTGTAAAAAGGGTGGTCACAAATGCACTATTTTAGATTCAATTTTACCTTATTGGTCTACAAAATTAGGGAATATAAGTAATACACTATCAAATAGAGGTAAATACCATTAAAGATTCATCATGATTAATCCCCATTGAGATTTATCGATTGGAGTTCATTTTACTAAATTTATGTCCTTATCCATGAATTTGGTTTTACATCTCAAATAACATGGGAGACTTTATGCATAGGAATCTTAGGGATATTATAGTATAAATTTTTAGTATTTTATTAAATTTGCATTTTTGGTGATTGGAATTTTTTTCAAAATCTACCTACTTGTCCCAACATTAAAATCACCACATTTAGTATTAAATTTAAAGAATGAGCATTTTTTTGAAACATGGGGACTACATATTCAACACAAACCAGGTGTAAAAAAGAAACAAAGGATGAAACACATTAAAGAATAAGGGAGACTGATCATTAATATTAAAAACTTAAAAAATTATAAGGCAAAGGATATCATATTAGAACATATGCTTCAAATACAAGAAAGAAAGAACTCTATCAAACTAGGAAGGAATAAGTATATCTCATGGCATAAAAGATTATTATTTTATATTTTACTAGTATTTTGAGAAAGTAGAAACTTTATAGAATTATAAGAGGGGTTTCTTATACAAGATGACCCATATGAAATTTTGAGAAAAGTTCTACTTTTTGGGGGATATTGCCAAGACTTTAGCAATATCACACTCCCAATAGGGTTCAAAAAATTGTTTTGTTCCTCCTTTATGATATGTCATGGGTAATTTAAGAGAGTAAATGTCATTTTTCTAAATGAAAATAATAACATAATAATTATTATTAAATCCTACATAGGCCTTGCACTTGACATTAGTTGTGTGTAATTAAAACCTTGCATACTTTTATCTTGATTTGGACCTTAATGATTAAGATAGGCCTATTTTTTGCTTTTAGTCAATCTTAAAAAATTTATCGGTGATGATATGAAATATATTGAGTCTACATAATCCTTTTTTATTATTATTATTGTGGGTCAGGTAATATGCCACTTAAGTAACTCCTTGGGTAGATTTCTTGTCTGATTCTAGTCTTAAAGTCATAGGCAACTTCTTGGGTATATTTTTGCAAATACACCTAGGCACTACTTTTTCTCATGCAACCTCTTACCTAATACTGGTCAATGTTGACTCCTCAAAGGATTTACTTGAAAAAGTTCTTTTACAAGTAGGTGACCACTCATGGTCCTAACCCCTCAACTATGAAGGCTTATTATTTCACTTCCACAACTAATTTGACCTAGGACATCTGACTAAAGACTACAAAAACCTAAGAATAAAGAATGAAACTTCTTGATGGTTAGACTTATGACCTATGAACCTCACTATGAATGCCCCTAAATCTAAGAGTGATGATTCAGAGTCATCTTTAGATGAGCCTAAGATTCTTTATCTAAATGATGATCGTGCCAAATCTCTAGACACAAAGGGTGATTCTAAGGATAACCCATCCACTCTAGATATGAGGGGTTCAGACTTAGAATTCAAAACCCCTATTTCAAATATCACTAGGGATGTTACTACATAGATTAAAAAACCAAAGAAAGAACCATTAGATATTGTTTTAGTGGAAGACAAATCTCATCCCTGTGAATCTTTAAAAAATTTAATACCATTAACCATATAATCTAGGAAAGACAAGGGGAACTGGACAAGAGTGCATAGGAATAAAAATGTTTGAAGATGGAAGTCCAGCATGACTCTCTATTTTTGAAGGGAGGGGGAAGAGGGGGGCAATGCAGAAGTTTTATGGAAGGCAAGGTGTGATCTAGGTGATGTAGAGGTTTTGTGGATGATGGTGGTAGGTTGTGAATGGTACTTTCTTGGATATGATGAGATATATTTATAGTGTTGGTCCCACATGGACCTTCTATGATGGATGTTATTTAACATTTTTTTCTTGGAGGTTTGACAAAAGTATAAATTTGGTAGAAGCATCTTTATTTCATGTTTGGTCCTTACTAGTGGTAGGGGTATTTTTGCTTGTTGGTTGGTTTATTTTTCATTGGTTGCCTATTGAGACACCCTTCTCCAGATTTATTGTTATATCTTTTGTCTTGGTTTCAAGATCTTCCTAAATCTGTATTTCTCTTTATCAAATAAAAAATATGATACCTAAGTAAACCTATGTTGACTTTGAATGATACTAAGGATTACACTTGGTTCTAAGGAAAATAAAACAATTTAACACTAATGTATGTATATTTAGAAATTTTAATGACCATAAAAATATTTTATAAGAAATTTTAGAAAATATTATTTTAAAAATTTATTTATTAAAATCTCTAAAACTTAATTTTTTTCATAATTAACTAATTGGAAAAAAATCTTAAGAAAATCATGTTGAAAATAAGGACCAACATTTATTTTTATTTTTTTTAGACTTTTACTATAAATATAATCTAGAAAAATTATTGATATTTTTAATTTTTTATGAGCATAATAATAAATTCCCATAATTTACTAAATGCTTTTTTTTTCTTGGTACTAGCTTTTGATTGGAGCTACAACCTATTCTAGGGCACAAACCAAAGGCCCTATCCATGAGAGAACTATTGAACTAATATAAATGGCTAACACTTGATCACATTTGAAACCATTGAGTAAATTCTAAAACCAGCTTATAAACACCCTATGAGATTCAAACTTAGGTGGGGCTAGGCATAAACAAACCACTTCACCAATCCTTCTACATCTCATTAGAAAAAATCTAGAGCATTAAGATTTTTGAAATGGATCCATAATCATAGACATTTTTATAACTAAAATGCCCAAACAAGCAGTGAATAGTATCCCTAACCATCAACTATGAACTTACCTTGCCACATTGAACACAAATTCCAAGCCACATGCTAACTCTATCACATTGAACACCAAGTTGGTAACCCATTGTATTGTGGATAATTTTCATAAATAAATTGTTATAGCTTAATGTGGAATGATACTAGAGATTGGTCATCCCAAGGAATGGATCCTAGGACATCCCACTTCTAACACTCAGCTCACTCACAGCTAGGCTATCATCGTCAGATTAAAATTTGAGGGTATCATAATTTTTGAAATGGACCTAATACCATAGCATTTTTGTAATTAGAATACCCAAACTAATGGTGAATAGTATCCATAGCCATGGACTGTAGACTTGCCTCATCATATTGAACATAGATTTCAAGCCACATGTCAGCCCCTATTGTATTGAACACATAATTGGTAGCCCATTGCATTGTAGATACTTTTCATGAATAACCCACTGTATATTAGTGTGGGAATGATGATGAGAGTGGTCATCCTAGGGAATGGACCCTGAGACCTCCCACCTCTAACACTTAGCTCATTCATCGCTATGTTATCATCATTGGGTCTAAAATTTTAGGGTTTTAGGATTTTTTAGATGGACCTAGAGCCATAGGAATTTTTATAACCAGAATACCCAAACTAGTAGTGAATAGTAGCCCTAGCCATAGACTATGGACTTTCCTCATCACATTCAACATATTTTTATGCCACATACCACTTCCCATCATATTGAACACTGAGTCAATATCCTGTTGCATTGTAGATATTCCTTCTACATCTCATTAGAAAAAATCTAGAGCATTAAGATTTTTGAAATGGATCCATAATCATAGACATTTTTATAACTAAAATGCCCAAACAAGCAGTGAATAGTATCCCTAACCATCAACTATGAACTTACCTTGCCACATTGAACACAAATTCCAAGCCACATGCTAACTCTATCACATTGAACACCAAGTTGGTAACCCATTGTATTGTGGATAATTTTCATAAATAAATTGTTATAGCTTAATGTGGAATGATACTAGAGATTGGTCATCCCAAGGAATGGATCCTAGGACATCCCACTTCTAACACTCAGCTCACTCACAGCTAGGCTATCATCGTCAGATTAAAATTTGAGGGTATCATAATTTTTGAAATGGACCTAATACCATAGCATTTTTGTAATTAGAATACCCAAACTAATGGTGAATAGTATCCATAGCCATGGACTGTAGACTTGCCTCATCATATTGAACATAGATTTCAAGCCACATGTCAGCCCCTATTGTATTGAACACATAATTGGTAGCCCATTGCATTGTAGATACTTTTCATGAATAACCCACTGTATATTAGTGTGGGAATGATGATGAGAGTGGTCATCCTAGGGAATGGACCCTGAGACCTCCCACCTCTAACACTTAGCTCATTCATCGCTATGTTATCATCATTGGGTCTAAAATTTTAGGGTTTTAGGATTTTTTAGATGGACCTAGAGCCATAGGAATTTTTATAACCAGAATACCCAAACTAGTAGTGAATAGTAGCCCTAGCCATAGACTATGGACTTTCCTCATCACATTCAACATATTTTTATGCCACATACCACTTCCCATCATATTGAACACTGAGTCAATATCCTGTTGCATTGTAGATATTTTTCATGAATAACCCAATATAACTTAGAGTGAGAATGACATTAGAAGCTGTTCATCCTAGAGAATAGACTCTGAGACCTCCCACCTCTAATACTTATCTCACTCACCATTAAACTATCATCATAAAATTTAATTTACTAAATGATTAATAACATAATATAACACCTAAATTACATATGAACCAAAATAGATTTAGAAACATGATTTTTAAAAAATACTATTCAAATATTTATCTACAATACTAAAATTCAATGTAAAACTTTACATGTCATATTGACCATGTAAAAAAAATAGAGGTCAATGAAATGAACTCAATGCTAAAAATATAGACTAGGTTATCATTTCATACCCATGCTCACCTAGTTCTCTATAATTAAAAAAATCTAGGATGATAAAATGGTATTACTCCCTAGTTAATTATGACTTAAAGTTGTTTTCAATAAAAATTAGGATAATAAGGATTTGAAGTTTTCATATATATTTAATGGACAAACTTAAATAAAATATAACAAACAATCTACTCAACTAAAATTAAAGTGTTATAGTCTAATGGTTAATTAATAAAAAAAAATTATTATTTTTAAATAAATCTAGTATGAGGTCGTTTAAAATTTGTTCATCGTAAATTTTTATTTGTTTTTTTCTTATTTTTATCATACATGAAGAATTCAAGGGATGCCTTTTCTCTTCTATTTTTTCATAATATTCCTTTCATATAAAACTCCATTTCTTTAATTTTAAATACATATTTTAAGGTAAAGAGGCCATGTAATAATATCCCTTATTTATTTCACAGTGCTCTTTATATTTATTTTTTAGATTTTTTTATTTATTTTAAGAGCTTGTAATTAGTTTGTTCTTACATGCTGACTATTTAAATGTTCATTCAATCATCATTTTAATATAAGGTATTTATGATTTATATTTTTTAATGTATTTTTATTTAATATTTAATATTTTTAATTGCATATATCATCAAAGTGACATTTAATAATTGTAGGTTTTCCTATTTGTTTAATTTTTTAATTTAAAAATTTCAAATTATATGTATGTATGTATGTATGTATATATATATATATATATATATATATATATGACATTTTAATAAATATATTTATGTAATAAGGCTTGTGCTAAACCCGAGAATGAATATAAATGTTTAGAAAAGTGTCCCATCCACACATGGCATAAATGTTATGCATAAGATATATAATCTCTTATTAAGAGTCTGGGTCAAATATTGGAGACCAATTCTTTAAATGATAGATGGGGAAGACAATCTTACTACAAAAATCATGGTTTAGGTGATGTGTCCATGGGTGAAGGGGAGTAGAGGTTACATTGTAACTAACTCTTCATAATTTTAAATTTTATTTTATAAAATATAAGTGTTTTTTTTTATTGGTTGGTTATTTTTGTTGGGGGTGTTGGGAAAGGAAAAATGGGGTATCCTAACTTATCAATATTACTTTTTTTTGGGGGTATTTGTTATAGTAAATAAATATATTTTATGTTTTGAATTCAATAAATTTATTTTGAGGATATATTTAATTTTATGCATTTTATTTTAGCTTTTCAGTTTTTTTTTTTTTGAAATATATCTATATATTAAGTAAATAGAAATATAAAAATAATTCAAAAAAAATAAAGGTGGTATGAAAGTATGCCATGTCACACTAGGTAGAGCTTAGGAGTAAAACCAAGAGTTAAAAATATTATGAAGAGCATAAGAATAACTCACAAAGTCACAAAAAATATAACTATTATGTAGCAAGAGCAAGGTCAGAAGGCATAAGATCCATATCATTAAGACCCCAGCCTAAGCTTGGCAAGTCATTTCCATATAAGATAGGTTCCTATCTAATATTATGCTTGTGTTCGAATGGGAAAATGGCCAAAGAAAGACTATGTAACTTATCTAGCACGTCTGATCGGCCTCTAAGTAGCACCCCCAAGCATATAGGCACATAAGAGGAGGAAGAGTGCCTCAACCATCTTCCCCAGCAAGGAAAGGAGGTGGTGGTTGCCACCATTATTGTTGCCTAGGAGAGGAAATGCTCTAGTATGTGGTTCCATTATGAGAGTGATGCCTGAAATGACTATGATGATGCCTACCATGGGGTGGCTAAGGCACTCTATCATCTAGTCTAGTCTCCCTAGGTGAAGAATGTATAACTCAAGCCAATACATAGGGAGCATCTTCCCAATGGGAGAGGAAGTCCTAAATATGTTCTAAATCCATATATAATTTATTATATTGTACTTGAATCTATAAAATAACATTGGAGATGATAGAGGACTTGTATAAAGTAGAAACATTACAATCAACAGAAGCATTGTTAAACACATAATTATTTCTTTCTTTATAAAGCCAAAAGAGAATCTCCACTTTGAAAGTATGCAAGAGTTCTATATATTTTAAGGGCATCACAGGTTTGTCTCTAAAGAGGATGCACTACTAAAGGAAGAATTTGGGATGGAAAAACCTAAAAAGATCATGGATCCAAATCCAGACACTTTAAGGTTTGGAACAATAGTAGAAAAGATAAAGAAGTATCTCAAGATGGCCACAAAAAGGAAAACTAGGTAGGTTGACTCCAAAGTGGATGAGTCTTCTACCAATAGGTAAGCCTTGGTGTAGTATACACTAAGAAAAATATGAGCAACCTTGGGCTCAACACAAGCCTCCCAAATAGTGTTGAAGTGAAAGATCCACATTTTGACAGATTAGTGTAGCTCCCAATGGGAATTAAGCTTGTCAACCATAGGTAAATGGGTGTGAGCCATGTATAGCCAAGCCAAGGAGTATCATTGCAAAAAGTGCTCTCAACATGCCATTTTCAGTCCTTCCACCATGGCTGAGTGGAGTGGATTGAGATTTTATGGAGCATGGAAGTTGGCATAACATTTAATATCTCTTGGTAGAACTCTTGGTCCATATTGGTTAACCAAAATTTAACTTTCACCTCCTCCTAGGATAGCCAAGAGTGAGAGTGCCTATGCAAGATATCCTGAATGGTATGAATCCTCTATGGTAAAGCTTGAGAGCGCCAACCTAAGGGACTTGTACCAGGGGCACTTCATTATGAGAGAAGATGAAAGACCACTAGAGAGAATGGGAGTTAGCAAAGAGCCCATTATGAAAACTAGAGTCATTCCAAAGTATTCATGGCTTAATCTTTTCCCAAACATTCCAAATACTTTTTAGAATTTTTTTTTTTTAAATATTTTTTATTATTTTGAAAATATTTTTTGTAATGTGTAAAGGTTTTGCTATGAATAAAACAAACAAACTTAATTATAACATAATTTAATTGTATAAGTTAAAGGAATAATTTTAGAATTTTCTTAAAATTCTTGAATGTTGAAATTTAATTTTCACATATTTTTTCTCATAACAATAACTTAATCACATGTTGTTTAATTAATGTTTTTCTTTTTAAAAAAATACAAACAAGACTTTCAAAACATAAGGGCTTTCTAATTTTAATATATACATGTAGCTTTTTATTTTGAAAAAATGGTAAGTAAATAACATGAGCATTAAGAATTAAGGGTTTCAAAATATTGAATTTATTCCAAAACCATAATAAAAACCCATATCATAATCTAAGAGATTCATATGGAGTTAGTTTTTTTTAATCTATATTAAAAATCAATAAATTACAAACAAGGTGACCGATATATCATTTCTTTAATAATCAAAAAATACATATTTCAATAACAATCTAAAGTAATTTAAACCATTTTTTCTTAAATAAAAAGAATATATATATATATATATATATATATATAATTAACAATATATGGATAAAATCCCTATTAAAAATACATTTAACCTCACACAAAAGATATGCCATTATGTTCATGTCCACAAATATTAATGTTTTAATTTTTTAACAAAAAAACACATCAACAAGAGAAAATGCTCATGGATTATTATTGTTTTTTAATGCTCGTTGGACTATTATTGTTTTTTATGTCATACATTTATAGTAAAGAGATGAAGACGTGACTAAGTTATACACAAGTTATTTAGTGGACATTAATTTTATTTACCCTCCCACATCCATTATGTAGATGTCTGGAAGTGCTTCTATGGGCTGTCAAGTGGTTGAACTATCTTTTTTCTTTTCATCACATCTCTAGTTTGAATGTGTAATCATATAGTATGCCATTGCATGAGATAGGTATATTTTTAAATTATCTTGATTTTGGTGGTTTTTATAAGCTTTTTATGTTTTATATGCTGAAACTCTATAAGAATATTTATAATGGTTGTTTAGTAATCAAACTAGGCCATTAACAACTACTTAATTTGAAAATTGTTGAGAATTTTTTTGTGTTTTTTCTTCATATTCTTTAAAATATAACATATATCTATGAAACTTTTGATTTTTTTTTTATTTTTTTGAAAAATTTCATACATCATTAAAACACCTTGTATGGTGCTTAAATTTTTGAGAAACTCTAAATTATTAGAGATTATAAAATTAATTGTGATATTCTAAAATAATATTAGCAAGTCACCAATGTGACTTATTAAACAAACCACCCATATATGGTCCTAAATTAATTGTGAGACCATAGGGTCTGTGTGACTATCTTGAATCATTTTGGATTATAAACATCAAAGTAGAAAGAATTGTACAAAGTCTTTCCAAAATCACCTCCATTCATGTTTTATAAATGAGTGGGTTTTAACTATGTTTTTTATTTTCTCCTTCATTTTCTTTGAAATTTTGAATGCATCATTAAAAGCATTAGCACAATCCCAAAACCCTTGACAAATCCTAAAGTATCATAGTTTACCAAAAAAAATTGATAATCTACAATAATATTAACTACCCACAGATATGGCTTATTAAATGAAAAAATCCACATACCCTAATGATGCAAGAGCATCCTCCAAAGAATTAATTATCATTATTTTTTGTTTAAATTTTGGATTGATTAAGTGTTTAGGAGTCATATTTTAAGTTTAGGGTATTTTAAGGGTGTTATGAGTAATGGTAAACACTTTGGAATCTTCTCCAAGTGTCTATGGGTGCTTAGGTAGGTTAGATTTAAAATTTGGCATTTTCCCACTAAATTCAATAATTTCAAATTTTGAATTTATGAAACATAGTTTAAGAGGCTTATGTGTATTAAGGGAAGACCCAGGCTTGATCTTGTCAAGAAAACACTTTTAAAGATACCATGGGTCTATACCATGGGCCTTATATCACATATGTATGTAAAAATAGACTTAGTGTAAAGTTACCATGCTCTAAGTAGCCTTTGTGACCATTGGAAACGCGAAAAGGTAGTTAGATTAGTTATAAGATATAAAATAATTGTAAATGTTTTTGATTGATTCAGTTATGGGGTTATATTTTAATGGGTAATGGTGATGAATCCCAAGGAAATGAATTTAAGGTATTTTGTGTTGGATAAAATAATGATTGTAGACCTTGTGTTCTTTATACTATGTATTTGGTAGGCTGAGAGTGCATGTGGACAAAGAATTTTTTTTATTTACAATGTCTCTAATAGCAATAAGAATATATTTATATATTTTATTTTAATACATAATTGATTTCAAATTCGTTTAGATAAAGGAAAGTTACTCAATTTGAAGACCTACTGCTTGTTATTAGTGTTCTTGCATTCTGAGATCAAGAAATAACCCTATTTCTGATTCAACAATAAGAAAGATTGAGAGGAAAGGTAATTTAAAACATGTGTTTAATTTATAAGTTTATATAAATGGTCTTTAACTATATTTAATCATTACTCTTTGTTCTTTTGATAAATATTTTTTGAGGAGATTAAACATAGACCCCATGTTACCTATGTGAGGTGCTAAGAAAGACTAAGCACGTAATCTATGTGAGAAGGACTATGAGTGAACTAAGTTGAAAAACAAATATACATATTGTTTTTTTATCTTTACAATCTTCTTAAGGTTAGTTTTATTACTCAAAGTGTTTTAATACATATAGATTGCATAAACAATGCACTAGGCCTATAGGTAATTGAGTATCATGACACAGTCAAACATAGAACTTATGTAAGCTAGCCTGCAATGGACTCAAGGAAGGAATTAAATGAATATAAAAGGTTTATTATATATATATATATAGACCTAAATTTATCAAAAAAATCATTTTAAACCCTATATAAAGCGTAAAACCTAATTTTGATGCTTTTTGGTTAATGATAATCAATACAAACCTTATTTTACGGTTTCAAAATGAGTTATAGATTTTTGGAATTTTCCATCAATGAAAATTTGATAAAATTTGTTATTATTTGTGTTTTAAATCCATTTAACATATTTTGAAGGGTCCATGCTTGTATGTATTATCTATGCACAGATATACCTGACTGAGTGTGTGTAAGGGAAAAGGAGACTTGTAGGCCTAAACACATCCTAAAAAGGGATTATAAAAGTGATCTAATAGTTTAGTTTAACCATGAAACTTTATGTAATGTAAGAGAATGATATAGGGTACTTGAAAAAATCTTTATTTTCTCAAACTAACTTTTTGCCTAATTGTACAAGGATAAAAATCCCCAAAAAGGCTACTAGGAGACTCTTTCAAGAGAAAGAAATAGATTATATTGTGTTAAGAATTTTCTTATGGATAGGATAGAGGTTTCAAGTTAGTCTTGATATATTTTTAAATGATTTATAGAAAATGTGTTAATTCAATTCATGTTTCAAGATTATATACAATAGACCTAGTTCAAGAAATGAGGTGAGTTGGGTTTTGAAAACTAGTGTGTGTGAGATGAAAGAAAGGGATTGAGAAATCAGTAAAATGAAATGAAATAGTGAGTGTAAGTTGTATGGAAGGTATAAATGCATGGTATAAAATAATAAAATTATGTTATGTAATAAGTCATGTTGGAGAATTATGTCAAGCCTAGTGAGGTAGTTAACAAACAAGGAAATAGATTGAGAAGATTGAGAAGGACTAAGGAGAGTGGACATGATAGTGACATGAAGGTGATAAAATATTTCATAACCTAGTAGATTCAAGTTTGTTAAGACATGATGAAGGACATGTTGCATATCAAAGTAAGTTATAGTAGAGGTAAAGTGTAAGTAAGTCTTGTTTCCTTTCATAATAGATAGGTTTGATTAGACCTCTACATTATCTAACCTAATTGAGAGATGATGGATATTTTTTTACCATCTTCAACAATTTTGGAGTCTAAATATAAATCTTATTATCCTTAATACCATACCACCAAGGTGAAAAATAGTTCAAGACAAGTAAGATTTTTTAGGGATCTAATGTTCTATACTAGAATTACATACATAAAACCAATTTTGAGATAGAATATGCATGATTATTCTATGCATGGCATGTGCATGCATGTTTATGCATCTTCAAAATGTCTACACATAATGAATGAAAGTGATACTAAAATAATCTCATCATAGTAAGGATTATTTAGGATACATGAAGTCCTACAATTTTAAAAGTATGTGGATAGTTATTAATTTTAATGTACGTAAATATAATAAAAAATCAAAGTGAAATTAGTATTTTTCCTTGGGAATAAAATTGAAATATGAAAATGAAGAACACATACCATTGATTTTGTCTAATGTATTGGGGATTCTCAAATCCAATAATATTTGTATTTGAGTTAACACAAATGAAAATAAATAAGTAGAAATATTTCTCCCAAAAAGTACTTATCAATAATATTTTTAAAAAGAGAATTATTTTATTAAATTACTCTAAA
Organism: Torreya grandis; assembly: GCA_037957365.1. Lineage (NCBI taxonomy): Eukaryota > Viridiplantae > Streptophyta > Pinopsida > Cupressales > Taxaceae > Torreya > Torreya grandis. Next base: position 12,891 of record JARHVA010005117.1, on the reverse strand, counting down.
AATTACATGAACAATAATTAAAATTGATGAGTTAACAAGAAAAAATGTTTCCAAAAAAATAGACAGATCCTTGAAAAAGATTGTAGAGATAATCATTAAAACATTAATTTATTTATCCTTCCATAGTTATTCCACATATACTTGGAAGTGTTAATATGGGATATCAAGTGGTTGAACTAACTATACACTTATCACCAACAATGTGTCATACAATAATTTGAATCTCTAGTTTGGATGTATATTCTTCTGCACATCATTGCATGGGACACATGTTATTTATAAATGAGCATGGTTTGGGTGGTGTATATAATCTATGCACACTTTGTGTCCTGAAACTCTAGAGGAGGATTTGTTTGATCTATTAGTCATTGATATGGGCCATTAACATCACTAGATAATATGAAAATTGTTTATAAATGAATGGATTTTAACTCTATTTTTTTCTAGGTTTTTAAAAAGTTTTCTTTGAAATGTTGCATGCATTAGTAAAACCTTTGGCATAGTGCCAAACCCCTTGTTAAATCCCAAATTAATAGAGATTACAAAATAAATTATGATAATATACAATAATATTAACAAGCCACAAATTTGATTTAATAAAACAAACATCCATGTACCCTAACCTAATTGTAACACCATAGGGTTTGTGTGTCCATATTGAATAATCTTGGAGTGTTAACATAAAAACAAAAATAATTATAGAAGGTCTTGTAGAAATTTCCTCCATTCATGTTTTATAAATAAATGGGGTTTTCCTATAGAGTGTGGATTTAGATGATGAATGAGGTAAGTTTATGTGGCTTAAGATTATCATTTTATCAATAAAAAAACTTATTGGACACAATCACATATATGTCTTGTTTATTTTCATATTTTTATTTAATTTATATGAAAAATGAATTATTTTTATTCATATTAATTATGTATAGTATTTTTTTATTATTTTCCAAATTTATTATATTTCACTTCAGATTTCATGTGTTTTGACTAATTATTACACATGTGCACACACATGTGCGAGCACGCATGCACATGCGCGCACGCACACACACACAAACACACACACACACACACACACACACACACACACACACACACACACACACACACACACACACACACACACACACACACACACACACACACACACACACACACACACACACACACACACACACACACACACACACACACACACACACAGGTCTAAAAACTTGTGTGTTTCAATTTAAATATAAATATTAAGTTGTCAACTGAAATATAAATTTATTATAACACGTAATATTAAGATAAAAAATATATATAATTGTCCTTATTACCATACCACTATGGTGAAAATAGTTCATGCCAAATATTGTTTATAGAGACATAATGTTTTATAATGGAATTACAAACATGAAAATTAATTTAAAATATAATATGAATTCTTATCGTATGAATTACATGTGCATGCATGTTTTTATAGGTGTAAAATGTCTATGCATAATGAGTAAAATTATTAATAAAATAATCTCATAATATTTAGGATTACATGTAGGACACGTCAAGTCCTACAATTTTTAATGTATTGGGGTGAGTTATTAATTTTGAATTATACAACAATAATAAAATATTCAAATTGAAATAGGTCTTTTACCTTAGGAATAAAATAAAAATATTAAAATGAAGAAGACAAACTAGTCAATGTGTCGATTCTATTCGCCATTCTCAAATCCCATAATATTTGTATTTAAGTTACTATAAATGGATATAAATAAATAGCAATATTAGACCCAAAAATTTACTTATCAATACTATTTTTAATAAGGTAAATAGTGTATTAAATTATTATGAAAATTACATGAGCAACAATATAAATGGTTGAGATAACAAACTACAAAATGTTTTCAAAAAAATACACTAATCTTCTCAACAAACATTGTAGAGATACTGTCAAAATTATGCATGATAATTAAAGAACTAAAACAAAATGAATTTTTCATTATTCTTCTAGGATAGTTTTATTACTAAATAATTGAGCCTTAATTTGTATGTTTCCATTTTTAGTGTAAAAATATTTTTATTTATTACTTGAATCAACAAATCTTGTAACAACATAAAATATTTATCTTTTGGTTGTTATGAAATTTATTGTAAGAAAGGAAAGGTGAAGGAGCCTATATAGTAATTATTATATGTTATCTATGTCAAGTGAGCCCAAATCTCCTTCATCAATGTGTTTTCTTGTGACCATTATAATTTTCGTTGATTATTAGTATAGAAAAGTTATATAATGGCAATTTTCACTTAAAAAGCTTCTACATGGTTGTCATCACTACACCATAGCCACATCATAGATTCATCACCACATAAAAAATATGACATTATAATTATGTTTTAATATTTTAAAGGAGGGAAATAGAAGATAAAAAGGAATTAATTCTATTAAATTAAAACCTCTATTAGGATACAGAGCATGTCAACTAATTCGACATGTGGAACTATGTGAATTAAATCACTGATATGTCATCAATAAAAATATGGAATCTCTTTGATGTTTTAATGAATATATCCTTTTCCTATGATAATATTTCTTGTGTTATAAGTGATGAGGTATAATAATCATTCATTATCTTCTTTAGCTAGAGAATATCCCATCTTGATATCATAAATTTCTATTATTTTAGTTACATAATAAAGCAAATGTTTTTTATTCATAAAAAATATATGTACCTATGTCCTAGGTTTATTACCAAGTGAGGATTGGAGATAATCTAGATGAAATTAAAATTATTATATATACTAACCTCATGGTTATTGATAGTGTTGATTGTTCAATGCATAAATACTAGATTATAAATATACAAGAGATATGTTTATCATCCTAGTAATACTACATTATTAAATACATTAATCAAACCAAAAATTATTTCATTTAATGGAGATTAATTCAACATGTAGAAAAGGATGCATTTTATGAAGTGACAATTGTAGTTTTTTAAAATTACAAGGTCATGTTAGGTTTTTCTAGCTGGTGACTATTATTTATTTTTTAATTTGATAAGTAAATTATAGGTTTTGAAAGGAATTATGACCTAATACATAATATATAACAATTAATATAAAATGAGGTGACTCACCTGGAAGCCCATGAAGAACAAAAAATCTAATATGCAATTTAACAAATCTTTTTGAAGGAAATAAACATGTCTACAACAAGAAAATAGTTAAAATTAGATAGCCTTCTATAAATCCTTTGTTTTCACAAAAGTAATTCACAACAAATGTAAAATATCATTTATCTTAGGATGAACACGTGGGGCCAAATATACTACATGCAGCTCAACAAAGTAGAAGACACACATTTCAGAACTTGCCACCATCTTTCATGAAGCTATTATTCACACAAATCACACCATGCCTCTGTGAGAATTCTACGTACCCCCCTCCTCCCAGAGAGGGACTTTCTAGAGGATTGGACTTATTTTCTTATGCCATTTTTCTTCCTCTATAATGTTTCCATTTTATACTATTGTTTATTATTAATTTTTAAAACCCCAATAATTAAATTATAGTTTTTCCATACATGTTCTCTTATAGCACTTGAGATATTTTTATTTATGATATCTCAGTGTTTTTAATTATATAATTGAACATGTCTAATTAGTTGACATGTTGTGTATTCTAATATATGTTTAAATTTAACACTATTAAGTCATTTCTACATTTTACTTTTTGGCTTCAATCACTTTGGATATGACCAGAATGACATCTTTTTGAAGCATATATGAATTTATGGTGTGATGATAACAATAGAATTTGAGAAAACCTAATTAGTTTAGGGTGTGTGTATGGTTTATTCTTATATCCAATGTTTGTGTCTTGTTAATATTTTTTATATTAATAAAAAAATTCTAGTAAAAATGAATATATTATCCAAGAAAATAAGTTGAAACCCACTCCTTTATAAATTTGATTTTATTGGTTGAAAATATTTAGATATGATGGGAATGGAATATCGTTCATGTGATGACAAATAATCATCCATCCATGAAATTTATGACCCTCTCAAATTATGTAAAAACTTTTATACCTTTATGATGGTTTTATTACCAAGTAACTTTAAATATAACAACCCTATGGTATAATAGTGAGGATGGGAGATGCTCTAGATAAAGGAAACATTATTGTATATACTGACCTAAAAAATTTCATTATTTTTTATTGATTATGATTGAATGTTTGATTTCCACTATCCATGAACTATATTTATCATACCATTAATGTTACATTATTACATAAATTAACTAACCCAATGGAAATTTTCCATACCTATTCACTTATATCACTTGCTATATTTTATAAATGAGATCTCAGCATTTTCAAATGCATGTTTTCACATGTCTAATAAGTTGACATGTTAATTATTACATATGTAAAATAAGATGATATTATCCTTATCATAATATTTTTTTAAATTTAATACTATTAATTCATTTCTAACTTTGATTAAGATTAAAAACAATATACTCAATTAATATGAATAATAATAAATTTTAAATATTATATCATCCATTGAAATATAACTATTTTATAACACTTAAAAGTAGGTTGTAATATTATATCCTATTTTTTTATGGTAAACATATGAAAAGTCTAATCAATTAAACAAAATTATTATCCACACAAAACCCCATGTTACAATTTTATTACATCTTTGTCAATTTATTATAGCTATATAACATCAAAAATAAGAAAATGCCAATAAAGATTTTTTATTTCTTATACAATTTTCAACCAATTGTACATTTTATATTGTGAGAATGAATCTATCCTTTACTTAAGATGAAACAATGGTTTTGAGGATATTATATTAAAACTTCACAGTTTACATCTTATATGTAATAATCAAGAAAATTGTCAATTTCCACTTAATTCTCTAGGTATAATGCATATCTATAACTATGAATCATTTTACTCTTCCACTCTCTAATTGTGGTAATGTTTTTGATACAATTAAAATAGTTAACAAAAAAATTGTATGAAATGTTATGTAAGAGGTATGTAAGTATAAAAAATAGGTAGGCCACATTGTTATTAAAAACTAATTAAGGTAACTTGGGAAAATGTAGATGCATAAGCCTAATATTTACTTTTGTGTTATTATGTCTTGAATTTCCTTTGCTCACAAATTATTAAATCATCCCAAACATTGAAATCAGCATAACTCTTAAACCATTTTACATTAATTTTTGTAGCATATTATTATATGTAATTTTTGTATGATGTTAATATACTAATTCAATAACACAATTAAAAAAAATCTCAAACTACGTAAAAAATAATATACCTCTATGATGTCTTTATTAACTAAGAATCGAGCCTTAATACTATTACCGACTTTAACTATCACAACCCTATGGGAGTTATTTAAAAATTTCATGGTGAAAATCACCCTAATCTAACTTATTTGTACTGATAATCACTTGACATTATAATGGATGGAAAAAATCACACACACACACACACACACACACACACACACACACACACACACACACACACACACACACACACACACACACACACACACACACACACACACACACACACACACACACACACACACACACACACACACACACACACACACACGTATGCGTGCACGCACACACACACACAAGCGCACGCACACATGCACACGCACACGTACGTGCGCACACACACACACGTATGCGCGCGCACACACACACACACACACACACACACACACACACACACACACACACACACACACACACACACACACACACACACACACACACACACACACGCACGCACATGCACGCACACGCACGCACGCACGCACGCACACACACACACACACACACACACACACACACACACACACACACACACACACACACACACACACACACACACACACACACACACACACACACACACAGAGAGAGAGAGGAACATACTAAGTCTCTATATCCCATATAAAAATTGAAAAGCACTAAAGAATAACTCTATCTACTCATGATATCACAAGAGTAGTTCTAATGTATATAAAAAAAGGAAATGAGAATATACATCAATATAGATCCAAAGGAAATAATTAGATAACTCCCAATAGTTATAATTCAATTTAATGTTCCAAGATCACTTCTAACCCAAGCAATCATACTCAAACATGTCCAATTTACCAAAATATATAAAATCCATTTTCCTAAGCAATCTCTACATGAACATTGCCATGATTATTCAAATTAAGAGAATATATAGAAGTTTTATGAGTTTGATTTAGGAATAAATGCCACACTTAAACATGCACATCATCATATACCATATATTCCTTAATTATGATAACAAGACAATTCACCAATATAGCATTAGTATTGATAACCAACTATTATTTCAAGGAGAAAACCCAATTACATATAAAGATGATTAAATTAAAAAATTGATAGTAATTTTCACATAATATATCACATTTAACATCATAACTTGTACTTCTTGTTCTTGAAGGATCCCTATCCAAATACAATGTTAGCATGCTAAAAATATAAATGTAATTAATTAAAAGCCCATCAAAGTAATTATGACTACATTCAATAACTTGGCATATATAATGAATTACCTTCAAAGACATAAACCACTTCACCTTCTTACCTTATAAGTCACATTTAAATTTGTATTTATTTATTTTTTCATTCCCGTAACAACCAGGTTAGCATATCACATGACACACATAATTATCCAATATCAGGTCAAGATAACATATTAACTATGTTTATGAATAAATGAACATTAAAAATTAAAAACTACTAAGTAAGAATGAATAAATAATATAAATTAACTCACCACCAATTATTTTACATGTTCGTACCATCATCAAAGCATGGAGCAGCAATAACTAAATTGGACAAACCCTCCCAACTAGCCCTATGAGCCCAACCATCTACAACCCTTACCACCCTAATGATCAACAATATGGTGGTTTCAACAAACAAAATCAAGGAGGGAGTTCTAATCAATTTGGATTCTGAACCAATAGACATCATAACATAATAACATAACATCAATAAAAGATATAATCACCATTTCAATGTGAGACAAAAATAACCAACCCATCATGGTATAAATCAAAAGTAAGGATGACTAATTATAGGTTTTGAATGGATATAATAAGGGATTAAAAACTAATCCATTTCTATAGCTTCCATAATAACCAACTTATATCCCTTCCAAGTATGCGATTAACCCATTGACATCTCAGCTGTAAATTTATAACCTAAGCATACAAGCATACCAACTAATGCTTTGTTATTCAATTTTATTCTTGAAATGATGATCCAATAAGAATATACCTCAAGAAATCATATAATAAAATAGAAAGCATAAACATATATCTTAACAATTATACCAATAATATAATAAAATAGAAAGCATAAACATATATCTTAAAAATTATACTCATCCAAGTTAAGGACCAACAAATAAAATCAGCCAAGCATGAAAATTAGGAAACTCAACCATACAACATTTCTAAGACAATAATTAAGGATTTTAGCAATCATTCAAGAAAAAAATGATTAAAAAACCAGAATCGATTCCATAATTAGACCAATTAGCATGTAACACTTAAGAAATGAATTATCCTTAGTCTCCAATAATGCTAATAAATTCCATGAATGGTGAAAATTAATTCAACAGGCATTTAAAATAGTAAAATAGTTTCAAATCCAATGATTAGTATATGAGATTTGGGGGATCATCATGAGGTCTCACGACCTCATATGATCCCCAAATATTGAAATTAAGTTAACAAGACTTACAGAGTGGTAAAATATATAAATAGTTTAATTAAAATTGAAAACCCTCATTGAAAGACAATGAATTTAGCATAGCTTTTCTGATATTCTAAAGAACCAATAGTATGTAAACACATAGGAATTCCCAAAAAAAACCATAATAAAACCATAAAATTAAAATAACACCTAGAAATCTTCCATTAAAACCACATACAACATTTTATGATGGAATCAAGATTGTCCAAGGAGCATGTGCAACCACTTTATGAAAATGGAAAGAACCAATTCATGTTTTGTACACACACACACATATAACTAGTTCCATATTAAATAAAATATGTAGAACTTCATTCCAAAAACCAAAAACGTTATGAAATGGCCATAATGTGTCATTTAATATGTATACACAACCAACACAAAGAGAAACTCCAACCAAATTTTACTCCAGAAAAACATGTTAGTAAAGAATGAAAACTCACCCTTTTAATTTTAGGAGACCCAAATTAAATTCAATTCAATATTAAAGATTGTAATGGTAATCTGAAACCATAAATTTCATAGCAAACATAGCTCTATTAACATTAAGACCCAAATCATTTTCCCATAATGAAATAATAAATAGATATGTCAACATCCTTATTATTCCCATATGATTGAATAGAAAACATAATCAAATTATCCAAAAATGAAAAACATATATAATATTGATTAGTCAAACTTTGCCCTACAAGTAAATATTTTCCAAGATAATTTAACTCAAATCTAAAATTGTAAGGATGAAAGAGTAATTGACTAAAATATTTAAATATCATCTAAGTCACTTTATTCCCACTATATCCATGAATCAACTTTAATAGGTATATGGCCACTCAGAACAGGGTATGGCATCCATCATGATATATGTATAGGTGGAATATTTTATAAATAAAAAGAATGTAGAAACCTAAGATTGCTGGTCAAAACATAGGGATTATCAAATTGAATTTGTACATTTAAATGCACAGAATTATGCACATAGCCCATTCATACTTATGGAATTCCTCATGTTAGAGAATTCTCAAAAAACATTTATAAACACCAAATTATATATATTATGATTTATTTTGTAATTTTGTAGGCCAAATGAATGATGGTGAAGGTATGTTTGCTTTAATAATAATTAGTGTCAATTTCATGAAAAATAATTGGCTTGCAGTCAAAGGAGACTTAAACACTCCACATCAGATAGGGAAAAACCTATATAATGTCAGTAGGTTTTGGATTACCATGATAGCAACACCTTTATCTTATAGCCACACGAATCAACCCATAAGCCAACATTATAACACTAGGTTTATGATGCCCAATCCAATCTACCAACTTTATAATTTAAGCCCAAACCAACACTCTCCTCTATTTTCTTTCTTCCTTTTTCCCCCTATGCATCCCTCACCTATCCTTTCATATTTCTTCTTGATTTTTTACTACATTCTTTTTCTTCCCCCCATTCCATTCCTCTTCCTTCCTCCTCACATGTCTCTTCAACTCAACTGTCCCCTAACCTTTCCTTACTCTTCCCCCCTATGACATAATGCCATTCCACTCCACATTGAATGTGGAGAAAGTATATCTCAATTACGTTGATCCCCTCCCCCATGTTACCCCCATGAAAAACTTCAAGGGCATGGCCAATGATGACCTTTCAAAATTTGAGCCAAGGAAATAATAAAATATTAAACATGAAGAATAGTAATTTAAATTATATTATAGATATTATTTAAATGTCAATCAATCAATCAATTATTATTATTATTATTATTATTATTATTATTGTTATTATTATTATTTAATGTTTAAAATTCATAATGGCCAATTAATAATACTATTAATAATTATGAATTCCCCTATGAAATAAATCATAAGGAGGGGTGTCATAGGGAGGTAGGTCTAGATAGGTCTCTTAGGGAGTTTGAGCCAAGTGAGGGTGAGTCCAACAAGGTAGAGGTGGTGAGGTGTATATAGGAGAGTGAGAAAAGGGGATGTCTGAGCAGATGGTTTTAACATAGAACAAACATGTAGGAATAAACAATAATATGATAGGATATGAAAATCAACCATGACAATGCACAAAAAAAATATAAATACACAATCAAATAACACAACTGACCTAAGGCATGATAGAATTAAATAATATTAGGTTAACTTTCAAAACTCATCTAACTACTTAAAACCACTTTGATACTCTGAAAGCCAATGTTAGCATCCAACGTAGCTCATAATCAACACCTGTAACCATTGAGTGTACCCATCAATAGTATCTAATCCAAAAATTGATAAAATAATAAATTAGTAATAAACTATCATCAAATATCAAGTATATCAAATAATCCATTCATCATCAAGTATAAAATTATAACTTGATAAATACATCACTATAGTCAAATATCATATCATTAGAATCTAACAATATGATCTAACTATAGAAGTGCATAAATCAACTATACACATGATACTATTAACACTTAAACATCCATATAAAGGCATACAAGGGCAGGGTCATAATAATCCAAATCACTCATGTTGAATGGTTCATCACTTCCTATGTTCCAATATTATGAAGAGGGATAAAACAACACATAGTTATATCACTTATCTTTATGTGAAATTAATGTATACTGACATGTATTACACCCCTAAATATGGATTTTAAAACTTGATAATGTATAATTTATAACTTTTAATGGTATTTAAATTCACCGCATGTCCTACACATTTGATTAGTTTCATATTTGGAAGATTTAGGGTAGTTCATCTTAATGAGTAGATGAATAATAAAAGTAATCATGTTAAGTCCTAGATAAGAATAAAATTAATATTTATTTTTTTTAATATCTTCCTCTTTGGGTAATTTCCCTCGACACCAACATGTGCAACATAAATGCTAACCCATACGAAGTATTTTTATTTTTTAAAATAGTTATTAAATGGTGCATGAACATATCCTAGGTGGATGAATGTTGTAGTTTATAATTGTATGAGGAATACTATAAATGCATTTAAATAAGGAAACAATGATTTAAGATCATGAGATAGCTGAATAAGATAATAAGATATTCAGATGGAGAATAGGGAAATATTATGTAGTAGAAATAATAGTTTGGTAAGGCCAGGCTTGTAGATGAGTGTTTGGATAAGAGAGAGTGTGAGAAAGCATATTTTATGTGTGTCAGTTATGTGTGTATAGATTAAATATATAAAGGCATGTTCAGAATTGACATTGTAAAGTGTATAATAGCAAATATGACTATATCCCTCCCTCACCACCCCCACCTGTGCCCCCCCCTCCAGCTTTATTATTCTTATCTAAATAATAGAGTCAAATGTTATAGGGAGATACAATATGTGTAACTTTTATGGGTGTGTTTTTTGTAGGTGTTGATTATTGAGCCTTGCTCTATGAAACTTCTATAATGAAACATGAAAATCAAATTTAACTTATTATATATAATATGTAGTAAAATATTGAGCACATTTGAAATGGAAATAGTAAAGAATAAATATCCATGTATGCACATGAACCAATTTTCCTTCTAGACATAGTGGATAATGGGGTGATCACATTCCTTGGAAATTGTATATAAAGACATAGATTTATAAGTCACATAAAACCTCAATAACACTTATCATTATATTTTCTAACAATTAAACCCATGATCTATAATAATAAATATAAGTACCAAAAAAATCTAATGATCTAACTTTGAGTAAGGTCTCTAAATCATCCACTATAGAAAAATTTCATGATTCATTGTAAATATATAATTTCAACCAAGTATGTCTAACTATTTTTCAATATAATGTGTCATATATGCCATGCATATGTTATGATTCAAATAGCATGTATAATCTGATTCATATAACCATTGCCAAAGTATTGTAATATTTGTTAAAAACTATCACATATGCCACACATATGCCCCCAATATGATAACTTGTGTAAACTGAGTCATATAAATTTTTCAATAATGTCATATTATATTTCAAATGGTGCTCATAATTATGGAAATTATTTGATATTTGCATGCATGTGCCCCTAATTCATTTCATATTTATAATAATATGTGTAAACTATAAGAATCTAAAGTAATATGTGCTCCAAATTGGAATGTATCTATTTAAAGGACTTAGTCTATAAGATAATCCATTGTGTATGGTATGGATAATCCATACCATAAGATAATCCATACCATGCATCTTTCACTTATGTGACTAAGTCCTTATATGGTATGGTATGGTACGAACCATTGGATTTAATCTCAGAGAAATTGATGGAGAAATTTCACATAAGAAGAAGAATGTATGGTACGAATCATTTTATTTAATCTCAATAGATAATCATAAGGTATCCATGAATATAAATTAGATTCATAGAGTTATATAGTCACATAAAATGTCATGGCCATGATGCACATAATAAATAATTGAAACATGCATAAACCATAGATTCAAACAAAGAAAAAGTCGCATATATAAAAATCAATAATAAACATTTTTAAATAGAGAAAGAGCCATATAAAGGAAACATCAATCATAAAAATGAGTTACATAATAAACACCCAATCTCACAAAGAGTCATAGATAATAAAATAGACAAAAAATGTAATAGATAAACATGAATCACACTAGATAACATGAAAAACATTAATCATTCATATAAAAATCAAGGTTAATCTACATAATGGCTGTATATAATCATTGCATATATAAAAATAAATTATTTAGACAAATGGTAATGTTAGTAGTATGAGTGAAAAACAACTCATGTTCTTCTATTTTTTAAAAATAACTCAATATGATCAATGGAATCGCCATATAAGGATATAATATGTATAAAGTGTACCAGATGAGCCTAGTGTAAGCATGCCCTAGAAGGTAGCCTCCAAGATTAGGAATAGCTTGCATCTATATGTCCATGTCATATAAAACTTCTATGTATTGCATCTTAATAATATGTACCATGATACACATGTGCATATATAAATTAAGATATAAAGCCTACCATATACACTAAGTCATTAATAAATCATTTAAACAAGTAATACATGTTATACAT
>JARHVA010005116.1:1122500-1311814 GCA_037957365.1 Torreya grandis | reverse complement strand
AGTTTTCCCTCCAAAATAGGAAATTTGAAAATTCAAATATTGTAACAAATGCGAAGAAGGTCAAATGCATGTATAGAAGGGTTAGCTGAGTGAGGTTGGTCCAAGGATTCATATTTATAATTTTTTAAGTCATAAAATTACTAATTCATTAGTTTGATAATCATCAAGAACCAAATATAATAATGTAACTCTCAAAACCTCATGTTGAAGTTGTCATGTAAGGCAGTTTTGTCTTGTAACCACCTTAACCAACATTGGAGTTGGTTGAAATGGAATTTGTACATCATTTATAAGTATAAGGATAATGGATGAGAAGAGAGAATAAGTATAGAGATAAATATAAGAGAGGATATGAAACTCTGAGAATGGAAAATGCCTAAAACTCCTTAAGAAAGGTGATGGAGTCTTATTGTGGACTGAATATGTATGTTTGATGAATAAAAAAGAGATATCCCTATTATAATGTGTTTCTTATATTTTACTAGGATTTGTGTTAATTCAATATTTCCTTGAAATTCACCTGAGGCCATAACCATGCAAGATATGTGTGTATATGCAAGTTTAAGCATGAGATTGTGGGTTATAGTCAAAGAGGAGAGTAACTGGTAGAATTAGTGAAGTTTGGTGAAGGGTATGATTAAATCACCTTTATTAAAGATAAAAGTTATGTCAATTGGTAAGGTTAAGTTATTATAATCTCTAAAGAGTAAAGGAGAATGTTATTTATTAGAAACTCTGTCATAATGTCGATAGTCCTTAACTATGACACCTTAACATAGTTGGAGATTTCTATGAATTGGAACAGATTAAGGGGATATGGAGGTATGTCTTATGTTGTATAAGGGAGTATTTCATCCTGGATGAAAGGAGCAAGAGAGTGCATAAATTCCACTTTGTGTTCCTTAATCATTTTAGGCACAAAGTAAGACTGTCTTTTCCCTTTTACTTGTGTTATTCTTTGGTCCAAAGTTTATTTGCTCACAAGAAGAAGGAAACGTGTCCTATCCTACATGAAGGCCTAATTCTGTTAATCGAAGGCTACTGCAAGAATAAAGCTATGGTTAAGAACCCTAACTAGGGGAAAAATTAGGAGTCTAGGAGCAGAAAGAGTGAAATCGTAAAAGGGAAAGACAAAATCAAGTTCCCTAGTGCCAATAATCAGAATGTAGAAGAAGATACAGAGCAGGAGAGAATTGATAAACCCAGGGAGGAAAATTTGGTGGAAGAAGAAGGAACTGAAAGCTAGAATACAAATTCAAATGAGGACAAAGAATGTCAAGAGAAGAATGAGAAAGAAAGAGTTAGCAAAGAGGAGGAATCTGAAAATAGTAAAGAAGAAACTGAGGAAAATCAGAAAATGTCGAAGGAAGATATTGTCCAGGATGGCCTGATTGAGGACCCTGTTTCAAGAAACGAAAAGGAAAATATAGTTCAGGATGACAATCAAGAAATGGACATGGAAATTCAAATTGGAACCAAAGAACAGTATCAAAGGGGCTGAGAGGATCACTTTGAAGAAGGTGGGAACAGTCCCAATAAGAATTTTGAGGAATGGAGAGAGAAGGGGCAGAACGATGGTATGCACACACCTATGAGTTGGGTTAATTGCAAAGCAGAGGCTTCTCTCCAATTTGATTCTTGGATGTGTAAGGAGATTGAGGATCTCAAAAGGAAAGTGGAAATTATGGAAGATAACCAAAAAGCTGCATGGAATAAAATTAACATCATGGAAAAATAGATAAGAGATATCCCCGTCAAGGTCAAAGATTATGAGAATAACCTTCGGTAACTCATTAAGGAGAATAAAATGAAAATGGAGGAAGTAACGTCGAATATTTGTGCTGTAGCTGTCAATATTGGAAAAAGAGTAAACGAGGAGACCAAATCCTTGGAGGGGCCTAGCAAAAGGACGAGACAAAGCTCTAAAAAGAAGGCTACACAAGAGGGAGCCAAGTTGGCGGCAACTACTACTCAGGACACTACTATTTTGAAAGGTAAACAAACAGTGAAAATGATTTTGGAACTAGAAGAATAGTCTGGTTCTTCTTGTTGGTTATGTTTATTGGTCCTGTTCTCTGGTTTCTTTTTGTAATCTTTTGTCTATGGTGTAGCCAGATCTTTGTTAAATTTGGGTTTTGATTGGAGGTCTCTCTGGTGGTTTTAGGTCCATATAAAACTTGTTTTTGCTACTTTTCTATAGTAGTTTTTAGGTTTTGTCTGTGGTCGTTGAGGCTTTATCTTTCTTTCTTTGTACTTGGGTTTTGGGGTCCCATTAAAACTTGATTTTACCTTAATCTAAAACATAGTTGGCAATCTATGACAAGAAAGTCGTTAGGTTATTGTGAAGGATCATATGTATGATTTTCTAGTATCATGGTGAATATTTTTATGCCTAATTATAAATTAAATAGGTAAAATTTTAAAAAAATTAGGAAGTCAAGAAGATAATTTGTACACAATGAGTACCCTATTTATTACATAGACAAGATTTTGTTTATATAATCAATATTAAGGTAGGCCTTTTAAATGTTTGATGAAATGATTGATGAAGGGTTAATAAATTTTTTGATAATGTATTTTAATTTAAATTTTTTAATAATGACTCTTAAAAGGTTATAACCTATCTTGTTCAAATAAGATCCCTATTTATACTAGTCCTTACTTTGTGACACAATCATATACTCAAAGAAAGAGAGTTCTATTTTAGACCACATGAGTGATTATTGGTTTATGGAATTATAGGTGGAATAAATTTTTATAATACCTTGAGGCCTTAAGGAGGTTTGGAAATACACCCAACTTTTAGAAACCCTATTGTTACTATAAACCCATGTTTTCACTCATTAGAGTGTAAGGAAGGAGTGTGCTTCTATAAAAACATGAGTGGTGGTTGTGTTGATGAATTATGTATTTAAGTATGAGTATATAAGTCATAATAATATCCCAAGTGAGGCAAAAAATGTCTTGAAGGTACACAGTCCCTTAAAATACCATGTAAAGTCAGCCAAAAAGGTATGTAGTCCATTGTATTTTGTTGTGTTTGGACCTTGGATGGATTTAATAAGGATTTTAAACAATTTTTATATACATAGGGGTGAAAATAGACCTATATGTGTAAATTAGGTCGTTTCAAACTTTGTTAAACTCAAGATATTGAATTATGTAGCCTTTCAGCCTGTGTAGAAATATAACTAGGGGTTCTAAAGGAAAACCCCCACAAGTAGAGTTTCAACCCTTATAAAATTATATAAATTTGTAATATTAGATAATTTTTTATTATAAAATTTAATCAAGAGGTTTTATAATATTTCAGGGCCGTATAGTATAGTTTCTAGGGTTACGAGTGTGTGCAAGGGCTAAAAAGGCTTAATTTGGAGAACATTTAAAAAGGAAGTGTGGGCTAAATGTGGAGTTAGACCATGAAATTTTATAAAATAATAAATTAAGATAGAGGGTGCTTAAAATTTTCTTCATAATATCAAGGTGAAAAGGTACACATCCAAATTGTCAAAAAAAAGGCTATAAGCCTTAAGAGACCATTGTGAGTCTTGTGTGTGGAATTAAAGAGTAAAATATGTTTAAGGGCCTAAAATTAATTTAAACATGTATATTAGTATCATATGATACCATTTATGATAAAATATTGAGTTCTTATAATCTGTATCAGGTTTTGGTCCTTAAGATCTAAGAGAATTGTCTAGTTGAGAAACTAGTGAAAGAGTGGAATGGTAAATAGAGACCAGTCTTGAGAAAAGAGTTAGGAATGAATGTATTTTATATTTATATTTTTTTAAATCCAAAAATTTATGACTCTATATATACAATAAATAGGATCATTCAAGGATACCATCAAACATAATGATCAAGAGAGAGAAACTAGATTGGTTCAAGAAGATTCAAGACAAGCATAACATGAAAATGAGATATTTGACAAGACTAGAGTCATTAAAGGATATTTTGGATACTTTTCACCCTTACCTATACATAATTTTATATAATATCAATGTATTCTTTGTTTTAGTTTGTTTTGAGTTATTTAAAACTTGTTTATTTGTGATTGACAGCGATATGATATGAGGTATGCATGAGATAATGTTGTAGGGTATTGAGAGAGAAGAAGTATGTTGTATGTATTGCCTATTAAGGTAAAAATATATGAATATCATATTTATAATATATAAATAATATCCCCAAAGTCCTATGAAAAGGACTAGAATCTAGTCAAGAAAGGACTAGTGAAGGACAAGTAGAAAGAGCCTTGGAGATCAAAGAGAAAAGAGAGAAGAATAAAGAATCCAAGAGAGAGTAAAAAAGGATAAGGAGAGGTCTTATATATAGAAATAAAAAGATATTAAATGCCAAATATAGGTATAAAAGGAAATATTTACAAGCTTGCTAAGAGGAAAGTCTAGATAGGCCTAGGAAGCAAAGAAGAAGTGAGACAAGATGGGTGTAGAGAGAGAAGTGGGAGCTATGAGAAGAGATTTGGGGTAGAATATTGAGAAGATATAGCTCATGGTATAGCTATTTAAAGGAAAAATAATCAAATTTATTGGTTGGAATATGAGGAAAAGTTTGAAGTGGCCACTAGAGTCACTTTTGAAAGAGAGAAGACACAAGATGAGTATCTTGAAGAATGAGAAGAAGAAAGAGAGGACATGCCAAAGAGGAAATAAATATGAGATGTTTACAAGTGAGAAACAAGATAGATATGTATATAATAAAATTCTCATTGAGGATAATAATAAGAAGATATAAGTTTCAATAAGAGCACTTGAAAATGAAGACACGAAGAAAAGATGGAGAGTGTCTATGAAAAAGACATTCAAAGAGACTATGTGGTCTCTTGTTTTATATGCTAACATTACTTTCAAATTTGAATATATAGGTTTGAAGACAATTTTTATGAATTCCAATAATAAGGCCTCAAATATAGTGAAGGATTGCACAATAACATCACCCATCAAGTATAAAGAGGGTGACAAAGAAAAAGAACCTCTTGAATAAGACAAAGTAAATAAAGTTGAAGGCATTCAATATGTTGAACATGAAGTAGAAGAGGAGTTATCTGATTATTTTCCAAGAATTACACTTGAAATAAGAGAATAATCATGAAAATAAGACATAAAGGTCACCCATGAAGATATGAATGAATAAATAATCTTATAACATTCATCTTTGGAGGCAAATGAGTGTTTGAACATAGATTTGTATTGCACTTATGAAGAAGAAAAGGCTAATATGTAGATTGGGAAGAAGGACAAATTGCATCCCTCAAAGAGAGAAAAAGGGCATGGATATGTTTGGACTAAGTGGATGAATTAAATAGGTGATGAAAAAGAAGAGGTTAACCTTGAGAAACAGGTTAATAAATACAATAAAATAGGTGAAAATCAAAATACAAATATGGAGGCAAATCACAAATGGAAAAAAACATGAAATAGGCAAGATAAGCTACCAAGGAAAAAAGAATGAAAGTGGTGTAAAGAGAATAAAATGGAAATATAATAAGGTAAAAGGCATAAAATGGATTTAAAATATCATTAAAATAACATAAGAGGATCCTATTGTAGTTATATCCCAAGGAATCATGAAGATTGAAGAAGATTACAAGCCTATAAAGAAAACAAGAGAGGTAGTGCAAGCAAACCAAGCTAAAGAAGTGAAGGTAAAGACATGTAAGAAAGAATATGAGTGAATAGAAGATAAGTATTCTCAATATTGTTTTTTAAATATTGTATATGATGTATGTGAATTTGATTCATGTAATGAAGATATCTTGTACATGGAAATAATTACACTGATGAATGAGTGTGTAGAAAGACAAGGTGAGAATGAGGAACCTCAAAGAGTGATTATAATATAGGTAATAAATCTAAATTATTTTTTATATGACTCTCATAAATGAGAAAGTGAAAGTACAAGACAAAGATAAATTTTTCCAAGAGTATGAATAGCAATGTGGGCTGATATTTGATGAGGATTATGAAGAGGTGGATGCACTCAAGTTGCAAGAAGATTTGGAGATATTGGAAGACATGTTTATTCCATCCAAGGGGATAAAATAAGGTGAATTACATTAATAAAATTTCAATTATTAACTCTAAGAAACATCAAGATAAGAGCAGCAAAGAGAAGCACAAAGAGTTGTGAAAATAAAGATACAAGAAGGCAAGCTATCAAGTAAGAAATGGGAGTATGAGCAAGAAAACAAGGTGAGTTACTCAATTTTAAAATAAAAATATGAGTTTACATTTGATAATAATGGATATGGAAAGTAAAAAAGGTGTCAAACTACATTTTACTATGTTGAGAATGAATGGAACAAGAATTTGCTCTTGGACAAAGAGAAAAGACATAGGAAGAATCATCAAAAAGAGGAGAAATGTGAAGAAGAGGAAGAAAAATACAATATATATTATCAAAGGACAAATATTTACATGCATAAGAGGCCATTAAATCTTAATGAAGAATATTATATCATCATTAAGGATAAAACATCACTCAAAAGACAAGAATCAAGTGAGATTTATGAGAAAGAGAGCCACAAAACAAACATGAGGAAAGAGAATAAGACCTATATGGTTTTAGATGAGTATTATGAGGTTAAAAGTGACATATAACATATTTAAAATGCATAAAACATAGGTATATTAGTTAGAGCACCTCATAGAGGTAGAAGATGCATGGATAAGAAGACTAGACAAGGCCACAAAGTAGAAATGCAAGAGTTTAGCATAGAGAAAGGAGAAATAAAGAAAGAGTATCAGTCAAGTGAATATGAAATACCCTAATATAACAAATTATAAGGTAAGAATAAATTTAAAGGCATAATTTTTTCCCTCCTGGGGAGTATGATGCAAGAACATCAAGCTAGAAGACTTCATTTTTGTATTATGTACAATAGGGGTCAAAGTTGGTCAAGTTTTGGGTGTCAATGTGAGTTTGGGATATTTTAAGGTCCATTTGTTGTATTAGAGTCAATTTTTAGTCCTCAAGGTGTGTTAAATATATTCTAGGAGTTTTCCCCCCAAAATAGGGAATTTGAAAATTCAAATATTATAAAAAAAGGCTAAGAAGGCCAAATGCATGTATGGAAGGGTTAAGTGAGTGAGGTTGGTCCAAGGAGTCATATTGAGCATTTTTAAAGTCATAAAATGAATAATTCATTAGGGTAATAACCATCAAGAATCAAAGAGAATAATGTAACTCTCAAAACCTCATGTTGAAGTTATCATGTAAGGGAGTTTTGACTTGTAACTAGCTTAACCAATTTTGGAGTTGGTTTAAGGGTAAGTTATATGTAATTTATAGGGAGAATTCAAATGGAGGAGAATAGATAATAGGGAGAGAGATAAATTCAAGAGAGGATAAGAAACTCTAAGAATGGAAAAGGCACATAACTCCTCAAGAAAGGTGGAGTCTTGTTATGGACTAAATATGTGATGAATCAAAATGAATAAAGAATAGATAATCTTATATGCCTATGTTTCTTATATTGTACGAGGATTGGTTTTAATTTCATATTACCTTGAAATTATCTTGATGCCATAACCATGCAAGATATGTGTGTATGTGCAAGTTTAAGCATGAGACTATGGGTTTTCTATCAAGTAGGAGAGTAATTGGTAGAAGTAGTGAAGTTTGGTTAAGGGTATGTTTCAATCACCTTTAGCCAAGATAAAAGTTATATAAAGTAGTAAGTTTTAGTTATTATGATCTCTAAAGAGGAAAGGATAATTTTATTTATTGGAAACTCTATAATAATGTTGGTAGTCCCAAACTATGACACCTTAATGTAGTTGGTACTCTATGACAAGAAAGTCATTAGGTTTTTGCGAAGGATCAAATGTATGATTATATAGTATCATGGTGAAGAGTTAAATGCCTAGGTGGAAATGTAATAGGTAAACTTTTCAAAAAGTTTAGGCAGTTAAGAAGATATTATGTACATAGTGAGTACCCTATTTGCTACATAGACAAGATTCAGTATATATAGGTAACACTCAGGTAGGACTTTTAAATGTTTGATGAAATGATTTATGAAGGTTTAATGAAGTTTTTGAGCATGTATATTAATGTAATAAATGTTTATAATGACTCTTGAGATGTTAGAATCTTTTTTTTTCAAATAAGATCCCTATTTATACTAGTCCTTACCTGGTGACACAGTCATATACTCAAAGAGAGTTCTATTTGAGACGACATGAGTGGTTATTGGACTGATGGAATTATAGGTGAAAGAAAGGTTTACAATACCTAATAGGATCCTTTTGAGGCCTTGAGAATGTTTAAAAATACACCTAACCATTATAAACTTTATTGCTACTCTAAAAACATGAGAGGTGGTTGTGTTGATGAATTTTGGATGTGATTATGAGGAGATAAATCATAATAATGGCCCAAATTAGGTATATAATGTCTTAAACGTACATAGTCCCTTAAAAAACCATGCATGGTCAACTAAAAAGGTATTAGTCCATTGTATTTTATTGTGTTTGAGCTTTGGATGGATTGAATAAGGATTATAAATAAGTTGGATAGATAAAAGGGGTCAAAATAGACCTATATGTGTAAATTAGGTCCTTTTAAACTTTTTTAAATTTAAGATATGGAATTATGTAGCCTTGTAGCCTATGTAGAAACATATCTAGGGTTTCTAGAGAAAAAACCCACAAGTAGAGTTTCAACCATTAAAAATATTTAAAAATTTTAAATCTTACCTAACTTGTTATAAGTAAATTTAATCAAGAGGTTTTATACTAGTTAGGAGCCATATATTATGGTTTATAGGGTTGAGGGTGTGTGCAAGGGCTAAAAGGGCCTAATTTGGAGAACACTTACAAAGGAAGTGTAGGGTAAATTTGGAGGTAGACCATAAAATTTGATACATGCCTAAATAAAGATAGAGGGTGATGATATATGTATTTATATTTTCAAGGTACACATGTACACATCCATAAAATAGAAATTTGTCAAAAAAAAGGCTACAAGCCTTAAGAGATCATTATGAGTCTTGTGTATAGAATTGAAGGGTAAATTATGTTTGAGGACCTGAAAGGGGTTGTAATAGGTGTAATAATATGATATAATACCATTGATGATTATTATCATAATTTAGTGGTAAGAATATATAATATCCAGAATTATAAGCAACACAAATGAATAACTAGATTTACAAGTAACTATTAGTGAGGGGAAACCACAAAGACAAATATGGAGAACAAATGAGACCCAATTGATATTTTCATTTATTAAAAATGGTCTCTGATTTACAATTTCCTATACAAGTGGTTATAAAATCTTCCACATAACTCTTCACCTTCATTTATGACTCTTCCTTTCCTAAGACCTTTTGACTCCTTTTCAACACCTCATATTTATATTTTCTCCTTTTTAATATAATTAATGACAAATAATATTAAATCATATTTGCCATTTACCTTTACTAACACTCACCTCAACTTAAAAATTATCTTGTTCTAAGACACAAAACTCCTACTAACACTCCCCCCAACTTAAAATGTGTCTCGTCTCGAGACAAAGAGGCCCTAAACATTTCAAATTTTTACAACTTTTATTCCATTACAAATGCATTTGAGAACCTACACTACATCTACTCCTACTCTCCATGGCCTCAAATGCCAAAGCTCATTCACTTCTACAACTCTAACTTGAAATACATTTATAATTTTTAAAACTTATAAATACTCTACTTTATTTCAAACCTTTTTCAATACATAACATGTGGGGAAGAGTAATGATATAAATATCAAAAAGAAGGAAAGTAATTTTAATATCATGTGCCTCATCAACAACAATTTGTCTTGTCTATTTCTATTGACCAAGCTGCCCAAATTGGGAGAGACTATTAGAAATTCCATCAGGCCTCATTTATTACCAATATATTTTAATTAATATGAAATTATATTAGAAAAAAATGATCAACTTCCTCAAAACTGATAATGATAGAAATTTTAGACTTCTATCATTTTTTTACCCTGGAATCATTATTATTATGATAATGGTTCTCAAAAAACTACTTCAACTTACCTAAATATAGGCAACACCAACCTCCTCTTATGATTTACCTAAGGCCATAGACAAATTATAGTTTCCATTATTATGTTATATGAATTACAGTCCTCAATGATTTGCCTTATTTGCATCATGCCTCTGCAACAAATACATTTATAGTGAAGGAAGGGAGCCTTGTGTCATTCCTCTCCATTACCTTCCCATCAACTATAATATCCCACTCTTTTATCATGGCATCACATTTTATCTCTCCTTTGTATATATCCATTAGTTTTGAGGCTAAGACTTATAGTTACCTTCATCAATAAACATTTTTTAACCTATAGCCTATATCAATTTTTGGTCTTTGAGACCTATGAGAATTGTCTAGTTGATAAGCTAGTGAAAGAGTGGAATGGTAAATAGACACCAATCTTGAGAAAAGAGTAAGGAACGAATGTATTTTTTAGTGAGTGTGATTTAAATCCATCAAGAAGTGCTTCTATATGTACAAAAAATAGGAAACATTCAAGGAGACCATCAATCATATTGATAAAGAAAGAGAAACTAGATTGGTTCAAGAAGATTCAAGATAAGAATAACATGTGAATGAGATATTTGATAGGACTAGAGTCAAGAAAGTATATTTTGGAGAATTTCTCCCATTACCTCTACATCATTTGATATCATATCAAGGTAATATTGGTTTGAGTTTTTTTTTGAGTTCTTTAAAACTTGTTTATTTGTGATTGACAAAGATATGCTATGAGGTATGCATGAGATAACATTGTAGGGTATTGAGAGAGAAGAAGTATGTTGTAGGTATGGCCTATTTAGGTTTTTTTAAAAAGGAATATAATATATATAAGAGAGAAATAATATCCCTAAAGTCTTATGAGAAGGACTAGAAGCTAGTTAATAAAATACTAATGAAGGAGAAGTAGAAAGAGCCTTAGATCTCAAATAGAGAAGAGAGAAGAGTAAAGAATCCAAGAGAGAGTTAACAAGGATAAGGAAAGGTCCTAAATAGAGGAATAAAAAAACAAGAAAGGCCTGATATAGGTCTAAGAGGTAAGATTGACAAGATTGCTAAGAGGAAGGTCTAGATAGGCCTAAGAAGCAAAGAAGTGAGACAAGATAGGTGTACAAAGAGCAGCGAATGATATGATAAGAGAGTTGGGGAAGATTATTGAGAAGATAGAGCTCATGGTGAATATTTTGAAAGGATAAATAATCTAATGGATTAGTTGGAATATGAGGAAAAGGGTAAAGTGGCCACTAGAGTCACTTGTGAAAGAGAGAAGACACAAGATAAGTGCCTTGAAGAATGAGAAGAAAAAAGAGAGGAAAACCTAAAGAGGTAAGAGAGATGATACGTTTCCAAGTGAGAAATAAGATATAGAGGTATATAATAGAGTTCTCATTGAGGAGAATAAGAAGAAGATAGAAATGCCAAGAAGAGCACTTGAAAATGAAGACAAGAAGAAAAGATAGAGAGTATCTATGAAAAATACAATCAAGGAGACTATATGGTCTCTTATTGTATATGCTAACATTTATTTCAAGTTTTTATATGAAGGTATGAAGATAATTTCGATGAAGGCCAAGCACAAGGACTCAAAGCTAGTGAAGGATGGGCTAAGAACATCACCCATCAAGTGGAAAGAGAATGACAAAGAAAATGAACCTCTTGAAGAAGATAAAGTGAAGAAATTTTATGGCATTAAACATGTTGAAGATGAGCTAGAAGAGGAGTTTTATGATGCTTTTCCAAGAATTACACTTGAAACAAGAGAAAAAGCATACAAAGAAAACATGAAGGTCACCCATGAAGAGATGAATGAAGAACTAAGCTTGCAGTAGTCATATTTAGAGGTAAATGAGTGTTTGAACATATATTTTAATTAAACATATGAAGAAGAAAAGGATAATATGCAGATTGAGAGGAATAAGGACAAATTGTAACCTTCAACGAAAGAAAAAGGGCATGGTTATGTTTGTCCCAAGTGGCTGAAATAAATAGGTGATGAGAAGGAAGAGATTAACCTAAATCAAGATGTCAATCAAGACAAGAAAATAGGTGAAAATAAAAAAAAAATATGGAAGAAAAACACAAATGGAAAAGAACACCAAATTGGTAGGATAAGCTACCAAGGCAAGAATCATGAAGGTGATAAAAAGAGAAGAAAATGGAAATCTAAGAAGGTAAAAAGTAGAAATTGGATTTCAAAGAGCATGAAAAGATCACAATAGGATTATATTACAAGTATATCCTAAGGAATCATGAATATTGAAGAGGAGTATAAGCCTACAAAGAAAATAAGAGAGGTAGTATAAGCAAACCAAGCCAAATAAGTGAAGGTACAACCATGTAAGAAAGAAGATGAGTGCATACAATGTGTGTATTCTCAATATTTATTTTCAAATGTTGTATATTAATATGTATGTGAAGTTGATTCAAGTAATGAATATATCTTGTACATGGAGATAATTGCATTGATGAATGAGTGTGTAGAAAGACAAGGTGAGAATGAGGCACCTCAAATATTTTTTAGGGTATGCAACAAAAGGAGGATAATATGAGTCTCATAAATGAGAAAGTATAATGGCAATACAAAGATCGAGTTGCCAAAGAGGATGCAGAGCAATGTGGGCTAAGATTTGATTAGGATTATGAAGAGGTGGATGCACTCAAGTTGGAAGAAGAATTGGATATGTTAGGAGACATTTTTAGTCCATCCAAGGGGATGAAAAAAGCTAAAGTACATCAAGAAAAGGTCAAGCATGAACTCCAAGAAACATAACGATAATATCATCAAAGAGAAGCATAAAATTTTATGCAAAAAAAATACAAATATGCAAGCTACCAAGTAAGAAAAAGGAGTATGAGAAAGCTGACAAGGTGAGTTACTCAATTATTCAAGCTAAAGCTAAGTTTGCATTTGATAAGCATGGATATGAAAAGTCAAAAAGGTTTACATTTTACTATGTTGATAATGAATGGAATAAGAGGTTGCTCTTGCAAAATGAGCAAGGACATAAGAAGAAGCATAAAAAAGAGGAAAATTTTGAAGAAGAGGTAGAAAAAGAGAATATAGATGAGAAAAAGATAGATATTGACATGCATGAGAAGCCATTAGAGCTTAAGGAAGAATATGCTATCATGATTAAGGAGTAAAGATCACTCAAAAGGAAAGAATCAAGCGATATTTATGAGAAAAAAAGTCATGACACACACATGAGGAAAGAAAATAAGACCTATATGATTGTAACTGAGTATGATAAGTTTTAAAGTGACTTGGAATAGGTGGAAAATGTAGAAAACATAGAGGTACAGTAGTTAGAACACCTCATATAAGTGGAAGATACATGGATAAGAAGACTAGACAAGGCTACAAAGAAGAAATGCAAGAGTTTAGCATAGAGAAAGGAGTAAGAAATAAAGAGTATCAGTCAAGTGAATATGAAATACCCTCAAAGGAAAAACTGGAAGGTAATAAATAAAGTTGGAGGTAGAAGTTTTCTCCCTCCTGGGGAGTATGATGCAATAGCATCAAGCCAGAAGACTTCATTTTTATGTTATTTGCAATAGGGGTTAAATTTTGTCAAGTTTTGGTATCAATGTGAGTGTGGCACCTTTTAAGGTCCATTTTTTGTCTTAGAGTCCATTTGGAGTAATCAAGGTGTGTTAAATAATTTCTAGGATTTTTCCCTCTAAAATAGGGAATTTGTAAATTCAAATATTGTAACAAAGGCTAAGAAGGCCAAATGCATGTATGAAAGGCTTAGGTGAGTGAGGTTGGTCCAATGATTCATATTGATTGTGTTTGAAGTCATAAAATTCCTAAGTCATTAGGGTGATAAGAATCAAGAATCAAATAGAATAATTTAACTCATAAAACCTCATGTTGAAGTTGTCATGTAAGGTATTTTTGACTTATAACCACCTTAACCAACATTGGAGTTTATTTGAGGGTAAGTTGTACATAATTTTTTAGGAAAATGAGAATGGAGGAGAAGAGAGAATAGGGAGAGAGTAAACTCCAAGAGAGGAGATGAAACCCTGAGAATGGAAAATGCACAAAACTCCTCAAGAAAGGTGATAGAGTCCTATTGTAGACTGAATATGTATGTTTGATGAATCAAAATGAATAAATAAGAGATAGTCCTATATGACTATGTTTGTTATATTTTACTTGGATTTGTGTTAATTTAATATTACCTTGAAAGTCCCATGAGGCCATAACCATGCATAATATGTGTGTATTTGTAGGTTTAAGCATGAGATTGTGGATTATATTTAAGGAGAATAATTGGTAGAATTAGTGAATTTGGTGAAGGGTATGATTCAGTCACCTTTATTTAAGATAAAAATTATGTCAAGTGGTAAGGTTCAGTCAATATAATCTCCAAAGAGGAAAGGAGAATGTTCTTTATTGGAAACTGTCATAATGTTGACAATCCCAAACTATGACACCTTAACATAGTTGGCACTCTATGAGAAGAAATTCATTAGGTTGTTGTGAAGGATAAAATGTGTGATTGTCTATAATTAAAATGTTTAAAAGTTCAAGTAGTCAAATAGATACGTTTTACATAGTGAGTACCATGCTTGTTACATAGACAAGATTTAGTTTATACAGTCAACACTAAGGTAGGACTTTTAATTGTTTGATGAAATGATTTGTTAAGAGTTAATGAAGTTTTTGAGCATGTATGTTAATGGAATTTTTTTTTATAATGACTCTTTAAAGGTTAGAACCTATCTTTTTCAAATAAGATCCCTATTTATACTAGTTCTTACTTTATGACACAGTCATATACTCAAATAAAGAGAGTTTTGTTTGAAACCACATGAGTGGATATTGTATTGATGAAATGTTAGGTGGAATAAATTTTTACAAGACCTAATAAGATCATTTTAATTCCTTAAGGAGTTCTTAAAATACACCCAACTATTAGAAACCTTATTGCTACCATGAACCCCTACTTTCACTTATTAGAGTGTATGGAAGGAGTGTGTATCTCTAAAAACATGAGACACGGTTGTGTTGATGAAGTATGGATGTAAATATGAGGATATAATTCATAATATTTTCACAATTGAGGTACAAAATATCTTTAAGGTATATAGTCCCTTAAAAAAACATGCAAAATCAACCAAAAAGGTATATAGTCCATTGCATTTTGTTGTGTTTGGGCCTTGAATGGATTGAATAAGCATTATAAATAAATTGGATAGACATAGGGGGTGAAAATGGACCTATATGTGGAAATTATTTCCTTTCAAACTTTGTTAAACTCAAGATATGGAGTTGTGTAGCCTCTTGGCCTGTGTAGAAGCAAAACTAGGGTTTCTATAGGGAAAATCTCACAAGTAGATTTTAAACCCTTATAAAATTATTTAAAAAATTAAATATTACCTAATTTATTATAAGGAAAGTGAATGAAGAGGTTTTGTACTTTTTGGGGGGCATATAGTATGGTTTTTAGGGTTGAGGGTGTGTGTAAGGGCTCAAAAGGCCTAATTTGGAGAATATTTACAAAGAAAGTGTGGGATAAATGTGGAATTAGACAAGTAAATTTGATACAAGCCTTAATAAAGATATAGGGTGATAAAAAAAGTCTTCAAATTCTTAAGTTACAAAGGTATACATATGTATAATATATATTTGTCAAAAAAAAGTTGTAAGCCCTACGAGACCATTGTGAGTGTTATGTGTGGAATTTAAGGATTAATTATGTTTGAATACCTTAAATGGGTTAAAATATGTATAATAATATCATCTAAGACCATTGAAACCAAAATATTGAGTTCTTATATCCTATATCAAATTTTGGTCCTTGAGACCTAAGAGAATTGTCTAGTTGAGAAGCTAGTGAAAGAGTGGAATCGTAAAAAGAGATCAATCTTGAGGAAAGAGTTATGAATGAATGTATTTGATAGTGAGAGTCATTTAAATCCATCAATAAATTCCTCTATATGTACAATAAATAAGAAACATTTAAGGAAACCATCAAGCATAGTGATTAAGAGAGAGAAACTAGATTGGTTAAAGAATATTCAAGACAATCATAGCATGTAAATGAGATATTTGACAAGACTAGAGTTAGTAATGGATATTTTTAAACTTTTCCCCCTTACCTCTGCATCACTATCCATGGTGACAAAGTTGATTATTGTAAAGGAATGTGAATCAATGCAAGTTTAGAATATTTGAAATATATGCCTCTATAGATTTATATTGGTATCATTTTGTGAATGTAATTTATGTGGTTAAAGACTTTAATCCCCTTGAATAATACACTATAACTTTAAGTTATAAAGGATTGTGTCTTGTAGGTTTATGCAAAGAATTGTGTGTTATTTCATTAAATCTAGGAGACTAGTGTATAAAGAACCTTATTAAGGTATTATGAGTATTATGGTGATATATAGGATTAAAATCATCTACGAAAGTTTTATTTCATGAATATATGACTTTTTTTATTATAATAAGAATAGGGGTTCAAAATAATAGTCTGTGAGTCCTTTGTCCAAAAGAGATAGTCAAGAAACCTATGTGTGATCTCAATAATGAATTATATGTATGGATCAATATTTTAGTGGTGTAAATTTGGTGGAGAGATACAACATAATGGAAGGAAATTTTTATGTAATTATTCAAAACCTAAGATAAGGAAAAAGTGTGAATGGAACCCTCTACTAGCTTTCCGAGTCAGACTATGTTTATAGAATTATATTACACCATTTATTTGAATGAGTTTATAAGTTTTTAAAGCAAAGATAGGGGTTGAAATATTTTAGGATATATATTACATACGTTATTTATGTCTTTGGAGGATCTAAAATTAGGAATGGTTCATTTAAATCACATTTGAAGCCTCTCAAGCTAGTTGCAGTCTGTGTAACCCTAGATTAGGGTTAGAATAGGGAAAATGCAAATATAAAGAGTTTTAACTAATTAAATATTCTAAAACTTTGTATTTTGGTGTATTGTGACAAATTTCAAGGTATTATAGTGGTTTTGAACATGTATGGTCTTATATGGTAGATTTATTGTAGATTGTGTTGTAATTAGGCGTAGGGACCTAAAAAGGCTAGTAGAGTTAATGAGAAAGTGGAGATGCATCAAGAGTTTAGAAGTGAAATTTTTTGATAATTTTTATGTTTGAAAAGAGTACCAGGGTATGGGATTAGTTTGTATGGAAGATCTATATTTAATTCAAATAAAGGAGCTTTGTCCTTTATGAGGCCTAATTGGTAAGATGGTTACAAAGGAAAGGGTACTAGTACATAAAATGATTTTATGAGACTTCTTTGAAATAAATATGGAGATATAGGTTTCTCAAAAATGGGCTTGGATATTCTATATCAATTACATATTTTTCAATGTAATGAAATTTGTATTAAAAAAGGCTATAAGGAGGAGAGCTTGATTGAGAGATTGAGAGGTATAAGAGGTAGTTGAGGATGAGATAGATGTTCAAATGGGTTGAGACCAATATGTTATTCCCTATAGAGATCATTCATGATGTAATATTATTTTTATGAGATCTAGAACAAGAATTAAGGTTTTGAGCCTTGAGTTATGAACTTATGTGGAACTAGTGAGTTAGTAACATGAAAAGAGATGAATTGATGGATGGCTGAGATGAGTGTATGAGTGATATGTTTATGAATGGTCTAAGGATAGATATGATATATTTAGATATGAATAATGAATAGGGTCATGCATAAGTAGGTTACTAATCTTAGTAGATAGTGAAAGAGCCATAGAATTAAGAGAGCCAAGATAGTGAGGTTTCATAAGAAAAAATATATGAAAGATATGGATATTAGTATTAGGCTTAGGATCTACATCATTTTGGTATCAGAGCTAGGGAAATATTTTACAATCAAGGAGAACAAAATAAATCTCAAGAAAAATAAAGGTATGTGGTACATTGGTTATTTATCATTGTTAATGTTGAATGAAATGGACAAGATTTCAAGAAGATTGTAGAAATAGATGTGTGATAGATATTGAAACTAATAACTGATAAATTTTGAGATAAAATATAGTTGGAGATGGAAGTTAAATATACTCCAAGATAGGAGAGTCAATCATTACATGGAGAGGACATAGTAGCATTTCAATCACAAATCTTAAGAAAGAAGTGAGCAAGTAAAAGAGAGATAGAGGTATGAGAGAATATGATATTAAGAAGGTATTCAAGGGGAAAATGAGAAGCATAGTTGGTAATGAAGAATACATAAGACATTAAAGCCAATAAGTAAGGATAAAGACTATGAGGACTCAAGTCAAGGTATGTTGTGTTTTTTTATTTTAGTTAAATGTAAAGTTGTTCAAATTGAAGTCAATTAGACTCTATAAAATGAAAATCAATAAGCTATTAACAAAAATCTAAGATGAATCATAAGGTAATTGAGGATTGTGTGAAGAGATCTCAAGAATAAGCTCAAAAGAGAAAGCAAGTTTTAAGTGTGGACAAAGGAGAAGGAAGGTCCCAAATGAAGACAAAAGATGAGAAGGTCTCAAGTGAAGAAAATTAAGGTACTTAATTGAAGTACCAAAGAGATGAAAGAAATGTAGAAGACACTTGTAGAGAGGAAAAGAAGAATGCAAAGTTGAAGATGAAGGAATGGCCAAGTAAAATTGCCATGAGAATAATATGAAAGAAGATGGAAGAGAGAGAGAGAGTTTGAGGAGGAGAAAAGAGTCTTAAGGCAAGTTACCAAGAGTATATATCAATTGATAATCATGATAGAGTAGATGAAAAATCAAGAAGTAAACCCATTGATTATATGGGTTATGAAAAAGAGATTAAAGTGGCCAATAGAGCTACTCATGAGAGAGAAAAGGCATAAGATAAATGCCTTGAGAAAAGAGAAGGTAAAGAGAAATTCTTATGAAGGATTGAAGCAATGTAAGTTTCCAAATGAGAAACATGAATGAGAAGAGGTGAAGAGTGTTCTCATTGTGGAGAAAATGAAGAAAGGTGAGAGAGAAGTGCCAAAGGAAGCACTTGGAGAAGAAAGTAAGAAAAAGAGGAGAGTGTCCATATAGGAAGCACTCAAAGGGAAATTGTGGTCTCTTATTTTGTTATCTAAAATTGTATTTAAGTTTATCTATGCAAGTATGAAGGCATTCATAAGAAAAGTGTTAGAAATAAATGGGGAAAGAAAAGCACCCATGCACAAATAATAGTGTGAAAATAAGAAAACACAATTTGTTGTTGTCTATGAGGAAGAAAAGCATTGTGAAAAGGTCAAAAATCAAAAATATGATAGTATATAAATTTTTAAACTAGCCCATGAAGAGAAAGATGTTGAATCAGAATTCTTTGATGCCTTAGAGATCATAGAGGAAAAATGAGTGAAATCTAGACATATGAAATAGATTGACAAACAAAATAACATGGAGGAAAAGCAAAGCTAGTTGTAGCTTATTAAGAAGGTATATGATAGTTCAAATTTTGTTATTGATATTAAAAATACTAATGAAAATGTGCATAGATAAGTTGATAGGAAAAAGGAACAGAACATGATTATAAATTTGGAAAAGGATCATGGATATAGGATGTCATTATGGCTAAAATAACTATCTTCATAAGTAAGAGTATACAGTCTTAATCCAAGGGAAGCATATGGTAGAAATTCAAATAAAGTACTAGCAAAGAAGGTAATAAAATTTTAGTTTGAACAAATAGGTCAATGGAGTCCAAGTCAAGTTGAATACATGTAAAGTCAAGTATGGGTCCCCAAAGGTAAAGGGGAAGAAAAAAAATGTTGTAATCAGTCATGTTGAAGAAGACATTCCCCTAGGGAATCCAAGAAAAAAAAAGGTAAGGATATTGCTTGTGATAACTTTCATAATGAAGCATTGAATAAGATTTTGACTAGGAAGGATGAATTATGGTAGAAAATATTTGAAAGTACTAAAGTTCAGCTAGAATAAAATGTTCAATTGATATCTAAAAATGAGAACATAGGTAGGGAGTTGCCAATGCAAGAGAAAATATTTTAATGCCATATTGTTAATGAGGAGTAGCTTGGACTTGAAGAAGGAAAGGAAAAGGTAATATGACAAATAGTGCCAAGATTTGATGAATCAAGTGAAGATATATAGTATCTCTCTTGGAAAGAGGAAATAGTGTTGATATATGAGTTATTAATGCCATAAAATTATATAGCTTCATCAGGTACTTGGTCAGATTTGAAGGCAAGCAAGGATAGACAAGAAGCTCTTAGAAATGATCCTAAATGAGAGGTATTTGTGAACCAAGAAATAAAATATGGAACAAGAAATGATGAAGAGTGTAAATCTATTGAGATGAGAAAATATATGAGAAGACTTCAAGATGGAGAAAGAATAAGTGAAGGTATAGAAGAGGAGCATGATAAAAGCATAGAGGCACATTGTCAAAAAGTGTCTTCAAAGAATCAATAGGTGGATAAAGATGAGTCAATTCAAAATAAGTTATATGAATCTGAGATGAACATAGTAGAAAAAGAGTCATATTAAGTTAATTTAACAAAGGTAGAGTCTATGGAGAATGAAGCAAAACATGACATAGACAAATTAACATAGTACATGAGGATGGAGGAAAACTTATTCATAAGACAAGACAAGATGAAGAGTAAAATACAAAGAACAATAATATAGTTGGATATAGTTAAATAAGGAAAGAATAACAATTGTAATAGAGGCCAAATGAGAGAGAAGATCAAAAATTGGAAAATGAGGAATAAATATAGGCAAACTATTTGAACTAGAGCTCAAATATTTCCCTCAAGGTGAGTATGATGTAGGGGAATCAAGGAAAATAAGGATAATTTGGTCATGAGTATAGGTATAGTTTTTATTCATGTGTTTTGGGTCTTATAAGATATTTTTTAAGGTATTTTGGTTGTTTAAAGAGTCTCTATGTGTCTTTAAGTATCTCTTTCGCATTTTCCCACCAAAAGGGCCAATTTGAATATTTAAATATTATGTGAGAGTTTTAGTGTGTGTTGAGGGTTGTCATTAAATGTAAGGTTAGTAAGATGTTAGTGTAAGGTCATACATATGTACAAGAGTTTAATAGAAGGTTTTATATGTGCACTAATGAGTATAAAGGCATAAATAAAGATTCTTGAATGTAATTTCCACATCATGGTAGTTGTCATGAAAGTAGGGAAGTTTACCTTATATGTAGTAAAGAATGTAATGAGTTTTTTAAAGTAAGAAAGGTGGTATAATAATTTATAGGGTAAAATTAGGTTTTTAGGATGAATAGGTATGAATGATAATGAAAAAATTAATGAAAATACAATACTTTGTATTTTATCCATGGTGACAGAGTTAATGACTGTAAAGGAATGTGAATTAATGAAAGATTAGAGTATTGGAAATATATGCCTTTGTAAATTCATATTGGTCTCATTTTTTGAATTTAATTGATTTTTTTAAATCCTTTAATCCCATCTAATGATATACTATAACTTTAAGTTACAAAGGATTGTGTCTTGTAAGTTTGTGAGAAGAATTTTGTGTTGTTTCATTAAATCTAGGAGACTAGTGTAGAAGGAAATTTCTTAAGGTATTTTGAGTATTAGGGTGATATAAAAGAGTAATATCATATATTTAATTTTTCTCTCATTCATATATTACTTTTTTTATTCCTACAAAAATAGGGGTTCAAAATAACAGTTTGTGAGTGCTTTATCCAAAAGAAATAGTCAAGAAACATGTGTGTGATCTTAATAATGAATTATATGTATGGATGGATATTTTAGTGGTGTTAATATGGTTTATATATACAAAAAAATTAATTTAATATTTATTTTATGATTCAAAACCTCATATAAGTACAAATTACGAATAGAACCCTATACTAGCTTTCCCAGTCAGACTGTGTCTATAAAATTCTATTACACCATTGATTTGAATGAGTTTATAAGTTATTAAATAAAATATGGGGATTGAAAGAGTTTATGATATATATTATAGCCATTATTTATGTATTGGTAGGATATTAAAGATATAATGGTTCATTTAAAACACATTTGAAGACTCTTGAGCTAGTTGTAGTCTTTGTAACCCTAGATTAGGGTTAGAATAGGAAAAGGGCAAATATAAAGAGTTTTAACTGATGGAATGTTCTAAAACTTGGTATTTTTGTTTATTGTGACAATTTTCAAGGGATTATAGTTATAAAGAACCTATATATCCTTGTATGGTGGAGCTATTACAAATTGTGTTATAATTAGGCCTAGGGACCTAATTAAGCTAGTAGAGGTAATGAGAAAGTGGAGATGCATGAAGAGTTGATAATTTAAACTTGATGATAATTATTATGTTGTAAAATGGTACCAAGATATTTTATTATTTTATATGGATTTTTTTTTTAAGTCAAACAAATGAGCTTTACCCTTTAGGAGGCCTAATTGGTAATATGGTTACAAAGGAAAGGGTCCTAGTACATATAATGAGATTATGAAACCTATTGGAAATAAATATGGAGATAAATGTGCCCAAATATATATCTTTTGGATCAATTATAAATTATTCAATGTAAGGAAATCTATAGAAAAATAGGCTAAAAGGAGGAGAGCTTGATTGAGAGCTTAAGAGGTGTAGGAGGTAGTTGAGTATGAGATAGATGTTAAAATGGGTTGATACCAATATTATATTCCCTAAAGAGGTCATTCATGATGGAATATTCTATTTATGAGATTTAGAACAAGAATTGAGGTTTTGAGCCTTGAGTTATGAACTTATGTGGAGCTAGTGAGTGAGTAACATGAAAGGAGATGGATCAATCGATAGAATGAGATGAGTGTATGAGTTAGAGATTTATGAATGGTCTAAATATAAATAAAAATTATTTATAGATGATTAATTAATAGGGTAATTCATAAGGAGGTTAGTAAGCCTAGTGAATAGTGAAAGAGACACAAAAGCAAGAGAGTCAAGATAGTGATATGTCATAAGAGTGAATCTATGAAATCTATGGATATTAGTTACAAGCCTAGGATATACATCAAGGATACATCCATATTTTTTTTGGAGAATGAATATCTGATATAATATCAAGGTAGTTACCTAATGAAGGATTTCCCAAAGCCATATGATCTAGTAGTAGAGCAAATCATGAGGTATGTCACTTTTGATGGCTGATTATTGGTTTTCCATTATTTTTATATGCTTATCTTTAA
The DNA here is from genome assembly GCA_037957365.1 of Torreya grandis. NCBI lineage: Eukaryota > Viridiplantae > Streptophyta > Pinopsida > Cupressales > Taxaceae > Torreya > Torreya grandis. The sequence goes on along the minus strand of JARHVA010005116.1, from coordinate 1,288,593 downwards.
CTATTTTCAGCACCATATTATCCTTAACCTACCTTTCTATACTTTTCACTCATTTAAAATATCTTTTATTTATGTAAAAAGGGGTAAAACTATACTATTGATCCATCAAGTGGTGATCTTCCTTGTATATAATTTTTTGATGCTTTAAACCCTAGTGTTAATAATGGTGTGAGGAAGGGTCATGAAAAATGGTGAAAACCCCTAAAGGAATTTTAAGAAGTGATACTAACACAAATCATTGTAAGGATAAATTGGTAAACCAAAATCAAGGTATTATTGACCTTGATAGGGAGATTGTAGATCAAGTGAATTTGATTAGGGATGATGGCAATAAGACTCATATTTAATTTGAGACAATGGTTGGAAATGATGATGTGGAAAATAAAGAGGATCCTAAAATGAGTAAGGATCATAACCTAACTAAGGAAAGTATGTATGAGATCGTGTAAGGCTTGAAACTACTTATAGAATGAGGTAGGAAAGATGATATTGGTCATAAAGAGACTGTAGATAATAGTAATAAAGATGTAGACCTATCTAAGAAAAATCAAAACATTCCTTTAGATTTTGTTATGGATATTGATTATTTAAATAATTAGGATAGTCTTGATATAAATGGAGATGAAGTGGAGCTTCATAAGGCCATTATTCACTATTTCATGAAAGATCACAAAAGGCTCAAAGAGGAGTTGATAAATCTAAGCAAAAATAATGGGATATTTTGTACCAAGGTAGACCCATTGGATATGAGTTATCAATTTATGGATTTGAAATAGATAATGGAGAGATAAAATGTGAACCTTAATTATAATATTGTTTTCCTTGTGGATTTTAGTTAAATAGATATAAAAAACTATTTATAGAGTATGGAGGGATTAAAATTGTCAACTAAGAGGAAAAATGAAATATTCTGACATTACCAAGACTAACAAAAAGATGAAGTGTATTTTTAGAGAGGAATATGTGACTTATAATACTCATCACATGGAAAACACCTTTAAGATCTTGACATATAAATGGGTGAAAGTATATGAGACCTAAAAGTGTATGGGGTGTTAGAGGGTTTTCTGCTACTTTCTTGCTAACTTTTTATTGTTTTTGAGTTGTAGTTTTTCCATTGTTTGTTGTTATTTTTTGGATTTTTTTTATATATGGTCTTCTTGACCTATTAAATATGTCTCTTATAATGGGTAATGTCCCTCTAAAATGACTCTTTTATCATTAATAAAAAACAAAATACATTTCACCAAATAATATTCAATAACAATTTGATAACCCAATTTTCTTATAGTTACCAAAAAAAACCATTTTATTTTCAAAATGGGAATATACTATAGATAAAAAAATAAAAATATTAGTATCATTATGAAATTTTATCTTAACACTTACAAGGCATAATAAACTATGCTTACAAGTTTCATGGAGTTTAAACTTTCCTTTCAATACTTTCATATCTATAATCCATATATCTATTAAATATTTATATTCTCTATAAGAATTTCATACACATGCCATTACTTCTTATATTGTTGTGCCAATACATTCATAATTCCCATCACTTAACAAATATGAATTATCAGTGTCACCATAACACTCACCAAATTTTACATATGGTATTATAATGATCATCATCACTATGGATATATAGTGGAATCATTATTTTTTTAAATATTCTCAAAATTTATGTGACATGTGGTAGTATAATGTCTAATATTTTCACATATGTCATGATTGAGTTATCTCTTACTTTTTTAGATTCTTCTTCAAAAATTATTATCTCTATCATTCTATGTATGATGATCATTAGATGTGTGTCCACATATTTATTAATGTGATGGAAACCATATATTCTAAATGTTTTATGTGTCTAAATCTACTTTATTTTAAATTATATAACTTATTTCAAATTATTATTATGACTTATACTTTATCCAAGAAATTTTTTTAGCATGTTTAATTAATGACTCATAAAGAGTTTTTTTTTCACATTTGTTAAATTTATCTGTTAGTTTTAATGTGTCAATTTAATTTATATAATAATTAGATATCTCATTCAAAGTGACTATTATATAATTTATATCATATATATCAAATTAAAACTTGTTTTTCCAAAAAAAATTAATGCATTTTTTTCATTTTAGATATTTTTTCGCTTACTTCCCTTATTTATAACATTTTCATATTTTATAACTATATAATTATATCAATCATCTTGTATTTTGATTTATTGTCATAAAAAAATGTGTGTGCCAATCTCTTAACTATAATTTCATGAGTCTATGTGAACATATGTATTTTATGTTAAATAAATATGATTAATTTTAAGTAATTTTTTTTTAAAAAAATGTGACATTTTTCAGTTCAATTATTAGGAATATTTAGTTCAAATTTATTATTTACTAACCCATAAAAATAATTAAATTTTAAAATTCATTTTATTACCCTCTTTCATTCTATTTAGTATTTTTCCATTTGACTTAAATGAGTCATGAATAGTTATGAAATATTTGACATTTTTATGGGAATAAAAGAACAAAATAAGCACTTAACAAAATAAATGCATCCTTTAAAAAATAATTAAAATAATATAGTTATTCCTACCAACTAATAAAACAAAAATAATTTTTTATTTATTTTCCATTCCTTTCTAAAAAACTTGAACACATATTAAATGAATAAATTGCTTAGATTTAAGGACTGGACCAACATATAACATTTGACTAAAGGAAATTTTTTAGAAATATTTCAATGTATTTTATGGAGACACCCATTTATTTTTTAAATTATTATAATTAAAATAATTTTATTTTTATTTTTTACATGTGGGTAATTAGTTTAAAATATTACTATTGTTATTTCATATGTTCACTTCTTTTCTTTTCTTCTTTGTGTGATATTGTGTTTCTTATATTTTATTTTTCCTCTTTCTTTTCTCTATGATTGAAGTATTACTATTTTATATATTTCTTCATACTCTATATTTACTCTATATTTAATCAATATATGACATAATCATAGCTTCATTGATTGCATCACTTTATATTTAGTGGCCCTTTTACACCTCATCATGTTGATTTTGATTAATGATCATTTGTTTTTTCTCTATTTTTTTTGGATTGCTTGACAATAGATTATTAATTAAAATTTGTGAATTTTATATATAAAAATAATGTAATATGCATTTAAATAATAAATATTAAGATCAATTGAATATTCACCAAAAAAAATATTTATCCTTTTTAAAGGTTTTAAAGAAACTTAAAGGTCAATTAACTACATACTTTTATGAAAATATAGGGAGAATACTCATGTAGTTTTATTTGATAATATAGAGAGAGAAGTTTATGTAATATCTCTCATTTTGGTTTTTATTACACTCACACAAATTATAAATACATTGGACTAGATTCCAGACATGCTCCACATGTAATTAGAAGTCATTAATAGGTTTATTGGGCTAGCTAACCTTACATTTTTACCACTCTACAAGAAAAATAATAATAGAATATTAGATCAAAGAGAATAAGAATAAAATTTAAATATTTATACCACCAATACACAATCTTATTTCTCATCAGATTACACATCTAACTAAAAAGTTATAGAAACATAAAACTAGTAAATTGTAGAATTCGTGATTAGGGGTGGAATTTAAAATAGAAAAGGTACATATATGATTATGATATTATGATAATATATATTATAAAAATAACAATATATTTATTCCTACCCCTTTCATATTATAGATCCAAATTTTAGGGTTTCGACTCATACAAATTTTATATCTTATTTCTAGTCTCAAAATTATAAATAGTGACCAAGTGTTTTATACACACACACACACACACACTTACTTTTTTATACATTTTAATTTCTTATTTAATAATTTATTATATTTTCAATTTATATTTTAGGTATAGTTTTATATGATTATTATTAGGGATCATAGTATTATATATAATTATTATCCCTTTATTTTAACTTATTATACATGTAATATTTATCTCCTAAATCATAAATAATTAATTTTTTTAAGAAAACCCATCCAATTTAAAACCAATAAACCTTGAGGTTAATTCTTTATTTCCATCTAAGGTTTTTTTTTGGATATTTAAAATTAGATATACGTAGGTTTTTTATTTTTTATTGAAATATCATTATCCTTAGTTTATTTTACTATCTTTCAAACCTTATTTTACATATGATGAAGCTTTCCTTTGATTTAATGTCTTTAAAGGGTGAAAAGTATCATCTTCATGTTGTATATGATAGTAAATTTCATTGGATTTTTGATGAATCTTATTATTATCATAGTAATAATGATTTAGATAAAAAAAAAATAGGGTAACTTAATTTCAACCCAATTAGACCATATGAAATTTCAAATGTTACAACTATTTTAGCTATTAGTTGCCTTGATTTGACCCTTGCCTTGATTTGACCCTTCATAACTATTAAATGTTATAAGTTATGAAAAAACATGCTACTTAGAAGAAATGTGTTAGTCTCAATAAAAATATCTTATATAATTTTGATTTAAAATATTAATGTATGTAATAAAATATTGAATCTTGTTTATTATCTAATGTGAATGAAAATGTAAAAAAATATTGTGTTCCTAATCCTTCTCAAAAAATCAAAGTTTAAAATGATTTTTATCCTTCTTTAACCTTGGATTTAAACATTTAAAATGGTTATTTGAATTCAAATTCTTATCTTCACACTTATTCCTTGTATGTCCATATTAATAATGATGTTTCTCAAAATAAAATACCAAAGAAACAAATGAAAAACATATTCATGAATTTCATGGAAAATTTAAAATATATGATAGGAAAGATCCTTCTCATATTTCTAAAATTATGGAAATGTTAAGAGAAAAAGATATTAAAAAAATTCACTAGTGTATCAAATGATGCTCCCATGATTTTTTTGATGATTGTGATTACCTTTCTATCTATAGTTCACTTATGTTTAAAACTAATAAAATTATTATACTCTTGAATGAATGGATTCATACTTAAATTATGATAACATATGTGATTAATATTATGATACATCAAATATGTGAATTACAAAAACAAGTACAAGATTTAGATCTAGTGTATGTTGCATCTAATTTTTGGGTTGATTTTAATTTTATATATGTCCCACCTATAGTGTGTAAGATTATTTATTACTCTCTCCCACATGATTTTATAATGCCTAGATTTTCTTTATTTGAGTGATATGGATATCCTTACATCTTAATTATTTTTTAGCTTATCCTATAAAATGTGGTGTTAATGCTAGAATATTTTATAATGTTCCTCGAATATTAATGGGTTATGATTTAGATTGGTTTCAAAATATAACTAGTGATTCCCTACTCACGTTCCTTGAATTATAAGAGGCTTTTATATTCTTATTTACTACTAATAAGGGAAGCAAATTTTAAATTTGATTCTATCCATCTCTTTACCAAGGAAATTTTGAGATTATTTGTGATTATACTCAATGATTAAAAAATAACATTAATTATATGATATATCAACCAATAGATTTAGAGAAAAAATATATATTTAATATAAGTATTTTGAATCCTCTTAAATATAAATTGATTTATTATGATGACAAAAATTTAAAGTATCTTATCTATGATTTCATGTCAATTTAATATGATTTTTTATGATCACAAATACTTAAATCAAAGACTTATACTTCACATTATGATTATATTATTAATACATTAATCAATAAAAAATTTAAGACATAAATTAATAATACATTTACCATAGTCCATATGTAGGAATTTCCTTATTAGATCATGTAAATTTCATAAAAATAAATAAATTAAAATTAAAACATAAAAAAGTTACTTGATGAGAACATGATTGTATTTCCTTTCACCAAGTGTTATGATTGGGTATGTGCCCCATGAAAAGTTAATTCAGTATTATTTTGTGGTTATCATAGAATAAGTGTCATAAAATAGATATGCATAATTATTTCAAAAGTAAAATATAATATAGTATTTATAATGGTGACATTAAACCTGATAATTTTATCTTGAAACCATAAATCTCTAGAACACCTTCCATTTTAGATATACCTATTTTAAATGAATTTTTATATTATATAGTAATAAAATATAATTCTTATGGTTGATACAGTTAAACATGATAATTTTCCAATCATGATTATCAATGTCACTATAAATACTCATCTTTTGCAATCAAAACCTTTGATAATTAGTGTTAATTTATAAGATAAAAAGGTAAATGGTGTGTTGTAGGTGATCAATTTAAATTCAATATTTAGCCTTACTATCCGTAAAAAACTTCAATGTGATTTTGGCAAAACTAATGCATGTATAATTATCTTTGAATAAACATTTAACATTAATATATTTTATAATTTATTTAACTATTAGTCCTAAAACATATATTACAATATCTTATGTTATGTTATCTATGTTTCAATAGAATGTTAAAATAGGAATTTCATGTTTAGAAATGATGAATGAAACAATTAATAGTACCAAAATTCATAATTTTTTTATTTTTAAGGTGATTTTTTTTTAATAAACAAGATATCATAAATAATTAATTGATTTTAAAACATTTTATCAAGAATTCAATCAATATCAACACAATATCGATGACCAATATCAACACATTTAGATTTTCAATTATAAAAATGATGATTTAATGAAAGACTTTCTAGAAGAATTAGAAAGCATGTATCCACTTCCTATTTACGATAAAACTTTAGAATTGATAATATTTTTGGTTAGTGCTTAATTTTATTTAATATGTGGTTCAACACCAACATCCTTCATCATGAATTAAATACTTATTTATTATATATCTTATGTCTACAATTCTAGTTATTAGAGTCACAACCCTTAGAGTTATAGTTTATTCCATCACATATCCATTATTCACAACTTATGCACCATGGATAGTTACTAAACCTAATTATCCACATAAAAACAATGGCATATTAGAAATTTCAACTACAAAATGACATATTTAAATTATTCATTTCTATCCATATTTATAGTGATTATATTGTTATGATGATCTTTATTACCATACAACTCATGATTGCATGATCACTTATTCATAGTTACAGCTACACATATGAATCCCAAGATTCATGGCATTATATTTTAGATGAGATTATTGGTTATCCATGTTAACCTATCTCTCATGATTCATTGATGTATACTAATGTACTATATTTTCTATTTTTCATATGTCATATATGTGTCATACGTTTCATGTGCCTTCCTCCCTTGAATTTTATTCCACATATATTTTTTCTATATTTTAAAAAAAATTCCCCCTTATTGACCATTAAAATGCATTCTATCTCCTTGGTCTATGTTTAGTGATATATAGTATTTGTCCCTTTCCTCTAAATTGTTGATCCCATTTCAGATACTTTTATAAAATTTTAAATGATTAAAACATACACAATAATAACATGCAATGATTTTTTAGGCAAGTCATAGGTTTTTTGGCATTCTCATTAACTTATTTCTTTGGGATTCCCCTTATCTTGATTGATTTTCACACCTTGGCTTGTTTATTATCTTCCTTATTTTCTATTAAGTACTCTCCTTGGCTTATTTTGATGTTTGATTAAGCTATTATTACTTATTATATCTTTCACCCATTGGATTACTCATCTTATGATATTATACTTTTTTATCTGATGAGGTAAAATATAGGTTTTAAAGAGACTTAGAACCACCAAAGTGAAATACAAAAGAGTTAATAGGCAATAAACAGGGCCAAGAAACCAAAAAGTAAAAAGCTACAAAAAAGAGAAGTAAAGGTCCCAAGAACAAAGTGGGATTAGAGAACAACAAGGTTTTTTAGATGCCTAAAACTAGGGTTTTTAAGGTTATATAACCAAAAATATACAAAGAAGTTGTTAAAAGGTAAGTCTCAAAGGGATAAATCCCTTTGTCATGTCTTCTTAAAGGGAACACTAGGAGGTCCAACAAAAAGGAAGGTATTCCACCCTTAGGGTCTTTCACACAACATCCATATAGCAAAGTTACATTTTTTCCTCTAAGATTTGCATCCTTATAGGGCATGATAAGAATCAAAGAGAATAAAAATTTTATCCTTGGAACAAGGGGGATAAGGTCCCCAAATAGATTCATAACATGATAAAGGACCTCCTTGGGGGTCTGAGTTATAAGAGCAATGTCCAATTGAGGTCTTGAATCATTTAAAGTGAGATAACAGTTCCCCAAAAAACTCAACCCTAGGAAAACATGAAATAAGAGAGAAAAAAATGGAATATAAGAAACCACCAATTTTGATGCTTATAATGTACAAAAATGATTATTTCTATCATCCATTTTTGAAAATTTAAGGGTCTAAGTCTACCAAGACATATATGATAATAATCATCTCTAAAGTGGTGGAAAAAATTAAAATTTGAATTCTTGGGATCAATGTCCATCAAAAGAGTCAAAATGTACCAATAACCATATGACCAATCATTTTTGGATCCAATGGTCCAAAATAAATGACTACAAAGACTCAAAGTCCACATGTCCATGTCATCCATCCTCTAGATCTTCTAACTTGTATGTGGCAAGATAAATCTTGGGGCCCTCCTAGGTACTAAAAACTAATATTAAACATCAACTAGCCAAGTTTAGGGAGGTTTAGCACTCAAATTTCCCAAAATAATATAATTGGCATTGTAGTCCCTCCAAGCAAGATTAGGCAAACTAGTATAAAATCAAAGTCTTTCCCTCCCAAACAAGATATTAAATTTCAATATCCAATAAAAATAGTCATGCACCATTCCTTTAAAATTAAATATTAGGGATTTCAATATCAAAGTCATGAGGACACTATCAATGTAAATTATGAAATTGAATTCTGATCAAACTAGACATTCATAGAAAATTTCATTATCTATCAGCCAACAACCAAAAGAAGAAACTATCTAAAAATGATTATAATGTCATTGTTTATCCTTTATCTAAAGGTAATGGTGCCAAATACTAGAGGGAGGATATCTTAAATCTATTGTACTAAATTGGTAGAGGAGAATTATTCTGGGAGTCCTTCCAATCGAGGACATAAAAATAGATCATCCAAAATCCATTTCTCTGCCATTATGATAAAGGGCCATATTCTAGGTCATTATAATGCTTAGATCCCAAATATACTTTCCTAATGAAGGTTGAGAATACCAAAATATTTCTAATGAATAAAGGATCCTAACGCACCCAACTATAAGTGGCTTTAATCCCTTAACAAAGTATGTTCCATCCTAAAGGAGACCATAATCCTTTAGTTTATCCTTCAAACTTTTTGAATTATAAAAACTTTGATGTCAACCACATCTACTCCCAAACCCAAAGAATCAATAGGGTTTTGAAACATTTCTTCCATTTCAATTCTAGTACCATTCTTAAATATGACCTTAACACCCATCTCTACCATAGGCTCACCTAAAGAGGAATAGCTCAAGGAACAATAATTAGCTTTAGAGTGTAGCTTCTAAGAGGAAGAAGGTAGATCCAACCCTAGTTCCTTATCTACCCATATCTTACACCGAGGATCTACCTCTACCTAGAGATTGTTTTTATCAAGCATAAATAAAGTTACATTCCTTATAAGATTTACAAACATCTTAGGGTGCTCTCTAAGCTCCACCTCTGACCCAGACTACACCCTAATATTTTCTAGAAAATCCTCCATGGCTTTCTCTAGTATGGTCTCATGTTCCTCCTCTTCCATCAATTGAAAATCAATCTCTCCCTCCAGAACCCCTTCCTCACCACAATCCCACTTCTACTCCTCCACCTCTAGCTCTAGATCCCCCATGACTTATGATATTATACTTATTATAGAAAATTATAAAATTTATAAGATAATAAAAAACATAAAAATCATAAATTTTTCCTTTATATTTGTTAATGGATACATATCATGTTTATCTTCATATGCTATAGATTCACATATACATGTTATAAAATTTCTTATCATGTTATTTTTTGAGTGGGTAATATTTAATAGATGTAGGTTACATATGACCATGGAATTATATATACTATGTGATTAAATTTGTAACCATACTCAATGTCATTATAATATAAGTGGTATGCAATACTAGAATCATGTTTATACAATGGGTTTCAAGTTATATCCTTCATGGTTTTAGTCTATCATTTAAAAGCACTTATATTGAATATGCATGTAATAATTTGGAATACATATATTGTATTGTGTTATATGGATATAAAATTTAGGTAGTTACAAATGATTTTTACATAGTTACATTGCCTATAACTTTCCATTTTGAAGCAATACAATATCGATCATATATCACTATATGATATGGATATTTATCACTCCCAAAAATTGATACCTATATATTACCGATGGGGAATCATATCCCTAACATTATCCATTAGCCTCATTGATCCTATATTGCTTATACATAACTTTAGTACTTATATGATTTGTAATCATACATTGATAATATCAGGATGGGACCACATAATAGTGTAGTTACAAATTATCACATTGTGGTTATCATACTTAATACATCTATTTCCATATCTTGTACATATTAGAGAAAAGTGTTTTATATTTCATTATCAAGCCCATATAATACACATTTTCATCTTAGGAAATAATACTTAGATATTCCTCAATATTTTTTAAATTATTACATATTATTTTTATGAGTACATCTTGTTTTCACTATACTTTCTATATTATGAATCCTACTCATTTCCTTTGGGGGAATTTTAACCACAACATCATATATATATATATATATACATATATATATATATATATATACATATATATATATATATGTATATATATATATATATATATATATATATATATATATATATATATATATATATATATATATATTGGGAGCATCTTACCCATCTCTTTGATGGCTTCACTAAAACTATATTATGTTATCATATTGATTATGTACCCCTTTTCTTACCAAAAATATTATTCATAATGAGACTATATTTTTCTCCCATATAAAAATAATTTATTTCCTTTATGGTAATTGTATCATTATTTTATCCTAGGTATTATAATCTATATATTATGTATACATAGATTAATACACCCTTGTGTTTATTTCTTTTTTTAGTAACTGAGGGTGTCTCACAAATTTTATGACATGGCATTATCACCATGTTGGACCCATCAACCTAACACACACTTAGGTGAAATATCATAGGGTGAGTCTAATAGACTAATCCCTTGGGATTACACTAGTTCCTCACATGACGCTTGGGTTCAATCAGGGCTCAAAGCCATGACCTAGAGGTCATTGTTGTAATGACTTATCATTGAGGTATAACCCTAAGGGATAATGCACCCATGTGTTTATTGAATTTACATAATAATATTATTTTTTTATAATTACACCAAGTCACATGATGATTATCAAACATGATGCATCATGTACCATATCTTTGTATATTGGGTAATCTTCATACATTGGTCCACAACTTTATTCACATTCACTAAGATATAAAGGGAATATTTATTTCTCTTTATTGTCTCATCCTCACATGAGATTTCATTTATCTATTTCTATCTACATGATGATATTTATTATGTAAGATTTCACGTAGACAAATTACCTATATGTCCTATTATCTATAGTTGGATTATTTTTTTATATTTTTAATGATCAACTAATACTTAATTAATATATTCCTATCAATATTTACATGATGATATATTTCTGTAGATACATATTCATGTTTTAAAACATTTATTGAAATATTCTAAAAATGTTTTCTATATTGCATGATAACATATGAAACACATGAATTTTTATTTTTAGATGAATGTTTTCTAAGAGCATGTCCAAATCCCTCATCTTAAAAGGGGGTACATATATAGATATTTTACATATAAATTTTACATATGATGTTTGAGCTATTATAGATAAAAATGAAGTTTAAAATATTGAGATGGATGAAAGACCATGAAGATGAACTAATACATGACAAATATTCTCTTTCATAATCAATAAGGATACTTAAGTAACTAAAACTTACTCTAAAATTTTAATATTCAAAAATACATAAGAATAATTTATTTAAAATATAGTTTCCTTGGATTGGAATCATCATTCACATACCATCAAGTGTATTCACTCTTCTAATCATTATATTTTCCATTTATATTTTAGTTTATTATATTCATACATATTTATTAGGATTATTTACTAATTTTTAGCATAGCCATTCTATTGTAAATAACACCTTATTTGTATACATTGAAGTGTGGGTGCACCCCTTATCTATAATATGGATTATTTATCCTTCCTTGCCTTCAGATAGTTAATGTACCTATTTTAATTTTTTATTAATTTGATGCATGTATGTAACATAGATACCCATAAAATTTGAACATTATGTAGACATCTAATTTTTATACAAGGATTATTATAATTATATTATTATTGTCGTTTTGAGCATATGCATAACTAATTAAAATTAAAATTTTATTGGTGGTGTTTCATATCTTCTTTTCCTCCCCATTTTTATTTATGTGATCCAGTTCTAGTTTATTTTATTTTTTCTACTTCATAAATGTTTTATTTGTGATTTTTGACTTCCTATTTTATTTCTATCTTTATCCCTTATATTATATTCTTTTGGGATGGAAGAGATAATATATTAATTGGACACAATTGGTTATCTTCTTAATGTGTTTATTTATATATTTGTAACCTTAAAATCATTTTCTCATCTTTTTGATGTATGTATCTATAATTTTTATTTTTATCTCGTTTTTTAGTCAACTTGCTTTCCAATATGCTCCTAGTTTAAATGTAAAAATCACATACATGCATGCGCACACATACCTAGATTAATTTCAATAATATTTATTAAGAGTAATAATTTATTATTCACATTATAAAATTCATTATTATTTTCTTAAATACTTTCAAGTAAGTTTAAAGGTTAATTACTTTTAGACTTGTATCAAAATATGAACTAGGCAAGTGTGTATATAGTTTCACTTGATTATCTAATGAGAGAAGGTGAGAATATTTAATTTAAATTGATTATTTAATGAAATAATGTGAATTCCAATCTTTTAAAAACCTCAAAAATCTAAACTTAAATATTTGAAACATTTTTAAGTCATGAAATTAGATACAAGTGATCTATTGTATGAGGTATAGTTGATTCCAAAAAGGTAAACAAGTGTGACTCATTTAATCAAATGGCTTATAAATGAGAGACTGAGAAAATCATGTTTAGGAATCATTGTATATTAAAGGGCTATTAAAATACCAAAATAACAACATTTGATTAAAAATCACATAACATGAACAGAAATTAGTTTTTGTAATTAAGTTCATAAGAAATGAATTATCATGTAGTTCATTTATTAAAAGAGTTTATACTGATTTTACAATAAAAATGCATAATTACCTCACCAAAAGTTTATATGTAGATCATTTTTAACTAATAACCTTTGAATATAATTATGTTTCCTTTATTTTTCCAACAAGTTTTATGTTTCTCTATGCACTCTTTAGAGTTCCTTATGAAAATTAGAATTTCATAGTGTGCATGTCCATGGATTGGATAGATTTAAAAACCATGATAAAATAATTAATACCTTATCCTACTTAAATTTTAACCTATGTTTTTGTAATTAATATAATAAAGTTTTTATAGGATAAAAATAGATCATACATTCAAATAAAATTTTCACTAAATCTAGTTTCAATGAAATATCCTAGCTCAATTTCCAAATTTGGCCACTTATTATTATTTTAATCTTAATATATCATAAACTGAATTATAATCTCAAAGAATTTATTTTTATTGTTACAAATAATCCTTAACTCATAGATATCCTTTATTCATGTGATTATTTTAATGGCATGCATGTTCCCAAGCTATAAATAGTACCTCATAGTCCATTACAAAGTTTCCATTAAGATTAATAATTAACATACAATCAAAATTACAAGAAAGGGATTTTCCTTAAAATGAAGTATATCAATTTAACAACATTAGAATAAGTTTCTTGTAACACTAGAGATTAATTTTTAAATCAATAATTTAAATCCCAAGCTAGGATAATACATGATTCACAATCCAAAACTAGATTTCTTTCCATAACTTTGCTAATAAGTAATATTAAACTAAGAATGTGATACTGACTTAGATAAAATGCATACATTTACCTATAGGCATTGGATTAAATATAACTAATTATAAACATACATTTTATAAGTATTACTACTTTATACTAAAGTGCATGTGTGTTCCCATATAAATTTTATTTCTTATGATAAGGTTTTTACATTATCTTCTAATAAAAAAATTCACTTTCATTCCTAATTTTGAGGTTACACCAACTTAAAAAAGTATTAATGTTTCTTTAAACATAATAATAACATATTATTATGTGATGATTCATAATACAACCCTTCTAATGTCCACATAGAGATTTACAAGTATTGGGATATTTTGTTAGTCAAATACGGAGCTCATGTCTACCCTAAAATTTATATATTCTCACAAAAATATAGAAATAATTTATTTTCATACCCTCTTGGATTATAAACATGTTATTCAAATAAATAATAAACCTTAAATTTGGATGCAAATAATCTTATAAAAATGCATTTATATATTATGAAATAATATAAACCTTTGAAAACAAATACTCAATTTACCTGAAGTGATACCCAAGTTCATTCATGAACATACTAATACATTCTAATGGCTTTAAATATGCTTCAAACATAGAGTTCTAGCTACTTTCAAATGTCTTGGTGCAAAATTGGACTTGGTTTCTCTAATAGATACATGATACAACCATATAACCAAATTAAGAACTCACCATGAGGTTAATACTTATTGAGAACATAATTTTCAAAATTTAATTAAAATTAGAACATGATATTATATTTTCCAATACAAAGTTAAGGTCTTCCCTTTTATGATATAATTGGCTAAATTTAGAATAAATACAGTATTAGACATAACTCAAACTCATGCAAGCATCCAAATAAAGTACTTAACAAAACCATGGATGCATAATTAAATTTAATAAAAAATAATTTATCATGCCCCTTAATAGTCTATAGTGTATTCAAAAATAACCTATATAATAAACTAAGTGGACATAGCCAAGGTGTGTTATCTTCCAAAGAAAAAGGATTTCATGTTATTAAAATTTAACAAACAATGTACTAAGGAAGCCATTATGTGTTTCAAAAGAAAACATATTGAGAATCAAATTAAACATTTCAAGTGTCATTGAAAAAAATGAAATAATATAGAAGTAATTAGTTCATATGGAACTAGAATTATGAGAGTTGTAATGTGACCTAAAATTAATAGTTTCTTTATTTATACTATTTATACCTTGGATTAAATTGAACCTCCCATATTATCAACTAAACTTTAACATGCAAATATTTTAAGACCATCATGGTCTAATTTTAACTAAAATGTAGAAAAATCCATTTAAACATAGAGTTATAACATGACAAGATCCATTCTAAATATTTCAACTTAAAAATCAAGCACAAACTCAATATAACATGAATTAATTTCTCACAACCAAACATTAAAGGGAGACATTATAATTTATTAACCAATATTCAATAACCAGTTTACATAGAGCCTAACTCTAATTAAAATGCCAAAATTGAGACTATTTTATGGAGCCTATTTATAAGTCTATCATTGGCATTCAAGACTATAAGAACAAGTATTAAAAAAATTTAAACCACCACACTTAAACACATAATGGAATTATACATATAATTCACTAATAATACTAAAATATTACTTTTATTCGTGAGACAATATTCAAACTATAATTTATATAAACTCTTTCATGTTGATATATTCATAAAAGAAGAATTCTCTACACAAAATTCAGAGTTTGATACCCAATAGTGAATCTTTTTTATGAAAATATCATATATCAAAACAAGAGATACTTATCATTAATGTAATTAATACACCCTTCTCCAAATTAGGTGCTTAATATACCAATGCTTTCTTCCAAAAATGAATCCAACAAACTACAAATAATAAAACTAATGAAATTAATAAATCAATATTGATATACCAAGCCTCCCTTATCTTAGAGATAATGATAAAAAGAGTAGAATTAAACACAAAATTCCCTATGGTTGCATCAAAGACTGAAGTAGAGCAGAATAAGACCTTGAAAACTTTTGACATGCAACATTCCTCCTGACAAACAATAATATTGTAGTGCTTCATAAAGTCATTGGTACTTCCTACTAAGTAATGATTTAACTAAATCTAAAGATTCACAAGATAATAAAACATTTGAATAAAGTATTATAGTATTTGATCTTCATTTAACAATTACTAAGGTGAAAAAAGTGTGTACATTACCACCCCATCCATTATCTATGATATTGTAATATCTCATCAAAAAACATTATAATGATATAAAATTAAAAAATAACAAGGCATATGAAGAACTTGGTTCCATAATTTCATTAGGGTTTTACAACCAAAAAAATCATTATAAGTATTCAAATAAACCAAAAAATAAACATAAAACCAAACTATTAACCTATAATAAATATGCCAAGGAGACCATATAAGATCATTTTTGGTAGATCATTCACCTATAATGATATCTATGGGTGTGGAGAATAGTATACATGCCTCACACTACTCAGGTTATAGAATGGAACACCACATTATCTCAAGTTCTTCAAGGATTAAACTTATTAATAAGGCAAGAAAAAAATAATAATAACTAGTCACAAAGTAGGGTCTTGTTAAATATCACAAGAAGAGATCAAGAGTGTCATGATTAACTCTAAGTATTTTCATGGATATCATCATAAGTATATCTAATGCATACCATTCCATTAAAAATATTTTCTTTCCTCATACCCAAAAAATGGCAAAAGAAAAAAAGGTGAGTTGATAGAGAAGAGT
The DNA here is from genome assembly GCA_037957365.1 of Torreya grandis. Taxonomy (NCBI): domain Eukaryota; kingdom Viridiplantae; phylum Streptophyta; class Pinopsida; order Cupressales; family Taxaceae; genus Torreya; species Torreya grandis. The sequence goes on along the minus strand of JARHVA010005116.1, from coordinate 1,271,612 downwards.
ATTTAATTACTTTTAATAAAAGTAATAGATTTGAAGCCCATAATGTTGTTTTCCTTAATCTTCTCATCTTTTCCTCTACCTACAAGTTTACTTATATTCATTCTACCTTTATTGTGTGTCTTATTCCAAGGAAAACCCTCATTTTAAAACAAAATAAAATACTTTATTTCATGTCATTATCATGGCTAGGGAATGTGGATGATAAAAATACCATTGGTGTAACTCCTATGGCATTAGGGTATGTAGCACATAACCTACCTCCCCACTATCCCATAAACATCATCCATTCTTTCCCATGCATTCCCTAAATCTAATCTCTCTATTCTAGTGTCAACAACTAATCCTATTTTTTTTCATTATGCTACATAACATAATCTATGATTAATAAATATTTTAGTCAAATGTTAATCCATTTCCATGACCTAATAATAGTTTTAAAACATATTAAATCAATTTCCTTAATTTCTCATTTGTAAATCATTATTCAAGGGTCTTTACAAATATTCCAATGACAAGTCCCAATCATAACATGGGTTAAGTCTATGATAATTTATACAGAGACCAAGGACCCAAGTCCTTATAAAATATTAAAATATGTTATTCAACAATCATATAAATCTCTACTGATTAATATACAACAAAGAACACACATAATTTATTAAATTCCAATGATGACTACTTAGAACTAAATACAAAAATTTATGCACAATATAAGGGATACACATTAGAAACAACACAAAGATGGAAATGGTGGAATTTTACAACTCTTTTTGACATCTTGCCCTTTGATACCTATATACCTATAATTTGTGCTAGTTTATGGAAATCCTCCATAGTCATGCCTAGATCATCCTTTGATTATACCTACAACCATGAAAATGACTTTAAAATTAAATATATTAAAGTGAAAATTCTCAAAATTAAAATGTATGCATAATCATCATATAAATTAAAATCATAAACTTGAATCTTAGACAAATTATATTATCATAAAATTATTGCAAGTGTTTGGTTAAATTTTAAAAAGGCTAGATGTGACATTCACTACCCCTAAAAATATGAGACATCATTGGGCCTATAAAAAAATGTGATAATATGGCTTTCTAAAAATATTTTCATCTTCCCTAATATATTATTTCTCACTTAATTGTTCCCATTGGACTAACATTACAAGGATACATAATTGGAATTGGGTCAAACTAGATTGTTTCCTGTTTCACCACCTTTTATTATTTTAATATAGACCATAAAATAGATATATCATATATTTTATTATCAAATAAAAATGAAACACGCCATGAATTAAATAAATAGGAGGGAGAACTAAATTATAGTAAATGAATTTTATATTTTCTAGTATGTCAAATGTACTGATAAAGTGAGGAACTAGTTTGCATTCCTTTCCAAATTTTATAAAACTTTTATAAGGTATAACTCTCAAAAATACTTTGTCTATGAACTAAAATTCCCTATGATACATTTTTAAATTAAAATAACCCTTATTCCAATCATACATATCCACCAAAAAAATTATTTTCCATTCCATCCCAACCAAATCGGTTATGTAATTTTCAACCATAAAAGACTTTTAACTAATACCACTAAGTGTAGGTAATATTTACACTTATATTATTGATCCATGACATACATTATTAAAATGTATTATACAAATTTACTCAACCTTTCCACTTTTCCATCTATTTCTAGATGATATGGTGAGCCAAAATTAAAGAATGTATAAAATGTGATAGTCATGGTTTGCCAAAAAATAGAATTAAATAACTTATCTCTATCTGTGATAATCACTTTAGATATACCAAGAAGGAAAATATCTTCCATCACAAATTTATTGGAAAAATTAGGGGGATAATTTCTTATATTTCCTATAATAAAATGAGAAACATTAGTAAATTTATAAATAACAACAAATATTATGTCATGCCTCTCTCAATACTTATGGACTTCAAAAATTAAATCATTGAAATAACAACCTATTTATTTTTTGGGACTGAATGTGGATATATAAAACCATATGGATGACAATTATCTTTAACATGTATAAATTAAAATAATTTTCCACTTAAATAGAAACATCTTTTTTCAATTCAAGCTAAAATAGAATTTTTTTAGTCCGTGAGAAAAATGAGATACAATATGTACTTCTTCCAGAAGTTACTACCTTAAATTTATATAATCTATAAAAAAAATATTTTGATATCTCAAAATTACATATGATTCTAAAAAATATTAAAATTTTCATTTGAATAGTACTCTTTTGGCCAATTGTGTAAAACTTTCATTATAAATAGAATATGTTAGTTATTTTGACTATAAAATGAAAAATGACTCAAGATAAGTTGTTAACAACCTAATGTTATTTGATTTTGATATAATTAATTTAATTTTAAAAGTTAATATTGAACTCAATCCATATTCACTACCTTACTATTATTTATTCTTAAGATAACAAGTGTATAAGGTTGTGATGATCAAACTTAACTTTAAAGTGTTTGTCAATCAATAAATGCATCCATTACTCAAGGGCATGCATCAAAACACCAAAATAAATATCATGAGTGGTATAGTTATGTTAATTTGTCTTGGTTTTATTATAATCATAGGAAAAAACCTGACATATAGGGTTAAAATAATGCCAATTCCAACAACACAAGCATCTGCCTAGATCTCAAAATTCCCACTAAGATTTGGATTAACAAGAATAGGTGTTAAAGTTAATAGATCCCTTAATTTTTTTAAATTTTTATATTGAACTAGCTAGTGTATAAAATATATAAAAAAATTAAAAATATATTATATAATAACCCATTAGACCCACAAAATTTATTACTTCCTACACATTTCTAGGAACATGTCATGCTTTGATTGACTTGATATTAGCAGAATCAATAAACAGTCATTCCTTGGAGGTTATGTGCCCTAATTAATGAAGTTTATCATATTAAAAATATAACTCAGAGATATTACCATAAAAATCATGTTGCCTTATTATTTACAATACCAATCTTAGATGTTGTTCATGGTCTTCATCATTCTTAGAATAAACAAGGATATATTCTATAAATAACAACACAAAATGATTCAATAAAAGGTTGAACATGTTATTCATTAAATTTTTATATTGAATATATGAATTATTCAATCCTAAAGGCATGATAGTGAACTCATAATGACCATACCTTGTGTGAAATTATATTTTTTTCACATCTTCTTCTTGAAGCAAAGTTGATAATACCCTGATCAAAAGTCAATTTTTTTAAAAAATAGTAGCATATTTCATTCAATCAAAGAGATAATAAATCCATAGAAGAGGAAAATTATTTTTAATGGTGAATTTACTCAACAATATATAGCCAATGCAAATTCTCAAGGTTCCAACATTATTTTTGAAAAATATAATGGGATCTCCCAAGGTGATACACTATGTTGAATCAACCACTTATTAATAAGTTCTTGTACTAAAATTTTAATTCCTATAAATATTATATTTATGTGTTTTTTATGCACACTAAGAAACCTTATGAGGTGGAATATAATGTTTTATAATTAGAGAATAAAGATTCAATCCAATGCATGAGTTGTGGGATATAGGGTTTTATAAATAACTCAATGGTGGAATAGTAGTGAACAGAGTAGATGTTTACCTCAGATGGTTCAAATATGAAAGGATTATATATCTACTTATATGGTTTTATTTATTATGAACATAACCTAAGGTTGGGAGGATCAAAATATACTTTAAAAATAAATAAGGTTAGGGTAGAGAATAAAGTTTGTGAATCACACAAGATGAAACCTTTCTAACTAGGGGTTGGATAAACAATTAGGACCTAATTCTTGTTTCAGCTTATTGTTAGCATACTAAAAATAAAACATAGATAATATTCCAAATAAAAAATGATGCAATGAAATTTAATACCACATAATCAATGGTTGTTGTTTTGTGAGACTGTAATTATAATTTCCCTCATGAGAAAAAAGGTGATTATGATATTTAATGACAATAATCCCATGTTGGTGCTAATTAAAAGGTGATTGGATCATGAATATGGTAAGAGTTAGCTAAGAAATTCTTAAATTATTACCTTATGTTTTAATTAAAACTATACATGCATTAAGTGCTACATGAATATCACTTCATGACCATGCGAATTTCTTGGTAAGCTAATTACATTGGTATAAATTGAATTATCTATTAGGATATGATTGTAAGATTTGGATATTAGGATAGTGGATTTCATGGGTTTAATAAATGTGCATGATTAGTTCATTTCTAATGAAGGTAAAAAGGACTACACCAGGCATGGTTGCATCATGGGTAATCCCACCACTAACCCAAATCTTGTCTTAAACCTTATCTAATTCAAATTGAATGCCTTAACTACCTTTGGGCCTTCTTTGCAGTCTTTAATATAATCTATATTAGGTTGGTCAAACCACCTTTGATATTGCTAACTTTAATGTATGAGGACAAAGTGGACCAACATTTAGATTGCCTTATTGTAGAATTGTAGACTTGTCCATTAAATGTCTTTGCCTTGAGCCCTACATAGTGAGGTGGATTATTTTAGAATACACCATAGATATATACTAGATACATCATATAACATTATGGGGTAACAAAAAATATCTCCATTAAAAAGGCATGGGATGTCTAGCAAAAGTGGTTAGCCAATCCAAGAAAAGAACAAAAACATGCCATGTTTTGATAAGTGGCAAGTAGGGAAGAACACTTATTTGAGGAAGGTGGATCTCTTGTAAAATGGTTTCATTATTTGAACTTCAAATTTTAGGAGATTTTGGGGGACCAACCTAAAAGAGGAAAGAAGAAAAAGAAGAGATCCAGGAAAGGCAGAGCCTTAGCTAGTATAAACCTCTAAAAAATATCCATCGAAGGACCTGGATCATATGGTAGGTATCCTACTGATTGAAATATATTATTTATTGACTAAATTAAGTTTGTGTGATTATTGATTGATATTCTATGTTCAAAAGGAGTAAGACTTCTTGGTTTAGTTCCTTCCTTTATTTATTTTCTCTATGGATATGTTGAGCCACCCCATAGAGTTATTACTCTTGGATGGGAGTTTGGAGTAGAGACATTCCTCCATGATATATTTAATTGTGGCACTTCTATTTATATGGAAATTATATTTTCATTGTGTAAGACTTATAATGTGTAAATAGGTCACATTATTCATGAATGAAGAAGGGTTACTCCTCTTATGTAGGACATGATTTTAGATTACCTAAGCCCTTTCATTATTGCTTATATAATTTATATGTCATTGGTTGTATGCATGTTTGTCACTACCTATGGATGTGCCTTATTATGATTTTATGACTATGTAATTAACTTTGAGGATTGTAGCTTCTTGAATATGAGATGTTTGGATTGCCACCTTGAAAGTAACCATATACTTGACCCAAAGACATATTGATCATCTTTTAATTTTACTTGAATTGTACCATGATGTGAACATGCCTACAGTTTGTCTTTTTGCTTGAGGGTGCCTTGATCAGTCTTTTGATGATGGAAAAAATGTTGGGAGGTGAGCTCACATTTTGTTTGCTAAAGTTACACTTGGAGAAAAGAGGATCTTGCCTTTATCTATTGGCTATCTATGCTTGTTGCCTTTATGACTGGATAAAATCCAAGGATCAATTAATCTCAGCTAAACTTACTATACTTATGTAATAATGATTGGTTATGGGATGATTATGGGACACTATTATAATAATTTATCAATTGAACAATCTAGTTATTATTACAAAGAACCATTTTATAGCTTGTCTATTTTATCAATTTATTAAGCCTCCTTGTGAGGTATCCTTGATGAAAATGGAAACTAGAGGATGCCTGTATAATTATGGTTGAACCTATCCAAGTTAAGGGCATTAATATATATTATAGCTTCAACTGAACATCTTTTGGTTTACCTATGCATTTTATCTTGAGCTGGTATAATATCTCTAGTCAGATGATTTAAAGGTGGAGGACATGTCTTAGTATGAATTCATGTAATTAGTCTTCCCACTCCATCAATATTTAAAGTGAACTTGTGTTCTACCTTGTCCAAATATAATGTATTACCAAGTCTATAATAGTCTACCTACTTGTTATAATCTTACAAAGGATAGAGCTTCAATAATTTCCAAAGATGGATCAAGACATTTGTATATATTTATTGAATCCTCGGTGTTAAATTGAGATGTAACTGATATGAATATTTGATTCATAGGATCTTAGGAAGAGTCATATTTTTATCAAAAGTGTATAGACTTTGAGCTCCTTCTAATAAATTTGGTATATTAATTTTCTTTCTTAAACCCTTATTATGAGTGAATTGTCTTTAATTATTATGCATCTCTATCAAATGGAATATCAGTAATATTGAAATTAAATTTAGCTAATTATAATGGAACATAGATAAAATCTATAAGATTGTTATTTGGAATAATAATATAGCTTGTCAATGAAGTAACCATTAAGATATTTAGGTTATTACAGTGGAATTTAGAACCTTTGGAAAGAGTATGTATGTGGCATAATTTTTTTCTTGGCCTTATATATTTTATTATAAAATATAAATGGGTTAATTAACTTAATCTTGTTAAAAGTAGTTCCTCATTTATGCCTTTGCCTCTCTTTTTATTTATCAAGGTTAACTTAATTATATTGAGCTTAAGAAAAGACTGAGTTGAATGTAATCATGGAGTCTTGGATTGTTATTTGCAATAATAATATAGATCATTTGCTTAATTAGTTGATGATGCTATGTTTTGATAGGATGTCTATGAAATAATTATCTATGCTTCTTCAATTGAGTTTGTTTCCTATTTTACACCTTTCCATCAACTAGATCACTAATAAAAATGATGAAGTTTGTTTTATTTAGATCATTTATCTTAATATTTTTCAAGCTAAAACATGTGGTTGGTCGAAGGCTTCTTACCTTAGCTTATTCAAGTCAACCTTTCATCTTGTGTTTATTTTCCTAGTTTTGGGAAAAGAACCAAGTCTTTTGTAAAAGACTTCGATTAAATTTCCATATGGTTCTTTGTAGGTTTTAGTTTATTATGCCTTCTCTACCTTAGTCCTTTTCCTTGTAGACTAACCCTTGGACTTTCCTTAGTCTATTTTTAGAGTCAATTTTTGTGCCCTTAGGCATATGAGTCATCAGAATAATTGAATGTATATAGTGGGTACTTTTCTTGGTCAAACAAGAGTTTCAAAAGTTTGGTATTTCATTTAATTCCTTTTCCTTTGGTAAAATTATTCATCAAAAGTGATCAAAAAAAGTGTTGCAACCTTGTCATAACAAATGTTGTGAACACAAGTTTTGAAGACTAGGGTCTTCAAAATGTCTGAGTCAAAAAATTTGGCATGAATCCTAGATAGATATTTTTTTCTAAATGAAAATTTTTGAATGATTGTTCCCTTTCTAAATTTTATTTAAACTTTAACTTAGTTTATTTATTGGCTTTTTCCCTTAGTTAGAGAAGGTCTAAATATTTTTAAAAAGACTTAGCATAGTTTTGAATGAAGTTAGCTTTCATGCCTTCAGCAAATAAGTTTGTTGGAAGTATTTTGAGCATGAAAACTATCAGATCTTCTTTAAAAAACAAATTTTATAAATACTTGGTGTATTTATTGAAGTATTTAGGTCTTCAAGAATTTTTTTTGACATAAACGTTGTGCAAAATAGATTAGAGTAGGTCATGGAAAATAATGCCTAAGGATTTGAAGAATCATCCTCATATTAAGTCTTTGTATTATTTGTAAAGTATCAAGACAAATATTTTGAAAAAAATATCCAAAGGTTCAGTTAGATAAATCTAATTCTATTGATCTTCAGTAGGTGGCATAGTTTGATCAGAGCTAAAACATGAGCAGAAATCTAAAGACTTGTGCATTTTCATTATGATTTTTGTGTTAAGCTTCAATGTCTCTATTTTCATTTGTATTTTTTTCTTAGCCAAAATTTGGGACTTTTGATATTCAACTAGATTATGCCATGTGTCATCATCCCAATGACTTGTAATCCTAGAGAGGATCATTTTCCTTTTGGTTTTTTCCTCAGGTAATTTTGAGATTCTTTCAAAATAGTCAAATGATGCCACACGGTATCATCTTAGTATCCCAGAGGATTAAGTAGAAGTCCTAAGTCCTCTATGCCTTGGATCCCTATTAGACTACCAAGTGCTAGCATCTTGGATCCTAGAACCTTAGAATAATTTGTAGTTAAAAGCTAAGCCCCTTTGCCACCAAAGATCTAAGATCTCGATATGTTGCCATGTGATAGCATCCTAAAACTTACAAGCCTAAAAAGATTAAATTTTAGAATATACCTAGGGTATTATAAATGTAACGCATGGTGTCGATTCATACCTTGGTCACATTAGCTAGAGTAGTTTCAAGGCCACCATGTGGTGCTTGACTGTATCAGCATTGGTTTGAGTAAAATTTGATGACTATCTTGATGTCAATTATGTATAATTAATTTAGGTGAATCGATTAAGTAAAAATCTAAATGAATTATGGTGTGCATCTATCGAATGATTTATGGAAAGTTTCAAACTCATGTTTTATGTTTAGAATGAGTCTTAATATCAATTCATGTCCTTGTTAATTTGTTGGTTGTAATATTGTATCATATTTATCTTTTTGGAGAAAATAAAATGGGCATGACAATAATTGAACATATACAAATAGAGATTATGATTATCACATAAAATCATTCAAACTAGATACTGCACAATATGAATAATTATATCAAAATAACATTCACTCATAACCAAAAGACTAAGATACTAGATTGATGAAACTTATTGTAAAACTCATAAATTTGGATAAGAAAAAAAATTGTACATCAAGATAAATTATAGAAAAATTCTCAAAACTTCATATTAATATTAACAACCAATATTATCCTCTCTTTTATATTTGGATAATATAAATATATAGGCTTAGGGAGGGGATGCCTCATCTTACAAGTAATGTCTAAATTTACATCTCAATTATATAACATTGATGTAGAGCATCACTTGGTAATTTGATAAACTAATGTATTTAAATGTGTCACGATAAAAAAATTTTGGTTTGAGATTCAGTGGACTTGAATGGACTATTATGTGTTGTTATAACCTATATAAGTCTTGTGTGTTGTGTTTTTTTAGTCATTTTAGGTTTTCTAGCTTAAATTCAAAATATAAAAATTTTAAATTATGATCTATCTTTATGGATTGTTTTGGAACTTGGTGAAACATATAATATTATAAAAATGTTGTAAATAACCCTATATGGTCCTAAAATTTATAAAGGATGTGTCAGAAGGTGCCTTGCATTTAAAATAAGGATGCAAAAATCAAGAAACATGATCTTGTGACTACCACCCTATGTGGGTTGGCCAAGAAATGAGAATATATTTGTTTGATTAACATAATAAGGAAGTATGACATGAATAGATATGTGGGTGAGAGAGTGTAGTAATATTTGGGATTTAAGAGTTAGGGAGGTTTAAATTAGAGGAAGAAAAGATGAAAATTATGAAGGAACTTTGCCTGTAAAAGAAAAAAATTAGTGTTTTGATTATATACATTCCATGAGATTAATAAAGCAAAGAGTCAATTTAAATTTTTTTGTTTGTTTCATAAGATAAAATGTTTTTTTATCCATATTTAACTATATTTGGTATTTTATTAAAATTAAATATTGATATTTATCGTCAGGCAGAAGTTGTATTGTTCAAATTTTTCTAACTCTATGTCGCCCAATCTAGAGGTGAGATAGTTGTGAATGTTTTGAGGATTCATTAAAAGGGTTTAAAAGATATTAAATGTTTCATAGTTTATATTTATATTATTTATGATCTTATTAATTTTAAAAATAGGTCATTATTTATTTCTTTATTGAATTTATGATCTCAGTTACACTAACTTGAGGAAAACTCTATTTTGTTTGACATAGTCTAGATAAATAGAGCATACATGTTGGGAAGATAATTAAAATAGTATGAGAGATGGAAAGGTTTTATATAAATTTTATAGGGATGTTATTAAATATTTATATAAATCCAAAATACAATCATAACTTAGGCCCAATCCAATCTTTCATTAAGTACACATTCAGTCATCATGTTTCTCACAAAATTATGTGTATGGATATTTTGAAACCATTTAGAGTGTAACTAAAGTAAAATAATGTTTTATAAGGTTTAATATCCTTTATAATACCTAAATAATGTTACGGTAATGATTTAAATGGTTTTTAACACAATTAAACCTCTTTTGTTGTCCTCTCACCTATATAGTTTGTTATGCATGCACATAATTTGATGATTTTATTTATTGTAATCAATTAAAGAAGGATTATGTATTAATTTTAATTGAATAATGTGTGATAAGTTAAAATATAACATTAATAGGTGGTTATAGGTTTTTAATTTGTGTAAAACTCTATTAATCTCATTTTGACCCCTCTCAGCCTTGCATAGGCCTACCAAGAAGCAACCTAGGGTTCCAACATTGAAATGTGTACATATTTTGTTATAACCATAAAAAATTTATGAAATTTTTTATTATAGTATAATTTCAAGTGTTATAAGTTATTAAATATGTTTTTTATTGATTATGTATGAAATGCTATGGAAACCTTGATATGGCCTTAAACTAGGCCTTAAAGAGACATAAAATATAATAAAGAAGTTCAGTTTAGTAGTCTATTTACTTATTTGGGTTTTAACACTTTGAAAGAAGAAATAAAATATTAATGGGTATCTAAAAAAAATTATATTTTGTTTATAGCCTCTAAATCTTGGTTAAACCATATGTATTTATAGATAAAGAGACCTACTAGAAAAGACCTAATTATAAGTAAAAATGGAGAGTTTTGACATCTACTTTTATAATTGAATCATATAACAATTTAAGGAGTATAAATATGTTAATGGGTACTAAAAGATGTGTTTATTTTTACAATATTAGGTGTGGAACATTCTATACAAGGAGTTTTATATGTTTTGAGGACTACAAGGAAGTGAAGACAAGAATGGGCTTTAGGTGTGAAATGAGGTGTTAGAGATTGGATGAGGTATCTAAGGGTATGAATTAATTTTTTTTTTTAAGAGAGAAGTCACTCATAGTTACATATTTCATTTATTAATTTTTAATTAAGATTTGAAGTGATGAACCAAAGAAAAGACTAGAGTACTATGCTCTACAAGAGGTTTAGAATCTAGTGTTATCAAGGGAGAGAGATTTTAGGCATTGAGTCTATATCAGTGATGTATCAAAATTAATGCATATAATTCATGTATGAAACTTTTGTACATAAATAATATTCATTGGCTAAAATATAACACATATATGTCAATAATACATCCTATCTTAATTCAAACATGAAAATACACACATATTTAAGGTGGTGCTGATGTGGAATTACAGGAATAAGGAAATGGTTGCCTAATAAATGTGGAAATGTAAGTAGTTGTTTTTTCCCTATAATAAATAAAAAATGGCCTTATTTGAGTATATATCACTACATATCCAAAAAATTGAGGACCCTATGATGACATGGCAATAATTTTAGTTGACTATGTACTCGATGTTAAACTAAAAGCTTCCTTTATGGATTTGAGTTTAAAAAATAATGCATATTTGGCTTTAAAATATTTAATTATAATGTCAAAATTGATCATTTAATAATTAAATACTTTTATGGCTTTAGTCATTAACCTTGTATGCTTTCTTTATAGCTTTTAAATCATGCTCTGAGGGATTCAACTTTGGTTACTCTATCATTGTTAAAATTTATTATCTATATAACTTCATCATTATTATTAAAATGGTTCATTCAACTTCTTTATTAAATATATGTGTATATGCCTTAATAAGTGTTTCAAAATTAGGCCCATTTACTAGTTTCCTAGTGGAGGTTATCACATCTATGACCCTCATATCTTTTAAGATCTCTAAGGCCTCACTCTCTTAGCCTAAAAAATTCCCTATCAAAACTTTTATTTGTGTTCCAATTAAAGGATTCATACCTTATTGACATTATGTAATTTAAAGCCCAGGTAACATCCTATGTAAACATTAGGTTCATATGATTATATGCACTATTTCTTTCACACTAAAATAGTAAGTTAAGCCTCTTTTCCAAATCTTTTTATTGGTGTCAAAGTCTTAGCACCTTCACCATCTTAGGCTGACTCTCACCCCTAGAGACTTGAATAATATTCAAAATTTTATGAATTCTTGTGGATGAACTCTAGACATTATCCATAATCTACTAGGGAGAATGAATGATTTTTTTATGCATTAGCTTCTACTATGCTTCTTCTTGAATTTTGTACATTTATTTCATGGCATCCCCAATTGAATCCAAAAAATAAAATAAAAAAATTATCTAAATATTTTATAGGATCACTTTGATATATTTTGGGCATTTTAGCCAAGAAAAATAGGTTTCCTTTGTTCCTTCACTATCTCTTCTCTAGTGCTTGTGTTCACCCCTTTTCTCTTTCTCACACTTTGAATTTTGCTAATTTTCTTATCAAAATGGCTGGAGACTATGGGTAGCTATGTAAGGACCAAATTATGTATTTCATCCCTATGGACTTGTATTTATTTAACCCATTGGAGAAAAATTACTTTACCTTATTCTTTAGGTTGGTTGAGGTGTTTAGAGGTAGAATATGGAGAAATTATTGGAGGTGGAGTTATTAATATAAGTGTCATTGAATCACTTATTTTACTAGGAAATTAGAGGGGAGGATAAATAATATTTTTACACCCTAATTCTTCTATATAGGTTTAATTATTACCACATACTTTGTAAGACCTATGGCTTTCAAAACTATCATTATGGCCAAGTATATGGGTGTAGTTTCTGGTAATGGTATCTCTAATTAAGATAAAGATTTTTGGGGGACTCGTGACTATTAAGGATCAAAAATAGAAATTAAAACTAAATCCTCAAAATATAGTCTCTTCTTAGGATCCATTATTGGGTCGATGTGTAAATAATGTAAGAATAAATAGAAATGGAAAATGGTGGCTTGGGAATAATAGGTCAAAAATTTACAACTTGAGTATCTATAAAAGTAATGGAATAATTAAGAGAATAAACTACCTTATTAATATTTTTTATTTATTCTTTAGTAATAAATTGTTGATCTAGTTCCACAGCTAGATTTTCTTATTCATTCAAGAGTTTGAGGCTTATGTTTTTTCTCTTTCTAGCTTTGCCTTTTCCTCTACTTCATCTTTAGATATTGAATCACTTAATCATTGCTATGATAAATTCATTATTTATACATTTTCCTCATAATCATCCATGAGATAATCCACCATCCATATTACATGTTCATCTTATTCCTCATCTAGGGATCTTTGTGGGGTAGAAAGACCTAATAATGGAATTTCCTCCACTTGTTTAATTTTGAAGGTGGATAAAAGAATTATATATTTACTTTGGTAACTTGATATGGGTGGAATATGAGGTGAATGGGAATATGTGAAACCAATGAAGGAGACATAGTAGTAATAACTACTATAAGAGATGATGGTGGAGAGATAGGATGTGAAAAAATAGTGGTGGAGGCAAGAGTGGATGGAGAGGAGGTTGGTATATCAGGAAATGATTGAGGACATGTCCTCTCAATTTTTGTTATGGATGGGTATGGACTTACTTGAGGTGATTAATGGGAATTATGATTATAGGGAAGCGATGAGAAATAAATTTGAGTAAACTCATGGATACTTAATTGTGTTACCAAAGTCAGTGGAGTCAAAGATGCCCAAGAGAATGTGATTACTAGTCCATCTAGAAGAGGTATAATCCTCATAATTATAATGGATGTTCCTAGAGTGGTGTAAACTAGATGGATGGATATTAGATGAGGACTAAACAAGCTTTTAATAATATCCTTATTAATTTGGAGATTCTCCTCCCTTAAACTATTAGTCTTTCCCTCTAATAAATTAGTCTCTTCTTCTATGCGAGAAGGGGGTTGGTCCTATTCTACTAGGTATTAAGATTGTGATTGAGGCCAATGATGAATCCAAGCCTTTTATTATTCCTTTACCATTTCATGTGTTTATTTATTGGTGATTTCTAGGTCATATTATATGGTTTTGGAAATGATCATTAATATCTAATTATCCCTCACGTGAGTCTAGAATTTACAATCATCTGAAGCATTCAAAAAGATAACATTATGTTCATATTATTGGTGACTGTATCTAATGGTCAACCCTTTTATCTTATTGAGGAGCTAAATATAATTCTAAAATTTTCTCTTGGGATCCCATTTTATGAATTGGGCCACCATTAAATTATAATGGGTTCTCACCTTCCCCACTTGATTGAGGTGTACCCTTACTATAAACTAAAGTTTCCCAATGCTCAATGGATCTTTTGATATATGCCTAGTGTTTGAGGTTAACATCCTCATATATATTGTTATATAATTGGTATGAAATTGTTTGTTCTACCAAATTATATGGGACATGGTATGGAAAAAGGGGGTGCTCTTGCTATCTCAATTTTAATGATGGCATAGACTAGGTAGTACCATTAATCTACCATTTTGGACATTCCCCTTCTCAAATTCTCATATATATTAGGCATTTGAGTTCCATAAATAAATTATTATACTTGAGGATAAACATCCTCAAAATTTTTGGTAATCTTATTTATGAATCTAAAAATAAATAATCTTCAAAAAATTGGTTACTCGAATACTCAGTGGATAGATCTCATAGCTCCCCATTATATCTATGGACCATCCTAATGAATACATCAAATAGATAGGAAATCATGTAAAAAATACCATCATTCAACCTTCGTTCATGTCTAAACATTTGTGCCTATAATCTAACACTAATAATTTCCCCTAGGGATAAAATTTTAGCTGAAGTCAAGAGAATGTCAAACAATGGGACCCATTCCATCTACATGTAAGGGATAATAATAAATACATTAAACCTTTTCATAAGGACCATAGCTACCCTAATAATATGCCTAAACATGAATATGTTATTGGAGGAATTATCTACCTTAGGATTTAACCTCTCTTCTTTCAATAACCAGTGTTTTAATTTCCCTTCCATAATGTTATGTTCTAACCATACATTAGTTGACACCTTATTATAGGTAACTTCAAGACTTTTAATCCTAATTAAATCTAAAATTCCCATCCAAAAACATATTCAACTACATTCTTTCCTTTTCTAAGATGCAAACAATCCCCAGAGTAAGTTCCATTAAAGAACAAATCACAAAGATAATCTACGCAAGGCATTACCTCTATCGTTACAACCACATTATGTATTCTCATGTTTTTAATTGGTATTATATAATAAATTTACTTATTCACCTCTTGAGATATTTAATCATGTGAGGAGTATGGTTCTATGGACTCCAATGCTTTCTAGATAGCTAAATAGTATGGGAACTCAAAATCCATGGCACTTTTGTTAAATATCATGTTTGTGTACTTGATGCTATTATAAATGGAGTATGAAAAAGGAGCATATCCATGAGATGGTCTTATAGAATCCATTTTAGCAATATAAGATTATTTAATTCCTTAATAAACTATCTAAACAATATTACAGATTCACTAGAAAAAAACTAGGGCTTTTGGTTGCTTGAGAAATTAGAATTACAATGTTAAACTTATAGATTAATGGTCAGGTGACTTATCTTTTATTGGATATAACATATATTATTAAACCCTAAGACTTTAATTCATAGTTCATGCAACATCAATTTGAATTATATATTTTTATTTTGTTCCTATTGGATTTAAATTTATCAATTGGCTTTGGTGAGTTATTACTTTCTATATAGCAATTTTTCATTAAACTTATGTGCCCAATCATCTCTTTAATATAGGTGTCAATCTCTCACTTACCATCCCTTGATTATTTATTAAACTAATTTATCCATACATTTTATATGAATATTCTTTATCATGAAACTTTTATTCATCTCATTTATCTAGGGTCTTTAGACTTATGATTATGCTTTATATGATCTGTGGGTTGTGAGTTAACAAGATTGAACCACCTGTCTTGTTCTCAAATCTCAGGACACTTGAAACTTTTAGGTGTGATTTATTCTTATGGGTTATAGATTCATTATATTATGCCATGTGGCATAATCTTAGGAATCCATGGAATTAGAATACATGGGGTTGGAGGGTCATAGGGTCATTAACTTAGTATTTATCCTAAAGGGGTCTAAGTGAACAAGGTTTTACCACCTATAGTGATATCATTATTATGAGGAATTATAATATGTAGGGCTATGAAGTAATACCGAAATTAACTTATTATTAACCTTTTAAACTTTAAGTTCATGAGATTACACCACGTGTAAGGATCTTGGAGCTTTGGAACTTGTAATAATTAAAATATTTTATGTAATGAACTTTTCCTCAATTAAACATGATATTTCCATGTGGATGACCCTGATGATATAGATGCCTCAAAGGTGTATAAATTCAAAATTTAGATTCGATGATCTAGATAACATGATGATGTCATATATCAACTTCTTAGGGATCTAATCTCTGAGGACTCTAGATACTTTTAAATTTTTGTGAAGGTTGAAGGGTCGAGGATGAACATGATCCCACCACTTTTCCTAATCTCATAATTGTGGGGACTCTTAAGACATCACTATTTAGGGGATCTATGAAATCAAATAATTTTCAAGTCTTTAGAATATTCCTACATATACATGAAAAATCATATAAACACTAGGATGTAATGCATTAGTTCCATTAGTTGATAAAATCATAAAGTCAATTTTAGGAGAATTTATGAGAATCCAAAGTTAAAATAAATCACAACAAATGCTCAAGCTTTAATTTTCATAATTTTGGAATTCTATAACTTTAGACTTTGAGGGAAACCTTAGAATTTATACATATCAAAATCAATATCATGGATATATGAGGCTTATTGGACTTTTAATAAGGACCTTTAAACAATAGTGGGTACTTATTTTAATTTAGAAAATGGGGGGCTGTTAGGGCACAAAAATTGGTGACTCAAATGGGAGACACACCTGAGTACTTGAGAAAAAAGAATCTTACTAGTGCATTATAACAAAACTTTAGTTCTAATAAAGAAGGATTAAGTAAAATAGTCCTTTGAAAAAGACTCCCCCTTCCCCATGTAACATACTCCCTTTCATTCTTGGGATCTAGGTGTATGATTTAGTGAGATTAATTTCCCTTTGTTATGATAGTTTTAACAAAGACCTAAATAAACATTGTAGTTTTCATTTTTGATTTAATTTTTTATAACCAAATAGTAAGGAAATCATGGGCATTTCTCTATTTTCATCTACGTTTCCATAGCCATGAGATAGTTGTAACCTCTAACTCCATTCTAAGCCTTACTCTAATGCTAGGTGGTCATTCATACCCCTAGTATAGGTTAATTCAGTCACCCTTCTTTGATAAGTTTTCATGACCTTTTTTTAATTAGAAATAGAATAAAGGTTTCTAATAACCATTGGTTAGGTGTTTGTATAATAAAACTTATATCATTCAATATGTCCCTATCAGTGTGTATCCATTTCAATGTTTATCATCTCCCATCCAAATTTTAGCATGCAATAGTGTAGTTGATCTTTTATAAATCAAAATTCTTTCTAAAATTTTCAAGAGTATATCAAAGTGCATCCCAAAGGCTTGGTGAACCCACTCAATCTAGGTATAACATAATGTAGTCATAACATATACCTCAATCTTGGAACCTCAAACACTACCAAATCAAATCCTAGTGAATGTCAATTACGTTTCATTTTCTATTGTCCCCTTGTTTTTAGGAACTATTTTATAATTCTAACCTAATAAATTAGTTATTATACTCTTTAATAACAAAAAAAAAATCTAGAAAGCATAACAATTAGTCTACCAAAATCAAATACAAAAAAAGGAGACACTAATCTAAGAAAATATGAAAGATTAACCTAGAAATTAGGAAATATATTTTAATCATACATCTATGTTTACACTCATAGTCATTCAAAATCATCTTCAGTTGGATCAAAAATGAAATAATGTTTGAAAAACTATTCATTTAATAGAAATCAAGCTCATTACCTTGGAGGTCCTTCAAGCAGAAGGCATTATACCCTAGTATTTATTATATCTAATATGGGCCAATCCATAAATGAGTGAAATTATCATGTTGTCATTTCTTCTCATGCACTTTATCCCATAAAAACACTAGGTCTAAAATCTTGAAATATTTGATTTTAGACCCTTTTTCAAACCATATTTTGATAATGTATTGGTGCTTTTTGAATTTATTTAGTGATTTAGTTCATGCATCTTCTATCTAGACTATATCAAGTAGTCTGGAATATATTATTTGATCTTCTCCCATGTACTCTTACATAAATTGTTATGTTGGTATTTTAAGAGTGATATGGAAAACTATGTTTTGTCTATATACTAGCATAAAAGGTGGAGCCTTAAGGGTTTATGTCTTTTTATATCTAACTATAGTGTATATGTCAATAGTAGGTGGTATTATCTTGGTTTTTCTTTTATTTAATTTTTATGGCATCCATCAAATTATTATTGGTAGATTCAGCTACTCCATTCCCTTACATATAGTAATTTGGAGATAACTTGATGTTAATTTGGTTATTATAATACTAATCAATAACTTCTATAAATTAAAAGGCTGTACCATTATCATAAACTAAGAATATTGGAGTAATAAACCTAGCTAGTATATACTCTTCTAAAATATTGATAACATCTAATAGTCTAAAATTGTTAGTGGCCACAACTTCTATCCATTTTGCACAATAGATTATAGTTGTTAGGATAAATTTATGTCATATTGAATAATTTGGGTTTATCACCCCAATTAAGTCAAGACCCCATTAAGAAAAAAGGCATACTTTAATGATAGGTTTTAAAGGCATGGTAGTATTTACTTTCCTTTTTATAAACACCTACCATTCATGGAAAGTCCTGACATGGTTTTGGTCATATTTAAAAATCATAGGATAATAATATCCCATTCTCAATATTTTATGAATTGTTTCAATTTTTGAGGGATGTCTAATGCCTATTTCTTGGTGTAAATTATTTAATATGTCTACATCTTCATCTTTCAAGACACACGTCAAGTAGATGCCTTCATAATTATTCTAGTATAACACTCCATTTATTATCATATAATGGGATGATTTGGTCATAAGCGCTCACATTTTCTATAAATTTAGCTTAAAGGGTAATATAACCATGAGTAAGTAATGGATGATGTGGGTATACCATCCACCACTATCCACTTGAGTCTCATTAATCTATTTAATTTAAATAAATGGTTGGTCTCAATCATGATCAGGATGATTCCTTAGCCTTACACTATCTTGGATGGTGTAATTTCAAGATTAAAATCATGTAATTTTTCCATCCACTTACCTCTTATTTCACCCTACTCATTATAGTTAAGTGTAATCTTGATAGGTAGGAATAGAATGATGGAATTCATCTTGTTTCTTGGAATATAATGCTTGAAATTATTCACATCTTTTATCAGTTCATATTTATGTTTATCTTGTTTAAGGTATGTTGTCATTGATGTCAAAGGATGATATCATATGCATTGATGTCAAAAGATAATGACAAAGTGGTGATGACATGAAGGTATGTAAGGTAGGTTCAAATGAATATGATCTAAGGTAAGCATTATTTTAGGTTTATCATGTTGTGACTAGCATGTTGGTAGTGCTACAAGTCAAGGAGAGAAGACAAATTATGATTGACATAAGCTTGGTAGCCTTGTTTGGTGGCATAAGCTTGGAATCCTAGTGTGTTAAGTAGTTTGAGACTAGGAAAAACATGGAGGGAAGCTAAAGAGTATGTCATGAAGGTTTATTACTTGTTAATGAGGTGTTCAGATCTTTTGAAGTGCTTTCAAGGTGGTTTCTTGTTCAAGGTTTGACTTGTAGTCCTAGACCTAGTGTGCATAGTGACCTAGTGAGGTCCACTTAATCAGGAAAAGTGATATTTAAAGATGGAATATCTCTCGTAAGCATGGATTCAGGTATGAAAATGTGTTGACCAAGTTTCAAGTCCTAAGGATGAATATAAATCAAGATAGTATGTTGGAAGGATACTTATACATGCAAATTGAAAGTTTCCTAGCTCAAGAAGAAAGTTCTAATGCTCATTGACACATTTATATTTTTCATGGTGACCTTATACTTTTGGAATATGTGTCACATTGTCATAAAAATTATTTACAAGTATTTCTTTTTGGATTTAGGGATAGAGCTTTATGAACATTCATTAAGAATGCAAATTGGTCAAAACCCTCCTATAAACCCTTATAGTGATGTTATTGGATAAATATTGTTTTATATTGCCTATAATTGATTATTTTAAAATGTTTGACTATTTTAAGGTGTATACAACTCTTCCAATCACATCTAAATGGTAGTGGTGTGTCAGGGCAATGAGTAGAAGGTACAAACAGAGTTGATTGAGTCAACACATACAATCTGTTATAGGTTTAAGGTCAAGAATTTTTATTTATATATATGTAATTTTTTGTAAATTTTTATCTTACTCTTAAATCATTTTGAGCATAAAATTTAGCTAGTCGTTAAATCTACAAATAGTGAAAACAATGACAAAAAGCTAGTCAAAGTGAGAATCTATTTAGGTATGGGTTCTAGGTGTTGAGGGATGATTAAAATGTATTTATGTATTTTTTTAGACATATTAATCATTTTAAATTAATTGTTTTTCCCTTAAATAATCAATAAAGTGTTCTCAAGTTGATCAGTCTGTGTGAGTGAAAATTGTGAAGGTGTATGTTCCAGCAGTTGATCCATATGTTTCATATTTGAAACTATAAATCTATGGTTTAGTGTTTTGATTTTATATAAGGTTTTTTAAGGTTATAATTAATAATTTTTTATCTCAATGAAGTGACTCTATATTTTTTAGGATTCATGTTCACCATGACTATGTTTTGAGTCAAAATGACTAATATAGGCATGTTGAGGGAAGTGAAGTGTTTGAGGTTCCTTGATAAGAGTTGTTGTATATAATGAATATCCTAATGTGTTTTGAGACATAATTAATATAATATATATATATATATATATAGATAAACTATTTTAGGTGTTGAGATGAGGAAGCTAAGAGGACTTGTCTAGTTGTGTATGTATAGTGTGAGAATAGTCTAAGGAATTGGTCTATAAAACCAATGAATGATGATATAAAAATAGGAATAAATATTATGAGTTTATATATATATATATATATATATATATATATATATATATATATATATATATATATATATATATATATATATATATATATATATATATATATACCTCAAATGAAAAATTAATTAGGATTATCTATCATGAAAGTGATCAAATTTATGTAAAGAGTCAAGAGTTCTTGACTAAACTTTGATTGTGTTTGACCAGTTTGAATGGTCATGTTGTAGGTATAGTTTGGAGGTGTTTTTCCTTGTGTTATTTTTTAAAAAGAGAATAATGAGTTTGTTGAAGTATTTAATAATATTTTTTACTGGTTGGGTGATATTTTTTTATGTTATAATACATATTTATAGCTTATTTTGTCAAGACAATTTTCTAGGTGCACTAGTTACTCTGAGTAGTCTTTTAGCAGAGATGTTCTTGAAGTTTATTGGCCTATGTTGGAGTGTATAAATAACATGGAGGTTTTTTATAGGTATTTTACTTTCCAAAAATATTATTTTTTCATATTATTATGTGATAAAATTTATATTATAGTTCATAAGTCTATGACTATGTTTTCTGTGTATGTTGTCTAAAGAGCGAGGAGATCAAATTGCTAGGTTTAAGGTGTGAGATGGGGTTCCATGTGGAATGAACCTTTTTTGGAGTGATAAATGGTTTGTTTTTAATACTTTTAATGTTCTATAATCATTTTTTAAATGATTAATTTGGACCAATTATTCCAAGTTGTAATGTGTTGGTGAGTAGGCCTAATTGCTTTAGGTCTCACTAAGATCCAATGGAGGATTTGGAATAATGAGGTAATGGATAACATATGAAGCATGTTTATCACCAATATAATGTGTTTGGATACCTATTACAAGTGTTTTAATAATATTTTATGACCATTATGGGTTAGACCAAGAGGAGTGGTATAAGTACAAGGCCTAATTGGCATATTTGTGTTTTTTGCATGCCTGTGGAGCCAAGCAAAGGAGATAAAATTTGAAAGAAATGGTAAAATTTATTAATTAAAATCATAGATTGAAGAAGATATAACATTTTTATTTGATCAAGGTGATGAAGGTGAATTAATAGGTCATTAAACCTAATGGGCCTAGTTGAGCAAGTAAGCCCTAGAGGCTGTTTGAGAGAGATTGAAGGGTGAAAAAAAAATTCAAGAAAAAGAAGTCCATCATCAGGTGTAGAAGACACCAGATCATAGGTGTAAATTTTCATAATTTTTATTGTTTTTTCTCAACATCTAGTTGGTTTCATCCTCCTTTCAATGTGAAACTTGATAAAGGTTTGGTTTTTATTTAATCTTAGTTAGACAGGTGTGATAGGACCTTGTGGGATTGTAGTCTCACTAAATAAGGGATGGTAGTTCCTTGATTATTTATATCTGGTATAAATTAGATATTTTTATTATTGGACTATACTCCATCTTGTAGGGTTTATTGGCTGTTATCCCCCATGAGGGTTTCCCACATAGATCATGTGTTCATCTAATTTATACACTTGATTAATGCTTTGGATATATGTACTTTCATTTTTATGTTAATAAATCAAGTTTATGTATGATGGAATGGTTTTGGAACTCAATTTGCATTTTTATATACTAAATCACCCCCCCTCTCTTGGTATCTAGTTTAAATAATTTGTATCATAGCCACACCTTTGAAGGAGGCTTAATAGCCTACAGGTGATCCTAAAGTAGCTTGAGGTATGTTGAAGACAATATTCATCTTGTTTTCTAATATGGATATGTTTATGAAGATCAATGTTGAAGTCTACATAGAGGTTTTCATGATGGTACTATCAAGGTCAAATAATGATGTTTTGGAAGCTAAATCCAAGATCAAACCTAAGTTGAATAATAGAGCTTATTGAAGTTGGAATCTTGATAAGTTAACATGAAATAAGAAAGATAGGAAATGGTTTTATTATTAGCCTAGAGTATGTGATCTAATAGAGGTCTATATAAATCTTCATGAAGTATCAAATTTATGTGCATGTTTTCATGTTTATAGTCTAAGTTGACAAGATCCAATGGAAGAGTTCTATTTATCACATGAAATCATGGAGTGTTGATGTCTTGTTTGCATGGACAAAGAAGTCATAGATGAAGTCAGATCAAGGTTAGGTAAGAATAAAAATTGAAGAGGACTCAGTGTATAAGACCTCTAAGGTGATTATAAAGTTTTACCATCCATAAAAGTGCAATAAATGTGGATCAAAGTCAAATATTGTAGTCTATATTTGAAATGATGAATCTAGTTTGAGAAAAAGAGGATTAGAACATGACTAATGATTTTAATATAATAACTATTGGATGATGTTGTTATCTCCATCAATATAATCACCATTCTTTCTATCTAATTTGAATGTGTGTTCTTGTGCAAAAAGGTCAACTTGAAGATTGACTGGGCTTGAAGGTTCATGTCCTTGGCAAACTAGTGTGACAAGGTAAGTTGTTTTGTGATCTTAGAAGATTAAGTAGGGATGGTTAAAGATGTTCTTAATATATTATAACACCTATATATTATATCTATATGATTAATTTATTTCTTAAAAGGAAGATCCAACTCAAAATATGGAAGATGGTGAATTCAAGGTTTGATGTTTTACAAACCCTAAGGTGTTTGTTCTTGATATAATTGGCCTTATAATGACCTGTTATCAAGAACAATTTTTAACATTAAAACTAATTAGTAACTTCTATCTATATTATCAATTTATTTATTAAAAGTAAGATCTAGCTCAAAAGATGGAAGGAAGTGAATTTAGGGTTTGATGTTTTACAAACCCTAAGGTGGTTATTCTTGATATAATTTTTAATCTAGTTGTCAACATGTTCATGGGCATTTGTATGAGCTAAGATGGTACCTTAGAAGACAAAGATAGAGTAGAGATATGAAATTTGAAGATTGGTCTCTTAAGACCAATGACATTTTGGTATAGAGATGTTGTTCATTTTTTCTCAATACCAAAGGTGATCTAAGAATGATGTCATCATAGTGAAATATCATAGAAGATATTTGTAAATTTTTTTTATGTGATAATTTATGTGGCTTATCATACTTCCTACATCTTGAAGGAGATTTTCATAAAGTGCTCTTGGAGGTATGTCATGTGATGTCTTATTGATCTCATATAAGGATAACAAGCTCAGTTTCCATATGGTTGAATACATGAAGGAAATCATAATATTATATAGATGATGTTTTATTGTATCATTTCTAGATGCTAGTGATCTAAGTGAGGAAGATTACAGTTGTGCCATTAAATGTTGTTTTGAAAATATGTCTTATTTCCTTGTTATCAGAATGACCTCATAAGGTCTTAAAGGAACATGTTGGCATATTATAATTGATTTTAAATGGTTTAATATTCTAAGGATGACAAGATCTAAGTCATCATAAGTATGACTCTAAGTTTATTTATCAAAGATTGAAGATTGGTATTGGAAAAGTTGCTTGATCATGAAGATGATTTTCTCCATAAGAAGAAGATGATCTGGTAAGATTATTTCTATGTTTAGAAACATGTTTTCATGATTATAAGAGGGATTTAAAAGGTTTTATATAGTTTATGAGGTCTTTTAGACCTTGTATTGACTATGTGTTATCTGAGAGGGTGTTTTGCAGAGATAGGAGACTTGATGGCTTAAGGATCTTGGAAAGAAAGATACTTGAAGGCATAAGATCTAAAAAAGGAGTGGATCCACATTGGCTAGGTCTCCATGATATATATTTATGTTTCAATAAGGATATTGATTATATGTGTTTAGTACTTGAAGATTTATATCCAGATCCAAAATAAACTTGTTGAAGATGACTCTTTCTAGATGGAGCATAGAGTTAGAAGGAACTAACTCAGTTAGTTTGAATTTATTGATAGAACTATGCATGATGTGAGGGGGAAAACTTGTGAACATGATTTAGTCTTGATTTATATTTAGAGATGTATACTATATTTGAGAATTCAATAATGTTGATATGATGACTTGATCAAACAAAGTCATGATTTTTGACAGTGTTTTGATTCTTCATGCATGGACTAAAGGAGAACTTTGCAAGAGGAGAGGTCTTAGGATCAGAG
This sequence comes from Torreya grandis, assembly GCA_037957365.1. Classification (NCBI taxonomy): domain Eukaryota; kingdom Viridiplantae; phylum Streptophyta; class Pinopsida; order Cupressales; family Taxaceae; genus Torreya; species Torreya grandis. The sequence continues at coordinate 1,246,222 of JARHVA010005116.1, read as the reverse complement.
GATAGTGTTGGTAAGCCTAAGAGGAACATATGTCTACTTTTTCATTATTTAAAAAGGGGGTAAAAGAGAATTAGACATGTCCATCAATGATAAAGGGGGAAATTTTTGGAGGTACTTTATCATTTATGTCAAAAGGTAATGATAAAGTGGTGATGGAATGAAGGTGTGTAAGGTATTTTTGGATGAATATGTGCTAAGGTAATCATTTTTTAAGTTTTTTAATGTTATTTATATCATGTTGATAGTGCTACAAGTCAACGAGAGAAGACAAAGTGTTATTGGCATAGGCTTGGTAGCCTTTTTTGGTTGCATAGGCTTGGTATCCTAATGTGTTGAGTAGGTTGAGACTAGGAGAACATGGAAGGAAGCTAAGGAGTATAGAATGAAGGTGTATAACTTGTTACTAAGGTGTTGATATATTAATATAAGTGGTTTCAAGGTGATTTCTTGTTCAAGGTTTGACTTTTAGTCCTAGACCTAGTGTGCATAGTGATCTAGTGAGGTCCAATTGGTGAGTCAAAGTGAGATTTAAAGATGGAATAGTTATTGTAATGATGTAATAAGGTATTAAAAGGTTTTGAAAAAAAATTTACTAAGTTTTAGGTCCTGATGATGAAAATAAAGTAAGATAGTACATTCGAAGGACACTTATACATGCAGATTGAAGGTTTCCTAGCTTGAGAAGAAAGTTATAATGCTCATTGGAACATGTAGAGTTTTCATGGTGACCTAAGACTTTTGGGAGAGGTGTAAAATATTTATTAATAATTATTTCCAAGTATTTTTTAGTGGATTGATATATAGAGCTTTATGAACATTTTTTAAGTATGTAAATTGGTCTAAACCCTCCTAGAAACCCTTATAGTGACCCAATTGGATAAATCTTGTTGGATATGGCCTAGAATGGATTTTTTTAACAATTTTGAATATTTAAAGGTATATATTACTCTTCCAATAAATCTATGTGGTAGTGGTGTGTTAGGGAAGTGAGAATAAGGTACAAAAAGAAGTTTATTTTTGAGGTTTTTAGTTGTATAGGTAGAGTTGACTGAGTCAACACATGCAAGATATTAGAGGTTGAATATCAAAACTTATTATTTGTATACATGGAATTATTATTTAAATTTTAATCTTATATTTCAATCATTTTGAGTATAAATGTTGGCTAGTCACTAAATCTACAAATAGTGAAAATAATGACAAAAAGCTAGTCAGAGTGAGAATCTATTTAAGAATGGGTTCTATGGGTTTACGTATGATTCTAATGGATTGGGATATTTTTTTAATATATATTAATCATGCTACCTTAATTTTAAAATAATTATTGATCCCTTACATAATAAATAAATTTTTCTCAAGTTGAATAGTCTATGTGATTGAAAATTGTGAAGGTGTATGTTCCATTAGTTGACCCATATGTTTCATATTTTCCACTATAAATCTATGGTTTAGTGTTTGAAGTTTATATAAGGTTTTTAAAAATTATCATTAATACATTTTTATATCAAATAAGTGACTCTATAGGTGTTAGGAGTCATGTTTAAATCATATTTTCTGACCAATATGGGTTAGACCAAGAGGAGTGGTATAAGTACAAGACCCAATTGGCCTATTTATGTTTTTTGTATGTGTGTGGAGCCAAGTAAAGGAGATAACCTTTGAAAGAAAAGGTACAGGTCATTAAGGACCATCAGAGATTTAATAATATCATACATTCTTATTTAATCAAGGTGATTAAGGTGAATTCAAAGGTCATTAAACCTAATGAGCCTATAAGAGGCTAGTTGAGCAAGTAAGCCCTAAAAACTGAGTGAGAGATTGAAGGGTGAAGAAGTGAAAGAAAGAGAAGTCCATCATCAAGTCTAAAATAAATTAGATTAAAGGTAGAGATTTTCATAGTTTTTTTTATGTCATCTCAACATCTAGGGGGTTTTTGGCTCCTTACAAGGTGAATCTTGTGAAAGGTCTAGTTGTTTTTGCAACTAAGTTAGACATGTGTGGTAGCACCTTGTGGGATTGTAGTCTCACTAATTAAGGGATGGTAGTTCCTTAATCAATTTTAGCTGGTCTAAAATTGGATAGTTTTATTATAATACTATATTTCATCTTGTAGGGTTTAGTAGGTTTTACCCCCATGAGGTTTTACCACATAGATGATGTGTTTATGTGATGTATGTTCTTGATTCATGCTTTCAATATATGTACTTTCATGTTTATGTTTCTAGATCAAGTTGATGTATGATGGAATGGTTTTGGAATTCAATGTTAATTATTGTCTATTAATTCACCCCCCCCTCTCAATAGCTAATTTTAACATATCTATCATTAAATAATTTAACTCTGCATCTTTCAGGTTAGTACTCATGAAGGCAATAAAATGTGCATTGTCATCTAGCTTTTGATTGAGAAAAACCTCTATAGTGTGATCTAAAGTGAATGAATAAAGGAAGAAGTATTTGGGGAATTCTAAGATGATCATAAATAGATATTTTTAAATGGTGATTTTTATATGTTGGAAAGCTTTATTTTCTTCTGTTGTCCATTCTATTTTGTCATCTTACTTCAACATGGCATTTTGTGGTTTAAAAATATCAGCAAATCTATAAATAATTTTCTTCACAAATTTTATCTTGCAAAAGAAGGAATTGAATTCATTTTTTTTAGGGTGTTTCATCTTGAAAATGGCCTAGATTATTTTTGGTTCAATATAAATCCCATATATGATAATTATATGGCCTAACAATTTTATTTTAGTGACTCTAAAGATGCCCTTCTTTGGATTGAGTGAGACTCCATATATTCTACACTTATCAAATACTTTTTATAGATGGTCTACATGATAAACTCTATGTTTCAAAAGCATTATTGATTAATCCATATAAATGATGATACACTTGCCAACTAGCCCTTTAAAGGTGAAATTCATGGCTCATTGGAAGGTTGTTCCTACATTATTTAGGCCAAAAGGAATCTTTTGTATGAAAATTTTCCCCACTTAGTTGTAAAGGTGGTCTTCATTCTATCATGTGCTTCTACTAGAACTTTATTATAACATGAGAATACCTCCAATAATCACATCATCTTAGATATAGTAAACATTTGAATTACCTCATCCAGATACGGTATAAAGGATGGTTATGTTTTTTAATTCTCAATTCAGATTTCTAAAGTCAACACATGGCCTGATTTCTCTATTCTTTTTCCTAACTAGTACTAGTTTGGCTACCCAAGTAAAATGCCTCAATATGAAAATAATTCTAGCATAGAATAGCTTATTTACTTTTATCTAGGTTAGAGGTTACAAAATTGGATTTACTAGCCTCTTTACTACCTAAAAGGATTATGATCTAGCTTAAATGGGATGGTATGTGTGATGACCTTAGGGTCAAATACCTTCATATATTCATCCATCCAAGTAATCACATATTTATAATCTATTATCATAATTTTCAGATTTTATTTCTCACTTTAGGTGCAACTCAAGCCAAAGTTCACATACTATGGATGTTGATTAGTGCCCAAATTCTCCTTTTAAAAATCAAATTTAATTTCTTTGAGTTGTTTCTACTTATTATCTTGTATATCCACATCAAAAACTCACTCTAGTGAGACCATCCCCATAGGGATTCATTTATATTTCAATTATAAGACACCATATTCTCCCAAATCTTCAATATTCATGGGTTCAACATCATTTCCATCTATTTTATGAGATTTAAAGGCCCTAGAACTATTCATAATCTATAAAAATAGTTGATAATCATCAAATACTATAAGTTCTTGACACTGTATGGAACTAAGGGATAAATAACTATTGATGCCTAAAACTTTCATTCTTGGTGAACAGTTTCCTTTGGGAACCTTTATAGATGTGGCACTAAAATTATGATCTGTGAAATGACCTATAGGATTTTAGAATTTGTCTCTTTGAATTAATTAGGGGGAAAAGGGGGAAGAAGGAAACATAAATAAAAATAAGGCAATGCACCAAAATGTTTAATGTACCTATTCCTAATATTTCATAAAATAGCTTGAACCTCTAAAACATCACAAATAATCTAAAAGAGCATATTCATGATTTAATGCTTACAATATGAAAAAAATCCAATGTTATAGAAGTAGAGAATATACATAATAGACATCAATTAATTATATACAGTTTGACATAGAACATCACATCCTCTTCATTGTTAGGCAGAGAATAAAATACAAAATGTCCAAAGGCATAGTATAAACTATTTGATCCTTCTCATAAGGGGCACCTTCTAAGGTATTGAAATGAAATACAATAACTAATATTATTTATATTTATAATTAAAACTATTACAATTGTTGCTCTCTTATATCAGTCATTAAACCAATTTCTATTATCTAACTACTAGCCTCTTACAAAAGAAAGAAGCCTAGAATATATAGGCACAACAGCCTCATGAAGAAACAACACCTAGAACCTAGAACTCATGATCATGATGAGGTCATTACAATTGAAAGGGGATATTTAGCTCATGAGTGTAGACAATCTTCAAATCCTAAATATGGCACAACTTCGATGCCTCTGATTCCCATGATGCTTTAGAAGAAGAATTATGGTGACATGTATCTCCCTCCAAACTATCTCTATAATTATTTTTAGAAATGGGGCCCTCTTATTTTATCCAATATCATGACTCAAAGCTTTGATAGAAAAAAATTTCATTAGATAAGTGTCATGATGCCACATGGAAGGTTCACTTCTCTCTATGTATACCTACATAGTAGGCCCCACTTATTATTTCATCAGCTAATGGTGTACCTTAAAACTATCAAAGGAACCCTTTGATCTTGATGAGCATCATGAAACCACATGGTGAGTTGACACTACTCCTGGGGAAGCCAAGAAATATTTTATAAATAATGAGCACTGGGTCTCGATATGGCACTAGCAGAAGGAGCTGAGACTTAGCCAAAAATAAAAAGGGGATATCAAGAAAGAGGAGGTCGATAGTAATATGACCAACTTTTAAAGCACACCCATGATGGAAATCTAACCACCCAAAATATTCAAAACATGGATTTGATCCATAGTTCTTAGTGACTTGCAGGGGAATCTCCCTGTGGATAGAAGAACCCAAAATTTTTAGTTTCTTAGATAAGTCAAAGTAAAACTATAAAAAATGCAAGGCCCATAAAATTTATAACTTTTGAATAAATTCCTTCAAAGGCATCCACTCTTTTTCTATGGGTTGAGTCTTCTTTTTCAAATCCTTACAGGCTCTATCCAAATCAATTATCTCCTTAAAGGATATGTTGCTCAAACCCTATACAACTACTTGCATCTAAAATTTGAGTTGGGAAGAAGCTAAAAAATGGTCTCCACCTCAAAAATGCTTGGTTCTTGACCTAGAGCCATAAATATGGTTTATTCATTCTACTTTGTGATCAGTATCTCTTTTATCTTATCCTATAAAAGTATTGTGTTATCTATGAGGAATTGGGAGGGGAGTCCTAACTAGATAAGTTGTTCAATGTGTCCCTTCATGTCCTAAACCACTTTTTATAATGCATTAAAAACTGCCTTACATTTTTATGTAGTCTTATTTTATCTTGGAAATTCATTAACCTTGACTACCACCTACCTTCTATTGGCCACCCTCACTACCTAGAGTATCACATCCATCGCACTATATAGCTTCTAGACAAAGAGATATGAATATTGGACCTTAGGGGATATGAAGGTGAGGACCTAATCCATATACATGTTTGCTTGTGTGATTAATCACTATTAGTCCACAATGAACCCAAACATTGGCTTCAACTTTTAAGCCATGTTATTTATCTTCTCCCAATATGAGACATATAATTTCTAGATCATTGGGAGGATATTTGCAGTCTAGGAGTGGGTAATGAGGTCATTCTTTAATTGTTGGATATATTCATCCTTGGCTTGGGAATCTTATTTCATATACTATTACATCTCTTACTACATCCTCATATATTCCAAGAGACTCTTATGGGTTTTTGTGAGCTCTAATTCTTTTTCTTGTATCTTATTCTCTATGACCTAATTTTCTCTTTTCAAGCCATCACTTTTGACCTTAGGCTTTACTACTTGGATTTGTAGTTTGGCCCTTTGATTAGATTCTAATTGGAATCTTTCAGATGTGATATGGATATATAGGTTAGACCTCATCTTTGTGAGCTATGTGTCTTTGGCCTTGACCTCTATGTTTAGGTGATTGATGGCGGCCTTAACTCTTGCAAATTCTTACTCTTTCTTCTCTAATCAATGACCTACCTTGATGTAGTCTATTGTGATGGAATTCTAGGTATCCTCCATCATTTTAAACCTATTATATGGCCTGTCCTATCTAGTATTTAGACCAAAAACATGGATTGATTAATCCCCCAGATGCATATATTCTTGGATCTTGATTACTATTTGCATCATGTGTGTAATCATCAAAGATTATTATGCAGGGTCAAAGAATTTTTGCATGTGTGGTGTCATCAGGGGCTAGGACTTTTTCCCCTTCTTTCCTCTACCCAATATTATTAGGATTTTCTTAAAGTCTCTAACTACTATTGGAATTTCCCCTATGACTAAATTAATTCCCCTATTAAGGAGGGTCCCTATGGTAATCTAAAAGGAATGCTCACTTGTTATTGTGAAGCAGTGGATGTTGTTCCCTTGAGGATGATTGAGTGAATGGTCAATGTGGTAGGTTAGAAAGGTGAGAGACATGGAGAGGGGTGTTGGGTTATTTCACCATGATATATGTACTTGTGGTAGATGAAGGTGGGGAAGTGAAAAGTGGCACAAGCATGGTGATTGGTTGAGCAGTAGAAAGTGGGGAAAGAATAGTGGAAATGGTGGAAGGTAAAGATGAAGTGAAGAATGAATAATAAATGGAAAGGAGAAGATGATAAAAGTTTACCTTATTTTATTTTGGATTAGGAAGAGGGATGAAAGATTGTGCCTCAAAGCCAAGTTGAGCCACCCCTACTTTGAGTTTCCCTATAGTGGCTTGCTTCTACTATTAGGCTACTATGTATAGAAGAGAGGGCCAAGAAATAGTCCTCTAAATTATGAAAACTTCCTCTTATTTTATTGATGGGGTATCCACTTATTCCTCATAGATTAAAACATCTTATTCCCCCTGAGCATGCTCCTTGTGATACTCATCCTAGAGGTTTTCAAATTGCTCACTAAAGTTTGGATCTTTAAAATTGAGCTCCCTCTAGCCAATTTCTTGCCTATATTTCCAATAGGCTTCCTTTTTCCTTACTCCATCTCCTCTAGATGAGTTACGCTCTTAGACCCTTGATCATGAGATTCATGGGATCAAAATCTTATACATGTTTATAGAAATACTCCCATGGTTGGTGGGTGTCCAAAGGGATCTTGGATAGATCAACATAATGCCTAATGTCATCCTCCGTCAGTGACTTCCACTCCTTAAATTATATTCAGGGCTCATGGTTAAAGGGAGTGGTAGTCTTGAGAGTAGCTATATGACTAGCCAAGTCATTATTCCATTGATCATTGATTTGATCTAGGCCAATCTCTACTAGTTTTAACATAAATAGGAGCTCTTACAACCTCTTCATTAATATAATACCCCCCTTGAAAAGGGGAAATCATATAGGGCCTTCCTCTTTTGGACTACACCATACACTAAATCTACCATATCGAGCTAGCAGACTAACTCTAAGGCCAAGGTCCTCACTATAAGTATGCATAGGAGCCAAAAATCTCCTCTTTGAATCCATGGATGTTAATAAATGTAAAGTGGGCTTTTAAGAACTAGTTGAATGAAATTTTTTAGCTAGTAAGCCATGCTCTTTGGTAGTCTATCATTTATAAGGTAATGGCTTCTTGACTAAGGTCAATCAAGACCAAAAATAGGAAGTACTCTACAAATTAGTGATAATCTTACATGGCTAAAAGGATGTGGGTCTATGAAGAAATAAAGATCATCATATGTGTATATGCTCCCATATCAATTGTATTGATGGTGAAGTATGGTAAAAATAACTAGGAGATCTAGCATAGGATCAAGTGGAGAAGAAAGGAGGAATACCTAAAGGTATTATGCACTAAAAAATTCACCAGTTGATTGTGAATGGTATTAGCAATGGTGTTTGTGAAGTCCATTTTGTAGGCCATATACCTACTCACTATATTCAATTGGAAAATTACACCCAACTAGAAATCATGGACATTGGTGTCTGAGTCCATTCCAAAGATGAACACTAGCATAAAGATGAAATCTATCATATATTGTGTCATAAAGCTCAAGAGAGTGATGGGTAAAGGTGACACTTAAAGAATTGTATATTTTGGACATGAGTGCCCCATATATTCTACAAGATCTTCATATCACATATGTCTACATTAGAGTCATTAGGGATTTGGAGCATCTCCCTCACTGCATCGATACTAATGTCTACATTCAAGTGGTTGCCTATAATAATGCCAATGTTGACATTGTATATTTTTTCACATAGAACAATAAGCTTTAGGTACTGGTATATGAGAGGCACCATATACTATGTCATGGTGGATTTATATTTTTTAAAGCTAAATGACTCAAAGTTATTATTCTAAACCTTTGTGATCATGCAAGCATGAGTGCCTTATCTTATATTTTTTTTATTCTTTGTCAATTTGGGGTCAAAGATCCCATCCACATAGTCAAGGATAGTATGGGGTCCCTATAACATCCCTTGGTGACACTCTTGACATTTGGTATTGTGGAATTTAGCTATGCAAGGTGGAAGCATATGATTTGCTTCCTAAAAATTGAGGGGGAAGGTCCCCATGACCACCTAATCCATGGGATATTTGTTTCCTAGTATGCCCATTGCTAGATAAGGATTTATAAGGTTCCATCTTGTAATTTTTCTCAATAATCCTATTTAAATTCTAGGAAAACACTAGATATTAACTTCCTTCTCATAATTCTTCACATAATTCTTTGTTAAAGATTATCTACTTAGCTTTGTGCTCTTGAAAAATCTTAGGGAATTTAAATGTTTTATTGGATTAGGAGAGGGATATTTATAGGCTAGTACTCTTAGAGAAATAATCATGTATATTTTTTGAATTTGGATGCCTAAAAATGAGAAGGAAAGCATACACACTTGAGGATCCACTCTCAAGAGATTTGTGGTGATCCTTACAAGATATCATGTTATTGGGGGTGCCTAAAAATTAATTTTAGGGTTAGTGGGGTAGATAACCATCTATTAGAGAGGATTAAAATGAGGGGAGCCAAGGTGTAGACACTTGGTGATGGGATAATAGATTGTGTCAATGGCACTTATTTTTGAAGTTAAATAGCAACAAAAATGGAAAATAACTAACTATGTACAAAGTGAAGCTGATAAATCAGTTAAAGTTCTTCAAGTGGATTTTATTAATCAAAATATTTAAGGAACTACCTTATTCATCCACCAATTTTAATGCATTTCCTTGCCTATTTCTAATGATGTGAAAAGGTCCTCTCCATAGGGAATCAAACTTTACATGTTGACCTAGCTTCATGGCCCTTTCATCATATTTCAAAACTAAGTCTCTTGGCTTGAAACCTAGGTGACATGCCTTCTTATTCAACCATCTCTTAACTATTTATTGTCAACTTATCTTGGCATCACTAGATTATTCTATTTCTTCTTGAAGACTAAGAAATTTCACTAACCTAACCTCCATTTCTCTATTTTCTACTATTTCTATAGATTTTAATAATTGTAAAGTAGGAATATCCATCAAGATGGGCATGACCACTTCTTTTCAATATACTAATTCATACATGGATGTTTTTACAATTTGCTTATGAGTGATTCAATTGGCCCATAGAGATATTTTTAGATGCAAATGCCACTCCCTCTTTTGGTTAGTGTCCATTCTCTTAATTACCCTTATTATGTTCTTGTAGGTTAATTTAGCTAACCCATTCCATTAGATTATTATTGGATGAAAATTTAATGAAAATGCCTTTTCTAAGTGAAAATTTTAAAATATTTAACAAGGAAGGCCTTTGAATTATTGGATATGATTATTTTAAGAGGGTTACAAATTTATACCAGTTCCTCCAAGAAGTTGATGATCACATTTTTAATGGCCTCTTTCAAAGTGGCTGTTTCGATCTATCTTGTGAAGTAGTCCATGGCTATGAGTATCCACTTATGACCTATGATAGACATGGGATTGATCATCCCAATGAAATCTAAGCCCCATTATTTGAAAGGCTCATCAATCATAATTAGGTTCAATGGCATGGCTAAATTATTTTACCTACCTACAAAAAATTGGCATTATTAGCATTTTTCACCACCTAATGGTAATCTGAGAACATGGTCAGCTATTAGTATCCAACATGAAAGATTTTAGTTCTGGTTATCTTTACTAATAAATGTTCATTTAAAGGGGTAAAATTTATATCTTTTAGGATCTTTCTATCTTAGTGGTTGTCAACACATTGAAGTAGTTCCCCATTGAAGTTCCTTTTGAAAAAGACTTTGTACACTAGTGTATAACTAGCTCCTTACAACCTATAGAATCTCCTTTTATGTGTAGGTAGGCCATCCAAATATTGGTTGGTTTGTATAAATTGGTTTACATAATCAACCTAGGATCTATGAGTTTTATACTGACTCACTAAAACTATTTTTGGTGTATCTTGATCACCTATTAGGGTGTTCACATATTGGGCCAAATACTAAAAAATTCCTCTCCCTCAAATCACCTTGGTTATTTTGACTCCAATGTCATCTTCCAAGATCTTAGTGATCTAATTGGATCTTTTCTCAATTATTTATTCCTCCATGATGTACTCTCTAATATTGTAATGCACCATATATGTCATTATCTTGCTTCCCACCACTAGGTATTTGAACTTCTTGAGACCTTTAAGGATGGCAAAAGCCTATTTTCCATGAAATTATAATTATTCTCATATCCATATAGACTTATTAAATAGAATTCTATAGGATGATCACCTTTCCCTTCATCTTATTTTTATGTAAATACAAATACCAAGCTATGTTCACTCCCATAAACATACATGATAAAATCTTTAGAGAAGTCTAGATTGACTAGCATAGGAGCAATGGATATTAATTTCTTGATATTATCAAATGTTATCTCCATTCAGTGGTCCATTTAAAATTTTGGTCTTTTTTTCAGCATCAATGTTATTGGCCTCACTAGTCCCATAAAGTCATATATGAATTGGCTAATAAATTTGATCTTCCCTAGGAAATACTAGACTCCTTTCTTGTTAACTTGTAAGGTTATGTTCATGATGGCCTTCACTCTATCAGGATCAATAGATATGCCCTCTTTGGATACCATGCATCTTAGTAGATTACCTTATTACATATTAAAGATGAACTTTTTAGGGTTGAGGGATACCTCAAACTCTTGACATTTTTGAAAAATCTTCTCCAAATGATCAAAATGATATTTTTTCTTGGAGAACACCATTAGATCATCCATAAAGATGAATATGATTTTGTTAATTAGGACTTGAAAAGTTATATCCATGGCCCACTATAAATTACCTCCATCATTAGAGAGGCCAAAAATAATTTTGCATATGCGAAGGTTCAACACTTTGTAGTGAAAGTGGTTTTATGTTGATCTTCTTGATTAAACCATACCTAGTTATAACCTAAGAACCCATCTAGCAGAGAGAATATTTTTGTGCCTACTATTTGAAATATCTATTCTATTGAAGGAAGGGGCTAATGATATTTTAGAGATGCTTTTTTCAAGTCTTTGAAGTCTATGCATATCCCAATTTCTCCATTATTCTTTCTTACTAGAAATAGGTTGGATACCCAAGTCAAATGATTGATTGGGTATATAATCCTTTAGTTGATCAATTTATTTAGTTCTTGAGCCATGAGAGACTTGATTTTTGGGCTTATCAGCCTTTGCTTTTGGTATACTATCTTGGATCCTTCAATTAGATCTATGGTATGATATATCACCTCACGGTCATACCCCTTTAGGTCATCATAGGTCCAAGCCATAACCCCTTCATATTTATTATAGAAAGATACTAGTTATTCCTTATCTCTCTAGGAAACTTCTTTTCCAACCTTTAATTTTCTTTTATCTCCCATGTAAAACTTAGAGTAGTCATTTTTATTTATGATCAACTTCCATTTTTCATTCCTTGTATCATCAGAATCAAATAGATTCTCTAAATTGATCAATCATTTTCAAATTTTATTAGACTTCAATTGTATGATTTAATCTCTATAGGATTCTTCAATCTTTAGATGCAACTACTCCACAAACTCACATGATTGCTAGAGAAACATGAAAATTTGGGTGTCACTCTCAAATACATGTTAGTTATAATCATTATCTAGGATATCAGGTCTAATCATCACTCACGCCACTTGTTCATTAGTCAAAAAATAGATTATCAGATCAAATTGGAAGCCAATTACTACCATTCTATCTACCTTAACATTCATAGACCTAAAAATTATTTGGATATTAAATGATTTAAATGTTTCAATTAAATCTCATATGTGATGGTGATAAGACCTTATGTGTACATTATTTGTAGTTTTGACTCCTCTTACTTGCTTTACTACTAGTTCAGAATCTTTGAGCATGTTTAACTACGTCACACCCATGTGTTTGACAAGGTTGAGACCATGTACTAGGGATTTATACTTAGATTTTTTATTTATGTAGGAAAACTAGAAGTACAAGGCCCTAAGGGTCCTTTTTAAGATGGAGACAGTAATTAGATATGAGCTCCAGAGCCAATTTTGTATTTCACACCATCAAAATGCAAAATCCAAAAACTGGACTCATTTTTAGGTTTTTTGCTTTGATACTTCCTTTTCTTCATGACTTTTGGGATGGATTATTCTTCATCATGGATTACATAAACCTTAAGGCTAGTGTCATCAAATTTTTTGAATGAATCATTCTCGATGTATTCATTAATGAGGACCTCCTCCTTTAGGCTCTTATTTTCTACCACTCTTTCTTCCTTGAGCATTTCTATGTAATACATCTCTTTCTTGGAGAAATAAGTGTGTGTTGCTTCAAAATTCATCATAACATCATCAGCTATGTGTTTTGGATATAGTGGCTCAAATAACACCTTCAATTTTGAGTTGTATTTGGTTCTTAGGATCAAGTGAGACCAATCCAAAGATAAGTATCCACCTATCTTAGCTATGAAATCTCTTGACAAACATAATCCAAAGATTAGTGGGATGTCTATTACCACAACCTCTTGGGGGACTATAATACTAGGACAAGACAAAAAAGTTAGGGGAATGTTAACTATCCATATAGCACCCAATAAAGGTTATATCTATTCAATTCTAACTCATACCTAAACTAACATGGGAATGGTCTAAGGTTATGGGATGCCTATAACTATACCAAACCTGTAAGATCTTTTATTAGGATAGCTTCTCAAATTTTACAATTTGGATATTTATTTCTAAAACCTAAAACTGGTTAAGGGGAAAAGATTCAAGAAATTTTCATAAAGTAAAACTTATTCTAACTTGTGGTGATGCACCATGAATTTATCAGATCCACATTTAAACTAAGACTCTTTAACACACTAATGGACTATGAAAGAAGCTAATGTAATGATTACTATAGTTTTTATGAAATAATATTTCATATAGAGGTCATTTTTATACAATAAGACTAGGGATAAATACAAAAATATCTGGTTGAAGATACTTATATTTGGATTTCTACTATATCTTTGAGAGATCAATGGTAAGACACATTGTATGACCTAAAAATAAATTTATTAGCACTTATGTTGAGCTTGGACATGAAAAATAAATATGATAATCACATTTACATATTGAACAAACACAAAACACTAAATATAGATTATAAAATGACTACAAAATACTCTATTCACTACTCTAAGAGGTGTGGAATACAATTCTAACAAGGTCTACTCATACCAGCTTAAGGGATCCAAAATAATAGATCGGAGGATATATTTATAGAATAAAGGAAGCAAGAGAGAGGGAGTCTTAGAACTCAAAATGGAATCAAATGAGCTCAAATCCATTTTGAAAAGTTATTACAATTACCTCCACAAATTAAGCTCATTCTATATTTTTTATTGATCTAGGTCATTCCATTCCATTACATTATTCTCTCAATGATACACCCTAGTGAATGAAATAGTTGGATCAAGTTATTTTTTAGCTAAGTTTTGGCATCAATGTAGTTATAATAATTAGATACATCTGTTAGAGTTTTATCTTGTTGTTAACTTCTCCTTACTAGTTCCAACTCAAACAAGGTAGAGTTTGATTCCATAATTCAATGAGCCAGGGATGAGAAAAGGTAAGATTCTAGCTGATAATGACTTCTTTGAGTTCAGAATTATAGACCCACTCAATACCGAAATTATTTAGGATTATGCCCTATAGTTTCTAAGCAAAATCATTGTGTATGAAAAGGTGAGAAACTATTTCCTCTTTTGAATAGCACAAATAACATTTGTTGACCAGGGTAAACCCTCTCTTTTGAAGGTTGTCTTGGGTCAAAATTTTGTTATGAGTGGTAGCCCACTAAAACATGTTGATTTTTGGTATAAGTTTATAGTTCCAAACTTTTTTCCATATCTCCTTATTCTGAACCTCAGTAAATAGAAAATGATAAGTAGACTTGATAGAGAACCATCCATTCTTATCTGGACACTAGTACTGCTCATCTTCTTATGGGAAGAGAGGGATTCTGATCCCCTAAATCAACTATTGAATATCTAGAACTCTAGGGAAGAGCTCAGGCCGATGAGCACAATAATTTAATAGATTATTTCTAGCTCCTTATTCACCTCCTAATGTTGACATAGTACAACATAACTCCTTTTTTTTGCTATAATGTGCTACATGGGCTTACCTCATAATTTGGATCAAAGAAAGGCATGTAAACTTCCAATTGGCTAATTGTCTTGCTACACATGACCATAACTATGTGAAATAATGCATCGCACATTTACTCCATGAAAATAATGCACTTGAAATTCTACTGGTGGATCATGTTCATGAAGAAGGAAGGTGGTTAGAGGACTACTGCACCAATAAAAGTTTATATATCTTTTTACAACTATTATTTTTTGGATTGACCACCAAATCTATGAGTGTTACAATAAACTTAGAGACATACTCTATAATGTTTTCTACTAGGAGTTAAAACATCAAGATTTTATTTACATCTTCTACACACCAAAATAGAATTGAAAGAAAATACACATTGAATGTCACATTTAACCTTGTAAGAAATCAAATTCTTAATTATAGACACTGTGTATGATCATGCCACTCAATCTTACATATCAAAGAATATTGTCACTACCACTAGTAGTGTTCCTTGACTTTAACTAGTTTGGTTCTGAATGGAAAATGAAACATTGCTCTATGTTCCACTCCCATAATGTGAACATTTCCTAAAAATAAAAACACTAAAAAAAACAAAATCCACACCATGTTGAAATTAAATACACACTAAAAATAATCACACCAAAACATGATGCGGCCCCATCATCGATGACTGACGAGAGGTCACTGAAAGACCTCCTTGCTTCGTGTATCCTCCAGCCTCCAATATGTTACTTCTCACTTAGGTGATATCATGATAAATCTTTTGAAATAAATCCTGCCACAATGTGGATGTCTTGTAAAAGTGATAATGCATCTGTAAGGCAATTGTTTTTTACAATTATGACATCATGACTAGACATAAAATTTAGTCTTAACACTTGACTCAAAAAATGACTTAACTCTAACATTTTATATTTTTGTACATGAACTCAAATAAATGACTTGATTTTGATTAATGAATCAAAATAATACTTTATTGTCATAAATAACATTAACCATTTAATTATTATGACAATACCTAATTTACCTAAATAAGATTCAATTAAAAAACTTTCTAAAAAGACACTAAGATTTTATATTAACTTTAAAAGACAATTAATTAATGACTATGGAACTTTGAAGAATTAAACTTAATTTAATAGACTAAAACATAAAAAATTAATCTTTAATTTAGTTTTAATATTTTGACTCATGCCCAAAAATAAACTATGACATAACTCAAACTAAATCAATGACTCAAAAATTAACTATGATTACTATTATTAACTATTTATTTAAAAAGGCTTGGCTCTTTTTTTAGAATAAATTGAGATTTATAAAACAAATGAAGTATAAAACCTAAAAATTAAAAGCTAGACTCTAAATGGATAACTAATACCTAAATCATAGAATTGGCACTAACCCATCAAAAAACAAAAATGGTAATTGATTGGAGAGTCAAACATTGAATAGTTCTTCCATCATCAATGTAAATCTACAAAAATATTTTATTGATAGTGAACATCAAGGAAAATTTATAAATTGACAAATTTGTAACCTGGTAGAATAGTGAGTTGGAAGATGCATTTTTGACATCGATTTGGCTCTATAAAAATAAATAGATCTTTAGAGTTACGTGGCTAAGTATGATATCAATGCATAGAAACAAAACTAACACATGAAATCGTAGGTGTAAATGCTTTCACAGCTTGAGAATTTGTAATGATCAGAACCAAGGATGTCAGAGGTTGAACGTTGGTGGTTGAATGATTGGGCCACATCTCACAAAATGATGAAAAACTCAAAGTAGACTCCAAAAATATTCATGATGCTGATTGAAGGCATATTAGATAAATAAAAATGTATTACACAATAAAGAATGCTTGAAGGTGTACTATAACTTTTGAAAATATATCAACGAATAATTATTAAGATGGCTAAAACTACAAATTTATATATAAAAATTTTAACCTATTTAAAATCTCTCCACATTATTACTTTTCCATCCTCAAGGGTGAAGCATAGGTCAACTGCCCCATTTAATTATCAAACTTCCATACCTACTCTGATACCACTGATAAGAATCAGAGGAGATCCAAACATAGTAAATAGAGAATTAATGCATGCAAATTTGAATAAAGAATTATTTAAACACAAATATATTTTGCACACTCTTATTAATCTGAATTAATTATATAACTGAGACATACATACAAATATATAGGAATAACATCCTATAATTTCTCCATCATTTTCTCACTCCCAAATTCTATGAATAAGCAAACACCTATTATGATATATTGTTATAATAAATAATAATATATCATAGTAATAATATTTTAACTCACTATATTAACCATAAGGTTATAACCACTAACTATTTACTATTTACCATCTGTAAATATCAACCTATTTACTATTTACCATCTTGATAAATATCTTATGTAAAAATTATTTGTAATAATATAATGATGAGTAGGTAAAGATAGGATAATGGGCCCAGACAAATCGATAGGGGCTTGTCATCCTTCAAACATAGTCATGACTTGACAAACCATCACTCAAAGTATAGATGGTGTAGCTCTATCAGTTTCAAGATATGAGGATCTAGTCCTCATAATGAGTAATAAGTGGTAGATGGCATGGAAAATGAATGCAAAAATGTAGACGTCAACAACTTCATCACCAAATCTAGCTACATGAAAGTGACCCTTCTCTCCACTCTTGTATACCATTTTTATGGAAAGAGTGCAACCACAAAATTTTTAGGGATACTATTAGAAATGCCTCTCAGGTGTTTCATTCTTTTGTTAAGACTCTTTTGGAAAGTGTCACTATTGCTCATATTTGTAATACAAAGAAACCCCTAACTCAAGAAGAACAACAAATTGTGGCCAAATGGAAGGTACTAAATCATATTCTTACTTATAATAATTCTAAAATTCTTTAGAGACTTAATACTAGATGGAATCCCTTGAAGCCTAATTGGTTGAAACTTAACTTTGATGGAGCCTCCAAGTCTGATGGTAAAGCTAGTGGGGGAGGGATTATAAGAAATGATAAAGTGTGGATGATTGATTTCTATGCTGGTGGAATAGGCTACCCGAGTAATAACTATGTTAAAGTAACTGCTCTTCTATGGGGGATAAAATTGGCTATATCCCTCAGTATAAGGAATTTGAGTATCTAAGGGGACTCTAAAATGGTTATTGATGTAGTTAATAAAGCATTGAGTGTGGGCATTAAGTTAAAATATATCATTAGGGATATTCAATTTCTTCTATAGAAGCTCACCAGAGTTGATATTTCACATATTTATAGAGAGGGAAATAGTGTAGTTGATGCCTGTGCCAATCTCGACCAACAATTTTCAAATTGGTGATGTTGATGCCAAATAAATCATATCCCTTTAAATATTAGGGATCTCATCTAAAAGGAAATAACGTGTTAAGGATGAGTTAGACATATTGGAAGGATAGATCTATTAGTAGGTCCCTTTGGAGGGTGCTGACAAGGATCTTAGAATTTGGGGCCTATTATACTCTTTTGATAATGATTTCCAATTTATTATACCAATTTATTGAGGTGAGTGAACTGCTTCATCATTATGAAGATCACTGGGAAATTATGTTTAAGCATGGGATGAATAAGTGTCATCTCTACATGATACTCAAAATTATGTGCTATCTCATCACCATTATGCATATTCATGAGCAAGGGCTTGTAGCTACTTCAATTATTATGGTAAAAATTGGGGAATCTCTTGGTATACTCTATAAGTCTAAAATGGGGGGTGATAGAATTTAATTGGAACCAATTTCTTGTTATGAGTTCAAAGACAACCTGGTAGTCTAGCACTAATGCAAAGAGGGTGGGATTAGTCCCTATCTGGAGAGGCTCAACGGGTTTGATGAAAACTTGTCTGAATAATTTGTGAGGTCTTGGCTAAATTAGTGAGTCACTATTGGAGGAATTAGCTTTGAGATTTTAGAAAAGGTGATAGCTATGGCTACTGGAATGTCTATGCAGGGGATGAAGCTACAATGGAAAACAAAAATTGTGGACCTTTACATCTAGAAGTTGTTTTTTGGAGAAGGTCAAGAACTTGCACCTTACCAAGGAGGATTTGATCCAGCTAAATTACCTAAGCCTTGGGATGGCATTTCCTTCATCCTCAAGAAGTATTTCATGCTAAAGGGATGTTTCACTAAGTTTTACAATTATCATCTCCCCTTTTTGAATCATTTTAGGTGTAATGCTCTTATTAGCTTTCCCTTTTATCTGCTCTCTTCCCTAGAGCATTTAGTCCTTAGGGTGAGAGCTAAATTGGCAAAAAAAACTGATATGAATCCTATCCCCCTTCAACAGGGCCTCATTTTCTTCTTTTATAATTTCCATCATGCCCTCGAGCTATCTAAGACTATTAGAATTGATAGCAGGGAATTTTCTTCTAACCCTTTTGCTGGTGATATTATCGAAGAGCCCTATCCTTCCCCTATCTCTACTAAAACTAAATAAGTTTCCTTTTCTACCCCTGAGGAGACTCCCTTAGACACCCCAAGCTCCTTTGTGAGTATGAAGGGTAAGAAGAGGAAGTTTTATGCTAGTGAAGAGGGTATTGGGGGGCCTATTGTGGGGACCCCTAAAAATCCTTGTAGGACCCCGAGGGGTCAAGGTGGTAAATCCCATTTGTCCATTAAGGTTAGTAAGGAGGGCCTCTCCTCAAGAGTTTAATGGTCAGGGTGGATTGTTGGCAAACCTGCTCCCAAGGCTAGGCTTATTGACCACTTTGAGATTACCTCAGAGGAAGCCACTCAAGATGAGGAGAACAAGGAATTGGAAGTTTAGGAAATCTCTAAGGATACTGAAGTTAAGTAGGAGACAAGAGAATTTGAGGCTACCACTGAGGATGTTGCTGAACTTTCAAAAAATTCTAACAAAGAGGGAAAGATGTATGTGGAAGAAGTTATTGAGGAAACTAAAACTGAGACTAGTTTGAGAGCTAAAATTGTTGCCTTGAAGGGTCACATTTAGAAACTAGAGCAAAACTTTACCACTAGACTCCAGAATTCTATTCTCCTGAACATGTCTATGTTGCAATACGTGGGTACTATTGCTTTTGTTGTCAATGTGGAGAACACTGAGAAATTGGATGACCTCATTAAATCTATGTTTAAGTAAGGAGAGATCCAACCTCCTTAGCTCTTGTTTTTCTAGATTCTCTGTCTCTCATTTTTTCTTTTTCTAGTTTGTTTTGGTTTTGCTATGTCTGTTGGTCCATTGAATGTGACTTTCCTATTATAAGGCATCATTTATGCTAATTGCCTTCATGGTTTATATGATTTTATAAGGGTTCAGCCCCTAGTTTGCCACCTTATTTAATCAAAAACATTAGGGGGTGAATGTTATGGATAATGTTTACATTAGATATTTATCGAGATGGTAAATAGTAAATAAGTTGATATTTACCAAATGATAAATAGTAATTATTATGTGGTTATAACCATATGGTTAATATGGTAAATTTTTTAGAATATTATATTGTTGATATATTATTATTTGTTATAACAATATATCGTAATAGGCATTTGCTTATTCATAAGATTTGGGAGTGAGAAATCAATGGAGAAATTATAGGATGTTGTTCTTATATATTTATATTATTCCCAGATGTATTGATCAAGAGAGTGAATTAATGTTTTGAGTGTGTTTAAAATATCTGTCTCTTTAACTCTCCATTATTCTATGTATGAATTAGTTCTTTGGGTTAAGATCTTAGAATCCCTATCATAGATTTAATCCAGTGCCTAAGATTTGGACACTTGTCAAGCCTACACTTAGTCAGGGACCCCTTTGACAATTTATTAATATAAATGGATATCTCATGAGATCAAATTTAAACATCTACCTAACCATCACTAGGATATTTGAGCTTTAATGTCATTTGCCATGGCTTAAATTTGACATCCACATGACCATCAATTAACATCTGCAAGCATGTCAATGATGTCTACATAAACATCAATATTTGGACTCTAATGGATGACTTCATAGCTTAATTTTGACATTTGTGCACCTGTCACCACCCTGTTGGATCAAAATTGCTGAAATAAATTAGCTAATGTAATTATGTCTTTAGGGAAATTGTTGTAAAATAATTTCCCCAAAAGAATTTGTTTATTTGTGACTTTCACAAGGGGATATTTTTCTAGGGCCTTTTATATCAAATAATTTGTCTGACTAAAATGACTTCAACTTTTAAAGAGGATCTTTTAGTTTTAGACTTTTTCTTGAAAGACTTGCCCTGTACCTTTTTATGCAACTTTATCTTAGAGATTTTTACAAAGGGTAAATTTTTTTAAAAATGAATCTTAAACATTTTTGTATTGGCCCCTATCCTGAAATAAATGACCCTTTAAGGGAATTATATAAGACACTTTCCCAAGAAAAATACCATTTCAGATTTTTGTATAGGACATTTTGTCAAAGAAATGGCCCGTTGGAGCTTTGTCTTGGTCACTTTCCCAAAAGAAATACCCTTTGGCTTTTTTGTTTGGGACACTTTCCTAAGAAATTGACTCTTCAATATTTTTGTATCGAAAGTATTTCTATAGGCCTTATGTTTCAAATAATTTGTCTAAAAGAAACATTCATTCAAAACTTCTGTCAAACATTTTTCCCAAAATAATTATGCCTTCAATAAAATTGTGCAGACAATTTTCCCAAAAGAAATTTGACACTTGCTTTAAAAAATACCCTTTGGGATTTTTATTTGGTCCACTTTGTCAAAGAATTATCCTTTAGGAAAAGTTTTTTCAACCAATTTCTCTTAAAGATACACTTTAGAACTTCTGTCTAAGACTTTCCTCAAAGAAAAGACCCTTTGAGAGTTTTGTTTTAGACAAAATGTCTGAAACAATTCTCAATACTTAGAAAAAAACTCAAAATAAATCTCCTGAAATAATTTCAAAACTTATCCAAATAAAGTAGAACAATTTATTTGAGGGAATTTTGAATGCTCTAACACTTGGCGAAAAGTTTAAATATTTGGCTATGTAAACTTAGGCTTTTTTTAGACCTATTCTTGCATCTATTCAACACCATGAAAACCTATTTGGATCCCTCCACTTGTAATGTTGAGCCTAAATCTAAGCCACCTGATCCACTCAATAATTGAGACCCTACTCATCTATTTAAACTAGGAAAAATCTTGGTATCTAGGCTAAAATTGCCAACATTTTTGGTGACTCAGTTGGCTTGACCAACCTGCTGATCATTAAACCTAGACATTGATCAAGATTACTTATGATGACTAATCAAATGAAAATCTAATTATAAATAGACTTTTATTGACTTTTGGAAACACTTTTTGGATTAATGGGGGGGTTACAAAAAATAATAAAGCAATAAAAGACAAAGTAACAACCTAAACAACAAATAAAACAATTAAAAAATAGCAATGTGTAAAAGCACTTGGAGGAAAAGATAGAAATATCTAATAAGTATATCTTAAAACTACATGTACCTTTCCTCCTAGGTCAAAAGGAAATTATATTGGTCAACTAGGGAACCTTAAAATATATTTTCCATCTCTTGAGAACTCTCTTTTATAGCTAAGAGAAATTGGATGTTCATGTCTTCTTAATAATGTACCTGGGATTCTAACCTCCATTCTTAGGTAGATTTATTGAAGGTATGGATCCAATATCCAATAATGCTCTTCCCAAATTTTTCTTTCTTACATCAAAAATACTATCTCTACCTCATTCATAGGGTGATCTTGATTGATCACATTCTCATCTAATGATTGAATTAGCAATTCAACTAGTATACCTAGATTGATGTTTTCATTATGTTCTATTTGAGGTGATGTCTTGTCAAATTCTTTAGCTTCTTGATTGGAATCCACACTTAGCTAAAATACATCATTAATTTCTTCTTGATGAAGAGTTGAAATAGTAATTATTATAGAACATTCATTAATGTTCATGTGATATGGAGATAGAATATCAAACTTTGCACAAAAAATCTCTAAATCATCCCCAAAGGCCTCTTCATCATGATCAAATGAAAAGACATGAAACTAATTTGCATTATTACCATTTGAAACATGTTGATCACATATTTCTATCCTTTTGATAAAATCATATGATAGTTCTTGATCTATTGTACTTGCTTCATCTTCATCTTCTATAGAGAATGGCATCTCATCTTATTCATGTAGAATATCCTGAAGCTCATCATACACAAGTGTCTTCTCTTCATTATGGATGGAAGTTATTATGTGGTCAATAATATCATGGAAAACAACTTCAACTTGTATAATTGAAGTGTATTCCTCTTGAATTTCTTCAACTAATCTCAGCTTATCTTCTATCACAATAACCACCTCTTTGACTTCACTTTCTTGAATAAATTGTGAGATTGGATCAATCCCTTCATTGACACTGATTGTGTCTATGATGATGTCCTTTTTTTGATCATGTAATACTCTTTCATTTACTTCAGCTACAACTTCCTCAATTAATTATAAAAGGATATGCTTATTCTCTAGGATTGGCATAGTAGATCCTTGAAAGTACTCAACAAGGTGAGAAAGGTCTAGAAATGTTACCATAGATACCTAATTTTCCTCTTGAGGTTGATCCTTTTGGATCACCATCACCTTATCCCTATATTACATTATTTCTTGAATGTCTTTCCATGAAGGAAAGGACTTTGGCTTCTAAGGAGAAATGAGTGGAGGATGAATAATCTCTAGTTTTCTCTTGAACTCAACATCTTGAAGCATGTTTGAATGTTCTTCTTTCTCTCTAGACTATTGTATCTGATTCCAAGTCATGAACTTGGGTTTATGAACTTCAACTTCTATACTTTTTGTAGCCATGGGTGTGAAAGAAAGAATTAACTATTGTGTTGACTTTGTAGCTGCCATTGAATACTGGAGATGTTGATTTACAAGCTCAATTTGCTTGTCTAAATTAGCCTCAAAATCATAAACTATATCATTAGGGACCTATTCTTAAAAACTTGAAGATGTAGGATAACGTATGATCTCTACAATCTGAAAATTAGTCTCCTCATAATAAGCTTCTTTAACTTCTTGAGACCTCTCTTGGATAGACTTCTAGTTAGGAAAGCTAGGCAAGGTTTAGATTAACTCTTGAGGGATATGCTAAAAATTAGCTTGTTGATCATAAATGGAAAAGGGAAGTTCTATGGAAACATACTATTGATTAGGAAGACTCTGGGGTTTCTCATAAACTACCAACCTCTCTTTAATGGCTACTATTAGGCCACTAATTTCTAGAATGTTAGAATTAACCTTTGAGTGACCTTGCCTTATAAAAGTTGCACATACCTCTTTAGCTTACTTCAAATTTGATCTCATATTCTGAATTTCATACTTACAGATATCCATTCCATAGATTTTATTAGTGTCTATGCTTATCATCTCTTTCTCATAGCCAAACAGTGTTTTATTGAAGCTTGAGATGGAATATTTAGGGGTTTAATTGGTTGATCAAGAGGATAACAAGATTCATGAGGGTTGTTATAGGACTAGTATGAGATTTCATACAATTGATGAGGATTTTTATAATCATCATATGTTTGGTATGGATCATGATAAGATTGATATGGGTCATGAGGATGATACTAGAACTATTGGTAAGGAGATGAATAATAGGATTCTTCTCTATATACTACCATAGCCTATAGATAATCATGAAGATAACTCAAATTATGAGCAATAATATACCTTTGGACTTGATATAAGAGCCAAAGGATTATTGGAAACTATCTCTAAAGATGATTATGATGAAAACTTATACTTTAATGGCTAAATTCAAGTCCCATTAGGCATGCCATAATTGTTAGCTATCCACATAGAACCCAATAGATGTCAGATCTATTCAAGTCTAACCCATACCTAGACTAACATGGGAATAGTCTAAGGTTATGGGATGCCTATAACTAGACTAGACCTATAGGATTTTTTATGAGGCTAGCTCCTCAAATTTTATAATTTATACATTTATTTCTAAAACCTAAAACTGGTTGGGGGGGAGAGTCAAAAAAATTGCATAAAGTAAAACCTATTATAACATGTGGTGATGCACCATGAATTTATCAAATACACTCTTGAACTTGAACTCTTTAACACTCTAATGGATTATGAAAGAAGCTAATGTAATGCTTACTATAGTTTATATGTAATAATATTTCATATAGAGGTTATTTTGATATACTCAAACTAGGAAGCAATGGAAACAAGGTCTAGTTGAAGACTCTTATATTCAGTTGTCCACTATATCTTTGAGAGATGAATGCTAAGACACATTATATGACCTGCAAAGATATTTTTTATCACTTAGGTTGAACTTGGACATTTAAAAGGAAGATGAAATCATATTTAAATATTAAACAAACACTAAATATAGATTAGCAAATGACTGAAAAATACTCTATTCACTACTCCAAGAGGTGTTAAATATAATTATGGTAGAATCTAGTTGTACCAGCCTAAGAGATACAAAACAATAGCTCAAAGGCTATATTTATAGAATAAAAAAGCAAGAGAGAGGACTTTTTGGTGCTCAAAAGGGAATCAAATGAGCTCAAATCCATTTTAAAAAGTTGTTATGACTGCCTCCACAAATTAAGCTCATTCTAGCTTCCTGATTGATCTAGGTCACTCCAATCCATTAAATCATTACATTATTATCTTAGTGATGTTCCATGTGAGATGTAATGGTGGGATCAATTTATTTTTTATCTAAGTTTTAGAATCAATGTAGTTATAACAATCAGATCCTTCTATTAGATTTTTTTCTTGTTGTTAATTGTTCCTTATTGGTTTGTCATGGCATACAAAAGTAGAAAGAAGGGTCACTTTCATGTAGTTGGATTTAGATATGAAA
Organism: Torreya grandis; assembly: GCA_037957365.1. Taxonomy (NCBI): domain Eukaryota; kingdom Viridiplantae; phylum Streptophyta; class Pinopsida; order Cupressales; family Taxaceae; genus Torreya; species Torreya grandis. The sequence goes on along the minus strand of JARHVA010005116.1, from coordinate 1,220,441 downwards.
CCATTGATGTCTATATGGATTCATTAATTTTCCATTCCATCTTCCACTTGTTACTCATTATGAGGACTAGATCCTCATATCTTGAAATTGACAGAGCTACACCATTTATACTTTGAGTGGTAGTTCATCAAGTCATGAGTATGTTTGAAGGATAAGAATCCCCTACCATATCTCATTTGTCTACCCATGTAAAGTCTTAATGGCACCATCCTATCTAAAAATATACACTCTTAGTTTAAGGAGGATCATACTCAAGCTCAGTTCTAGTCATGCTTGCTTGCCTTGGTCAAAAACTAACCCTTCAACCTCTATCTAAGTCATTTAGGCTCATCTTCATTTAATTTTACATTAAAAACTAACTCAGATCATTGACCCCTTAATTCATCTTGCTCTTTTGATCTACCTAATATGAATGAATAAAATCCATAGATCATCTACCAAGATTCACGTGCTTGTGCCACTTGTCAATCACACATTTACACTTAGGGTTCATTGACTCCTTAACTTGATCACATGTCATTGATATTGAATCCATGATTGAATGTGAGCCATTGATCTGTCTGGGCCCATTATCCTATCTCTACCCACTTATTGTTGGATTTGATCTGGGCACCTAAGACTTGGACACTTGTCAAGCCTATACTCAATTGGGGACTCTTCTAACTATTTTTTAATGAAAATGGCTATTTCATGAGCTTGAATTTTGACATATATGTAACTATCACTAGGATATTTGAATTTAAATGGTCATTTTCTATGGATTGAATTTGATGTCCACATGCTCATCAATTGACATCTATGGGAAAATCAATGATGTTTGCATGATCATCAATATTTGGATTCTAATGGATGATTGTAGATCTTGATTTTAATGTTTGTACACCTGTCACCACCCTACTAGATCAACTTTGACAAAACAAATTGGTTGATGTAATTATGTCTTTAAGGGAATTTTTCTATAATAATTTCTTCAAAAGAATTTAATTATTCAAGACTTTTTCATGGGGCTATATTTAAGGGTATGTTGTATCAGATAATTTGTCCAACTAAAATGACTTCAACTTTTGAAGAGGATCCTTTTGTTTTAGACTTTTTTTTGAAAGATTTACCTTGCACCTATTGATGTAACTTTGTCTTTAAGCTATTTTCAAAGGGAACTTTGTTTAAAAAATGACCCTTTAACATTTTTGTATTGGCCTCTTTCCTAAAATAAATGACCCGTTGGGGGAATCTTATAGGAAACTTTCCTTATAAAATACCCTTTAGGGTTTTTGTATAGACATTTTGTCAAAGAAATGGACCTTCATAACTTTTTCTTATTAAGTTTCCCAAAATAAATACCCTTTGACCTTTTTTTTGTGAAACTTTCTCAAGAAACTGACCCTTTAATATTGTTGTATCAGAAGTATTTTTTTAGGCCTTATGTTTTATACAATTTGTCTAAAAGAAACATATCTTCAAAAAATTTGTTAAACATTTTCCTCAAAAGAATTATGCCTTAAAGAAAATTATGTGGATAATTTTCTTGAAAGAAATTTGACATCTAGATTTAAAAAACACCCTTCAATATTTTTATTTGGTCCACTTTGTCACAAAATGATCCTTTGGGAAAAGTGTTTTAGACCAATTTCTCTGAAAGATACCCTTTAGAACTTTTATCTAAGAGTTTCCTTGAAGAAAAGACCTTTAGGAGTTTTGTTTTGAATAAAATGTCTAAAACAATACCCAATACTTAGCAAAAAAACTCAAAATAAATCTCTTAAAATAATTCCAACACTTAGCTAAATAAAGTGGAACAATTTCTCTGAGGGAATTTTTAATGCTCTAATACTTGGCCAAATTTTGAAATATTTGGCTAAGTGTAAACTTAGGATTTTTGTAGACATATTCCTATAATTATTAAGCACCATGAAAACATGTTTAGAACCCCTCACTTGCAATTTTGAGCCTACATCTAACACAACTAATCCACTGAACAAATTGGACCCTGCTCATCTGTTTAAACTAGGCAGAAGCTTGGTATGTGGGCCAAAATGGCCAATAGGGAAGAACCTTGATAACACCTATGGTCTAAGATTTCTTCCTATCTAACTAAATTACCCCTTTATCTAAAGTTTCATATTGAAGTCATAGTGCATGCATAATTTGTTTGGGCATCACTGTGGTGTTGGCACTAGAATCAATCATAGAGTTGTGCAATAGCTTGTCTCCCATAATGAGAGTTAAATAAAATGGGGTGGGTTTTTTTTCACTTACCCCTACTTTGGATTTGATGAACACAGATTATGTATGGGGTTATGTATTATTGTTGGCTTATTTTCCCTTGGTTTTTATTGGTTTTGTAGCTAGGTTAGCTTGTGCAGGATTCTATTGGTCTTCCAATTCCTCTCATAGTAGAGACTTCTACTCGAGGATAGACAAGACATCCCAAAGAGAAAAATTATCTAGGGCCTTCTGTTGCTACTCTACCACATTAAATAATCCTTGAGGTTAGACTTTAAGGTCCTTTATCTTGTTCTACATTATTTCACTCCACTTTTGATATGTTGTGGGTGATGGTTGGGGTTCTAAACTTTTCCCAAAAGTCTCTTTAGGCCTTGCAGAAGCCTCTTGGCTCTTGGTCAGTTTATTTTTTGATTGAGTAAAGTAATCCATGAACTTATTGGGATTTCAACATATGGATCTCATTTTTATAAAATACATCTTTGCCTTCCATCCAAGAGAAAAGTGCATGTTCTGAGGCTGTGTCCTCTTCTTTCTCCAAGGACATTCCTTGTATTTGAGCCATTAGGATATCATTTTCAATACCTAGGGAATGCTATCCATAAGGATTTGAATCATGTTCATTATCTTGTCTTCATTTCTTAGCAAACTTTTACTATAGATTACCTCTTGGTAAATTTTGGGGTTTATGTGCATCATTACATAGGAAGCACCATAAATTTGAGTCATCAACTAGTTTATTTTGGCCAACAACCAATTCTCTATTTGAGTTTGGTGGGATTGATTTCAAAGGATTAGGAATTAGGATGATCTAATTTATAGGTTTTGTTTGATGATTTAACCTCTACCCTCCCTAGTATTAGTTATGTTAATATGACACTTTACCGTTTTGGTAATTCTAAAAAGGGAAATTTGGGGGCATATCTTGCTACCTCTTAAGGTCTATGATTTCATTTGAGAAGTGTTGCAAGATGATCTTCATGTCATTCATCTCAGTATCTATCATGCATGAAGTGGATACACTTATTTGAGGGGCTAGATATATATACATAGAAGGAGATGCTTGCAAGGTACTCAGGGCTTTCTCCTATAATGGCATTGATAGTTCTAGGAACATGGGAATTAGAGGTCATGGGGAGAGTTTCCTAGAATCTATCAAATTATTCTCCACTTTGAAGGCTAACTCATACACATTTGATAGTTTCTATACTCCAAGGGACTGAATCATAATATCTATGTCTAAGTTGAAGTCTTTAAGGTAAAATATGATGGACATACCCACAGGTAGTTGAGCTAATATTGTGATTATTTACTAGGTCTTATCAAAATAGGTATTAAAATAAATGATATCCTCTTACAAAGCTCTTATAATAGTTATTAACTACTATAAGAAAGATGACAAGTATCCTTTCTCATTGAATCAATCAAAGAATCTATAGCCTAGTTCATCGTAGATGGTGATGGAGTTAGGTATCAAGGACTAGAACTAGTCAAGGGCTCACCCATTAAAAAAGGTGGCTAGTAGTCTTAAGGCTACATTCTCCTCTATAAAATAATGCATGGTACAAACATTGGCAACATCTTAAATGTGTTCTAACATGATTTTGAAATCCTCCCCTATAAACTTTTGGAGTGTCTTCAAGGTATTAACAAGCATAGGATCCCATGTAGCTAGAGCTAATAGAGGAATGAGTGGGCTACCATTATTCCATGAAAAAAATTTGCTTGGTGGTCCTTGGATAGCCATCTGTTATGGTTGTTGTGCTGTGCCAGACCCTACAGTTCTTTGGCAAGTTATAACTACCAAAGGTGGTAGTATTAATCTTGGATTATATGTTTTTAGTGACTTTGTGATAGGCCTCTAGCTCATAAACTCTAACTTCTATTCAGGTGGATGAGTGCCACTAGGCATGCCAAAAAAAGGGAACTTTTGATGCCTAAAACTTTTATTCTTGATGAATAGTTTCTTATGGGAAGATTTATAGATGTGGGACTGAAATTGTGATCTATGAAGTGACCTCTAGGATTTTAGAAGCTATCTATTCAAATTAATTATGGGAAAAAGGGGAATAAGGAAACATAAATGAAACTAAAATAACACTATCTAAGGAGATGCACTAGAATTCTTAATGTACCCTTTCTTAATATTACATAAAATAGATTGAGCCTATAAACATTATAGATAATTTAAAAGATCATATGCAGGATTTAATGCCTTCAATATAAACAAAAGACAATTCTATAGAAGTAGAGAATAGAAATAATAGACAAGAATTGATTCGATATAGTTTGACATAGAACATCACATCCTCTTCACATTTGGGTAGAGAATAAAATACAAAAGGCCTAAAGGCATAGTATAAACTATTTGATCCTTCTCATGAGGGATACCTGTTAAGGTCTTAAAATGAAAGATAATAACTACTGCTATTTCTGTTTAGAATTAAAACTATTACAATTATTACTCTCTGATATCAGTCATTAAAATTACTTATATTATCTAACTGACAACCTCTTACAAAATAAGGAAGCCCAAAATATATAGGCACAATATCCTTATGAAGAAAGGATACCTAGAACCTAGAACTTATACTCATTAAGAGGCCATTTCAACTAAAACAAGGAGCTTTGGCTCATGAGTGTGGATGATCTTTAAATCCTAGATAGGGTGAAACTTTGATGCCTCATGATTCCCACGACACTTTATAAGAAGTGCTATGACAATGCATGTCTCCCTCTGAAATACATCTAGAATTCTTATTGGAAATAGGGCCCACTTCCCTTGTTTAATGGCATGAATCAAAGCTCTAACAAAAAATAATTTACCTTAGATAAGTGTCAGGATGCCACATGGAAGGCTCACTTCTTTCTAGTTATACCTACATAGTAGACCTCACCTATTATTTCATAAATGAATGACATACCTTAAAACTCTTTCAAAACAACCCTACACTCTCAAGGAGTGTAGTGATGTCACATGGCGAGCAAGTGCTACTCCTAGGGAAACTGAGAACTCTTTTATAAATAACTAGCATTCAGGTACCATGTGGTACCAATGGAAGGAGTTGAGACTTACCCAAAAATAAAAAGGGGAACCTGAGAAAAAGGAGGTTGATACTAATATTCCCAACTCACCAAGCACATCCATGATGGAAATATAACCACCAAAAATCTTCAAAATGTGTATTTGATCTATAGGAACCAACTTCATATAAAATTTATACATATTGGATTCTTAGAGTCATGCCATATTGGCTATTGAATTTCTAGTTAGTTTTTAGTGTGTTTTTATTCTCTTATGTTGGATATAATATTGAATGATTTAATGGATTTGATCAGATCCCATGCTTGATGTTTGTACTTCTTCAAGTAATCTAGTTTACATTGGTATTTCATTCTAATCTAGTTGATGACTAGCTATGAATCACTAAATATCTACACCTCCTTGACATTATGTTATAGTGAAAATAATAGACCTGATATTAAGGATTCATACTAAACTTAATTATTGGTGCAAGGTAATTATATCCTCTATTCATCCAAATTTTGTTTCCCATTTGGGTTAATTAGAGATATGCCAACCCCTGAACCCTATTTTGACCTAGCTATGTCAAAATGGAGAGTCTATAATTGGGAATTACCTCAAATTATTGTTCATGAGGTTCATTATTGGTAGTGAACATGTACATGCTTGTATGTTAGAAAGTAAATTCAACCTTTTCATTATTGTCATTGTATTCTATTATTAGGTACTTCATATTTAGCTCTTGATCTACTCAAATTTTATTAGATACTCCTTTCCAAGGTAGCCACATTAGTGATAAGTATGTATCCATGTATCCATTCAAATTTTTCAACCAATCCTAGCTTAATATCAACCCATAATATTCTAAAATATCAATGACCAAAATATATATATACTATTTCACCCATGGTTTACATACAAGTTAGATGTGTACATTTGTCAACTCCCCAACACATGGGATACAAGACTTGTTGATTTTTAAGACCACCCTTTTATATTTTTTTAGGATTAAAATTAATTTATTTCATATAGCTATAGGCATCACACTAGTTGAGGCACTTGAGTCAAACAAATAATTATGCATATTATTTTTTAACATTCTGATGGTTAACATAAAATGTGGTACTTTAGGCTTGTCCTTATAAATGACCACATTTGTAAGTATAGATTTTGACTTATCAATGAATGTTCTCCTAATCAAGTATTTGAGAAATAACTCTCTATTTAGTGATCTAGTATGGATCATGAATATTTATATAAACCTTTATCTTCTTCATATATACAAAAGTATTATACCTTCTTATGCTCTATGTCTCCACACTCTATAATTGATTATTTCTTTTTAGTGGAAACAAATTATTGTTGGCCTTAGGTTCTAGAGGAGTAGTAATATTATTACTTGGAGGCATAAAAGTAGAATCATTTTGATTGTTTATCAAATTATAATTATTTATATGGAAATAATGAAATTCTTTAGTTTCATTTATGTTATCCTTAGGTTCATTTTCATCTTCCAATGGGAATGGTAAATCATATGTCTCGAAGACCCTGGTTGTGTTGGGAAGACCTAGAGTAGTAGAGGTGGATGGATCTAGATGATTTACAAATCCTTCCTATCTAGCCATTTATTTTTTAAATATTTCAAAGGTGCTATAGAATTATATACAGTCTAGCTCACCATGTTGTGTTGTGTTATGGACTTGACACCAATTAATAAGTGTTGCTTCAAATATGTTTATCTCTAGTATCTTTTTAGGTTATTTCTTCTGTGAATTATTTATAGGTCTATTCAAAGGCTTGTTGTACTTAGGATATGAAAATTTGGGAGTGATATTTTCCCCCATGATTTTTTTCATAAGGATCAAATAATTGACCATGTCTTACCTATATGTCATCTCTATAAAAGAGAGCATGTAGTAATTTTAAAATGCATTCCACTTATGTATTTTATAGGAGTATTAATAAGTCGAAAATGCACCATTTTTATATATTTTTTCCCATTCACAAATAAATTAGATAATATATCAATACAGGACATTACCTTGGGCCTAGCTACAACATTATATGGGATAACTACTTTTACTAATAGAAGGTCATCCTTATATCTCTATGTGAAAATTAAAAGTTGTTCTTCCACCCTATATGGCTCCACTACATCAACCTCATCCAAAGTAAGGATGACATTCAAAAAATCATTGTTCAACTTCTATGCCATTCACTGGATGGAATCAAATTCCATTTATTATAGAATCAACAACTATACACTCTATAGTAGTAGCATTGGATGATATCAAAGATTAGTTTAGATTTTGATGGTTAGATGCAGATACAAGATTATTTTAGAAGCTAAGGTGTTGGTTAACTAGAGCATGGGCAAAAGGAAATTGGGTGTAGAACTAAATTTAATTTTGAGCCACAACATTTTGATTAACATCTGGAATAGAGTTCAGGGATGGCAAATTAGGACTCAGATTAAGCGAGGTCAAATATTATGATTGAGGATTCAATTGTCTATCAATGTTAATAGATTTATCATAAGCTAAAGGTAGTGCATTAACATTGGAAATTCTATAGAAATAGAAAATTATTATGGAATCTAAAGCATTCTTTTACATCTCAAGGTTCAATGCATCTATGATTTTATAAGTGGATTTAAGTCCATTGTACATATTTTTTAATCATGTGTTGAAGGATCAAATTGGTTCATTAGTTTTTCCTCATGATATTAAAGTGTTAATATAATATACTTAGGCTAGTGACTTATCCAAACTATTCCAAAAAAACACTAATTCCAAGAGATAATTGAGTATTTTGGGAGGTTGAAGAACTAATCATAAGTAACAAACTACAAATTAAAATGGAAATTCAACATGCTACATCTTCATGGGTTACATTCAGTATCCCTAAGATAGTTTTGTAGGCCTTTACATGTTCTTCAAGAGTCCTTTTTCTTGAGGTAGAAAAGGAAGGAAAATAATTTTTAGGGTTTCTAGGAGGATCGTGAACATCTCCAAGGATGGAAATAGTAGAACCAGTTAACCAAGTTAGGGACATCATGCATAAAGGAAGATGGGGTCTTCTATTTAGGTAATATTATTTGGCTTGAGGTCCTCTTAAGACACCTCTATCTAACATAACTTTTCTATGTATTTCCAAAGGTGGGTATAATAGGTCGATATATGAAATGGACCTTGTTAGCCTTATAGGTATATCTAATATAACTCAAGTGATGTTTTCAAATAAACAAAAGGCCCTTCTTCTTCTATAAGATAAATTCATGTTTATGTGTGTTTTATGCAGACCATGAAACTTTAAGAGGTATCCTATAACATTTTAGAATTAGTGATGAAAGATTCACTCCAAAGAATGAGTTGTAAGGTATAGGGTTTTATAAACAACCTAGTCTGAGAATAGTGGTGAATGGAGTAGTTGTTTACCTCAGATTGTTTAGATATGGTAAGATTCTATATATAATTGAGATGGGTGGATTGATGTTGAATATAATCTAAGGTGGGTAGAATAAAAATGAAATTCAAAAAGAAAGAAGGGTAGGGTAGAGAATAAAGTTTATGAATCATATAAGATGAAACCTTTTAACTTGGATCATGAAATAGGAGTTGGACAAATAATCAAAAACCAATTCTTATTAAAAATTATTGTTAGCACACAAAAACTCAGACACAATTAAGAGTCCAAGGAAATAAGGATACAATGAATTTTAATGTATATAATGAAATTTTGTTGCATTTGTGATATTGTAATTGCACATCTACAATGGGAGATTATGATTATGACATAAAAGTATTTAGATTAGCTATTAAAAAATATGAATAACTATATCAAAAGAACATTCATGCACAACCAAAAGACTAAGATAATGGATTTATGAAACTTATTTTAAAAATCATAAATTTGTATAAGAACAAGATTTACACACCAAGATCAATTGCAAAATAATCCTCAAAATTTTATATTAATATTAATAGACAAAATTATTCTCTCTCTAATATTAGGAGGATAAAAATATATATATGCTATGGGGAGGGGATGCCTCATCCTTTAAGGGAAGTCTAAATTTACATTTCTAATTATATAATGGTGTGTCAAAATTCATTCATACCATGCATGTATGAAAAGTGTGTACATAAATAATATTCATTAACCAACATATAATACATATATGCCAATAAATTTAGATCTATTATTCTTAACCTAATTCAAACATGAATATATATACTTAAGGTGGTGTTGGTGTGGCACTATTGGAAGAGGTAAATAGTTTCATGATAGTTGTCAAAACATAAGTAGTCATTATTTCCCATTTAGGAATCAAAAATGGACCTTTTATAGTATGCATCATTGCATATCCATAAAATTAGGGACCATGTGATGACCTAAAAGTAACTATAGTTGATTGTGTGCTCAGTGTTGACCTAGAAGTTTCCTATGTGGCTTTGAGTTTCTCAAATAATGTGTATGTAGATTCAAACATATTTTTTATATACATAAAATATTTTTAAACTTTCAAAGTTATTGATGTTTTATCTTTTTTAGGAACCCATCAAATCTCAATCTTTCTAAGTGCATGCCTTAAAAGGTGCATCAGGAAAGGGGTTGGCAGACTTTTAGTGCTTCTCAGGATTGTTAGCCCCTATACCACCACTTAAAAACCAATATAAGTTAATATTATCCATTTCCATAAGCTTTAAAACACCACTTATACACTTCCCTAAGTAGATCACCACACAAAATATCCCCTACCTAAACATAAACCCCTTTTACCATTTTTCCTATTACATCAATCAAGTCGACCACATTCTTGGACTAGCACATGTTATGAAACTCTATCAACCTAAGTAAACATAGTTTGAAACCTAATGGATCCATTTCTTGTTTAATGAATTAAATTAGGTCAACTACATTGGCTAAATTATCAAGAAGGTTTAAAGTTAATCCATGGCTATATATACCCCCTTTAATAACATTTATAATAGATGATCATTCAATTTTGCATTATTACTGCTAAAAAATATGCTTATACAATCAATATGAGGTTTCATTGCTCAAGGATTTGCTTTGGGGAAGTATCATTTATCTTTTAGAGGTATTGGGTGCATAGGAGGAGTATTATATCCTAGATCTGATTTGTCTTTGTGATCCTTACAATCCTATAACAGCCTCTACAAAGCACCATTAACCAAGAAAGAGATTGAGGCACAATGGGTTCACTTCAACAAGATGTGTGTGTGTGTGTGTGTGTGTGTGTGTGTGTGTGTGTGTGTGTGTGTGTGTGTGTGTGTGTGTGTGTGTGTGTGTGTGTGTGTGTGTGTGTGTGTGTACTATCCCTTCATATTTAAATAAGTAGATGTTGTAGACTTAATATATATTGAATTGCACATCTCCTTTCTTTAATAATTTATATGTTATAGATAGATTTGTATTTGAATGTTTATTATCTTTGCCATTTGTGTCACAAGATTTTATGAGTATTAGATTAGATTGCATATAAATTTATTAGATTAACTTGCATAATTAATTAATATATTAACTTATTTAATATTATTTACAATCATAACACCTACCTAAGGTTATCACAAGATGTCATTTGACTAGATTCATTGAAAACCTCCCATTTTTAATAGTGTGATAAGTGATCCCTTAGTGTAGGTTTAGAAAATCCATTATAGGTCATGACTTTGATTTAAACATATTACCAAGCATACATTTTGGTTGATTACTTTATCCAAGCTTGAATATCATTGAGTAGGATAAGTTATAGAATTATATAGTTTCACTTGAATACATTTTTTTGAACCCCAATGAATCTAACCCTTGCATATTTTTATTTTTTATCTATAGACTATTAGATCAACCCTATCAACCTAGTTTAACACTTTGTATACAAGTTTTTATACTTAGTCGACCCTATTGACTTAGTTCATGTCTGTGTGAAGGTTTTTATAACTTCATCAACCTGATTGACCTAGTTAGGGTATATTTTTTTAAAATTTCCAACTAAGATGAGCCTATTGATTTTGTTTAGATTTTTGTGCATGGATTTTCTAGTATTGGAAAATTAGATTGATCTGATTGATATAGTTTCTTTTCCCACTCTTAAATCATTTAACTAAATCAATTTGATTGATTCATTTTTTTTCTACATTTTCCTCTTGAATAGCTAGGTTGATATGATCGACATAGTTTTATTTATTTTATCACTTACCATTTTTATTTATACTTGTTCAACCAGCTTGACTCCATTTAAATATTCTATTCTTTACCTCTGTAGGTTTAAAATTACATCTGGACAACACAATTCAAAATAATAACTCAACATATTTAGTAAAACTAATATATAGAACTATTCAACTCTATATTATTTACTAGGTTCACTCTAAAGAGATCAATAATTTTTTATCAAGTTTTAAGTAATTTTATTTTCCCACTATTTTTCAAAATTTAAATTTTAGTATTGTTTTTACTAGTTTTTTAGTTTTATAAAAACTTACCCTTATAGTAAATTAAGTAAATTGAATTAACTTAGTTTTGTATCTACTTTAGTCTAGAAAAATAAGTTAAATAGCTTGATTATGATGCGTTTAGATTGTCTTTCAATAGACTGAGTCGATTAGCTCAACTTTCTTTTATTTTGGTTGTAAAACTAAGTCAACTAGCTCAACTTTGTTCTATTTATTTTCTTCCTAGTTCTAGCAAAGGGAATTAACCTACATTGATATTAATTAAACTCACTTTATTTTCTAGTTGTTTGCATGTTTATTTACTTTCTAAAAACTAAAAATTAGATTTCAAAACTTCGATTTTCACTCTTATTTTTCACTTTATTTATTTTTCCCTAGAAACTATGTACCAGTAGTTTTCAAACTACATAGCTACTATTGTAAAGAGTTACTTGATACTCTGTTTATGGTCCTTGTCTATCATTTATAGATATTATGGTGTGAGGGGATTTCCCCAATACTCATAAACATAGTATATAGATAAATATTGGCTTTAGTTTATTCCTACCTCATGGTGTTTTGGAAACACCTAAGATTTCTCTCTTTATTAAACCTTAGGAATCCATCCATCCATTTTTTTGTGTGGTGCATGAGTTAGAATTTAATGTTGATAATTTAATTACATCTTACCCTTGAAACCAAGTTTAGTGGGATATGAGAATGATACTTCCTCCATATTCAATACTCTAAAATATTAGGCAGACACTATCCAATGGACAAGCATCTATTAGATCCTACACTTTCAATCAAACCCTTTATTACAACTTCCTAATCTTATTTTCAAGAAATTAATTAGCTTATAAAATCCACTATAACTACTTTTTGGCTTCTATTTTATATTGTATTGAAAAAAAATATTATCCAACATTGATATAATGTTTATGTTGTGTGATGTAACTAGATTGACCTAGTTGCATATGTATTTAGTTCTAATTTTTGTAATCATCTAGAATTAGACCATTTTAAAATTTTCCTAAATTATATAACTAAATTGATCTGATTGACCCATAATTTTAATGAATATTATATTTTCCTTCCTATAGAACTCAGGCAAATTGATCAACCCAATCTTTTACTAACTATTTTATTTTATTTACTACAAAACTAAGTTGACCTGCTTGACTTAGTCTTTTACATATTGTTTTATTTTACTTCCTGAAGAACTAAGTCAACCTATTCGACCTAGTATTTTATATATTTTCATGTTTTCCTTTCCTTATAACTACATTGGAATGTTCAACTCTATAATTCTTGGAAAATCTAGTCTATTGGTTATCTTATCATTTAGGCATTGATCTATCTGAGTATGTAGTATTTATTCACCACAACTCTTTGTATTTTTGAATTTTAACTAGTTGATCATGTACAATATTTGTTCAACTTTGTCTTATTCCCATAATTTTTATCCTCAAACAAATTTTCTCTTTCTTAGATATCTTTTTACCTTTTTTAAACTATCATGAAATCATCTAACCAAATATTTATTGATAACCTTAATCTATTTAGACGATACATGGGTTATTTCTTTTTACTTAATTTAAATATCCAAGAGGATGATCACTCTTGGTGTACTTTTCCCTATCCTTAATCTATTGATTACAACATGGTTTACATCACCTAAACTAATGACGTGGATTATTTTATCCATTTCATGCTTCTTAAGATACTACACCTTACTACACTATTGGATCAATTGATACAAGCTTAATGAATAACCCTATAGGGAATCCTCCAATAGTAAACATACCTACCCCTAATAATGGAAGTTTTCCTCCTACTAATACTAACATTCCTCCTCTTAACAATACTAATATTCCACCTTTAAATATTAGTAATCAAAATACACAAATTGACACTACTCAAATACTTTCATAAATAGTCCAACAAATGAATATTATGTAAACAAACACCTCTAAAATGATGCAAATACAACATCATTTATTACAAATGACTAATCGACCTATTCTCATATTACCTCAAAATAGTCAAAATGTTATTCATCTTCCTCTTATAGATAAAAATAAGAATATCATTATACAACCCCTTATGCATAATAAGATGCTTTAAAATATTCAAAATGAACCTTTATCTCCTTTCATTATCTCCATTGATATTGTAAATATTTCTCCAACTATTAAATATGATGGAACTAAAGACCCTACATATTTTCTTAAGGCATTTGTTAATATCTATAATGAATGGATCCAAACAAATACTTTTGCTACTACTAAAATGTTAGTTGAAACATTTACAGGTGATGTTTTAGATTGGTATAATAAATTGACTAAACATTTCATTGAAAAATTAGAATACTTTATTAATGTTTTAGTCAAATAATTTCAACAAAGTGATCTTCCATAAAATTGTCTTAATAATTTTATCCATGCTAATCAATCAACCTCAAAATTAGCTCATAATTTCATCAAATGATGGAAATCATTATCTCACAAATTAAATCATAACATGAATGATTATTATTTTTTAAAATTATTTATCATTTCTTTAATACCTTCATTTTAGTATAAGGTCTAAACTTTTTCTCCACAAAATTTAAATGAAATGTTTGATAAAGCCAAAAGGTGAGATCTCCTTATGAAACAATTTGAGCCAATTCATAGATCAACTAAGGAATATTTCCAAACCTCAATTAATTTAATTACAAGTAATACTCTTTAAATGAAAGAAAGAGTAGTCAAAGTGGATGATCAACTCGATTCCCACCCACCATTAATGGTCCCATAAATGAAGTATTTATTATCTCCATCTAAACCCGTCACTTATAATATTTTTATACCTTCATGGTATGAACCTAATAATTTTTTTTGGCTCCATGATGATGTGGGTCATTCTCATGAAACATTTTGTGGGATTGTCAAAAATTTTGTTTCTTTTATGTTAGCAGACATTTGACCATGATGATATGATCAAATTACATCATCCTGATTATGTCAAATCTTCCCAAAATAAATATGTTACCATGAAAACATCTTATAAACCTTAAAAATATTCTTCTATCCCTCACATACAACATTAAAATGATAATATTTGTGAAAATGATGTTTATTATGATCAATTTTATACCAATTCTCAATATTTGAATGTAACAAAAGTTAAATATAGATGAAAACCTGCTCACAAATACCCTATCACTAAACCTAAAAAAACCTCTAGTGATGAATAATTAATTATAGATATTATGAATACCACACCCATATATCTAAATCAAATGAGGAAACACTTCCACAACTAGAACCCCAACCTAGTTCTCCTATTCTTATAAAAATATTGTACCTCATAAACCTTGTTTTGGTTCTTAATCCTTTAAATTTCATTGGAATTTTTTATAAGAACTTAATTCAATGCCTTATAAAATTACCTTCATGCTATTAGTTCACACTTCTCCATATCATCACAAGTTTTTTATGCAACCATTACAAGATATTGAAGCACCATTATAATTTGATTCAGAAATCCCTTCTAAATATTCATCACTTACATAAGTGCACACAATTAAAACCATTTACACATATTTTAAACCATCCATAGAATTTATTGAAGAGGATATGATAAATGATGCAATTATTTTTTGAGCTAACAATCCACCCCTCTTTATTAAAAGTGCAATCAATAATACCTTAATTTGAAAAAATTTAATATATTAAGGATCAGGTATTAATGTTACCTCTCTTTGGTTAATAAAAAAAATTGCATACACTAAAGAAAATATTAAAAAAACACATCTCACATGTAGAGGATTTGATAAAACAAATCAAAAATCACTTAGTTTTATTTGGCTCCCACTTAATATTGAACCTAAGACAATTCATACTAAGCTCGTCATTCTTGATTTGCCACTATATTACAACATACTCCTTATTTTCCCATGGACACATCATATGTGGGCCATTTCCTCTCAGGTAGTCAGTGTATCAGATTTATTCATAATGTAAAACATTACAAACATGAAGCTAACGCTAATCTATGGAGTATACAACTATCGAATCCTTACTATCAATATCACATTCCAACCATTCTCCACATTAATTGTGCACCTATCCATGAAGTTGTTAACATGAATATTGATTTACATGTTACTCTCATTGATTTAGATGATGATGAGCCTAATGAGTTAAAAAACACGTGTAATACCACTAGACTACCTCCTTATGTTATGGAATGGCTTCCTCCTTCTTTACTTACAAATGATCACACCATTCCTATAATTGAGAGATGTTACTAAGAATTCCCCTTCGTGCAATTCATATGAATCTCCTTACATAGAGGATGAATTTACATGTGATTAATATGGAGTGTCCAAATTTTTTCAAGATATTTTAATTATGTCTCCTTGAAAGTTTAGCAATTTAATTTTTTCAAATACTAATTCTCCCATGGAAATAGAAGAATGCATTATTTATCACACTTATGATGATAATTATATCATGTCCAAAGCCTAATCACAAGATTTAGATGTACAAAATTATCAAAAGACATTATAAAAAATACATGCCTTCAACCACGATGTCCATGTCATTCATATATCATATGATATTGATTCAAAACTTGAAGGTTATGTACCTCCCATTAATCCTCCATTATTAGATACCCCATGGGTAATTGAAGAAATCTTGACTCAAGAATATTTTGAAATTTCTACACAAACTAATATAATACGACTTATTCCTCCTTCTAATGATCACATTGATGCCACTAGAGTCATACAACTTAATATGAATGAAACTTCACCTATTGAAAAAACTAAAACAAACATTACCAATTTGGTTGACTCAACTCAATCAAATATCCCCAATATGGAAGTTATAACCACTATTACACCATAAATTACCTTAGACACAAAATTGATTAAGGTTAGACAAATAAATTTTGAATATGATAGAAAGGTTAATCAAATCATTGTTTTAGAAGTAGATGGAAAATATTATGGGCCTTAACCTTTGCTTCCTAGTGATGAAGTTATACTTGATATACTCCATTCTATAGAACCTTAGCTTCTACACCAACATCATAAACATGGTAAATTTAAGCAAAATGTTCCTTATTTTAATAATTTCATTGCTAGAGTGGATCCTAAAATGCATACTATTTATTCCCTTCCTCTTGCTCAATACGATTTCAAAGATTCAATTATTATGCTCATTGAGGAAACTAAAAATATACAATATGGTACACTAACGTGTCTTTGACATATTATCATTTATAAATATCTCACTCTTAAGGAACATGATAACTTTAGTTTATTATTTGATAAATATCATGAATCATTCACTTGGTCATATGAATATATTCTAGGAATTGACACTAACATTATTTATCATAACATTATCACTTGTATAGATGTTAAACCCATTAGACAAAAATATTGAAAGTTTCCCCCTAAAATTTTTACTTTATGTCATAAATAAATTATTAAAATTTAGGATTTTATATTCATTAAACAAGTGGACTACTCAAAATGGTTATTAAACATTGTTCCTAGTCATAAAAATGTCAAAATATTTATTTGTTTATGCATTTATTTTTGTAATATAGACTTAGCATGTCTAAAAGACAACTTTTTCATACCTTCAATCAATTTTATCATCTATTCTACCTCTGAGCATGAAATTTTATCACTAATGGATGATTTCTTAGGCTATAACCAAATTCACATAACCCTGAATTTCAACATAAAATAATATTTACTATAGAATGGGGAACCTATTGCTATGTTAAAAAAGCCTTTAAAGCTGAAAATTTTTGGGGCCACCTATCAATGTGCAATGACCCATATTTTTTCATAATATTATTCACTATATTGTTGAAATTTATGTGGATGACCTCATTTCCAAATTTAAAAGTTATAAAACTCACCCTCAGGATTTATCTATCATTTTTTATTGAATCATTAAATATAAATTCAAACTTAATCCTTACAAATGTGTATATGAAGTTACATCTAGTAAACTTCTATTTTGTATTTTTTACCTTTGAGGCATTTATTTCAATCTCACTAAAATAAAATCTATCATCAACATGCATATTCCTCTCTCTATTATTGACATATGAACATACCTTAGGAAACTTGGGGTAATTCATAGGTTGGTTTTAGATTACTCTATCAATTCTCTTCTTAAAAAAGGTAATGCTCTACAATGGATGGATTCATGATAAAAATCATTTGATAGTATGAAATAATATTGACTTCATCCTCCCACTCTTTGTGTTTCTATACGATTTTCACTTTCACATTCAAAAAGGAAATGAGAAACTAAGAGAAATGGTCTAAGGCTTGTATGTACCTGGATGTAGTCTTGCGCACCAAATTCAGACGTTATGAGAACTCCTCTTTGGTTGTGGAGGATGACACCTGTAGAAGAAAGAGACTAAAACAAAGAAGGCATTAGATGAGGAGATGGTGGGCTACCAAGCAAAAGCTTGATCCCAGAAGTACAAAGACTTCTTTGAGGGATGTCAACCCACTGATTGATAAAAATAATGTCTGATAAAAGGCAGAATGATAAAAGACTAAAATGATTAAAGATTAAAATAGAAATAAAAGAAAATGCTTACCTGAATGCTGTTGTCAGTCTGGTCACAGTCGCTGATGTCGGTTAGGCTGCCAGCGTCAGTTGGTCATGTCTGCCGACATCGGTTAGTCTACTGACATCGGTGGGGGCAATAGTCTCTGTGGCCGGTGTCGGTCAGGGTAGTAGTCTTTGGATGAGGTTTGGTTAGGTCTGGATGGGTTTATGGTCTGTGGACGGGTCTAAAAAGGGCTTTGGGTCTGGTTGAATGGTCTATACAGGGGTCTGAGAGTCTAGTCTAAATAGGGGATCAGATAGAGGATAGGGTGACAGGGAGATAGGGATTAGAGAAGGCCTTTCAGCCTCTCAGGGAAAAGTAGGTTGGGTTTCGATAGGAGGCTGAATAACAGATAGATTAAAAAGAAAATACTAAAATGAAAATAGTAGAAATACTTAGCTCATACTTGTTGAAGAAAGAGTGTGGTTGATGCTTGTACCTGTTGCTGATGCTGCTGGTGTGAAGGCCCTGTTGCTAGTGGAGTGGCTGATGCAGAGTCCCTATTATTGTTGTAGCTTGTTGTGTATACTTGAGAGAGAGAGAGAGAGTGAGAGGTCTGATGATTGGAAGGATTAACAGATTGAGGAGTGAAAGATTGGATTGCTAAAGATTGGAAAAATGGATTGGAGATTGGAAAAATGGATTAAAAGATTGAGAGAGTGGATCTTGCATTCGAGTCAAGAATGCAGTTATGAAGGGAACTGATGCTGGCAATATCACTGACGTCGGTCAATAGTTGACTAACATCAGTAGCTAAAAGGTAGGAAAAAGGCTAAAAATAGCCTTTTATCTATTTTCCCAACTGTCAGGTCAGTGGGTCGGGGGAAGAAATGGTTGAAGGTGGATTAATAGGCATGGGAAATGAGTGGGATAAGGGAAATGGGGTCTTAAATCACTTAAGACTTGGCAAGGGGCAATGGAGGAGAAGTTGGAATAGGTCATAGGGAGATAAATGAGGGTATCCAAGGGAAAGGAATCCAAAGAGAGGAGAGGTGGCATGGGTGAGGTGGCAAGGGGAGAGAGAGAAGGAAGGAGAGAATTATTAATTTAAAATAAGATACTTATTTTAAATTAATAAGACATAGGTTAGGCATGGTTAGAAGTGGAAAGGGACCAAGGGGACCAAGGGGGGAGTTGACCAAGGGAGTAGACACGATTTTAGTGTCTACATTTGCCCCTTTTTGTCTTGTTGGTTATTCTGGATGAACTACAAGACAAAAATAGGAGTAAGTTGCCCCAGGTGTGAGAGAAGGTTGATTTTGTCCTGTTGATTGTTTAAATGAATTGCAAGACAAAAATAGGAGGTTGATTACACCAGATGTGGGATCAAGTATTCTCCCTCAAAGTGGGAGTCGAGGGAAGGGACCTAATATCAGGTGCCAATTTGACAGAGAGTGGATGGATAGGGTGAAAGTGTGAGTGTGAACACTGCAAAAGTTGTGATTATGCGTATATGACTTCACGAGATGGTCAGGTCAAATTGTCACAGAGGTGGTCAGGTCAAATTATCACAGGTCAAGGGTCAAGGAGTGCCAAAATTGAAGTAACTGGGCCCCAAAATTTGGTCATAGCTGATCGGGTTATTCAATCTAAGCTATAGCTCCAATGGTCATCATGTTTTAGGTATCTCAGGCTCAGGAAGTGCTCTTGGAAACACAAAAGTGTCACAAGTAGTGGGGATCAACCGACTTGTGATCCTATACTTGTGAAGGTCATAAATAGTCTATGCACAATTTTGCTAACCATTTGTGAGGTAGCATACATGCAAAAACAACCAAGGCAACGTTTGCCTTGGAAGTGGTCAGAGTCTAAGGAGATAGTCGTGATCTCCAAGGTCATTGGTCGAGCGGGTCAAGATAAATAGCTGGTCAAATGAATGGAGGGACGAAAGAATGTGGCCGAGCTAACCTCAAAAGACTGAGTGCTCCCTACATAGCCCTTGTGTGAAGGGCCTCAGGCCAATGTAGTTCTCCCTAAAAGGGAGGAATAGGGTCGAAGGTATGGGTTGGTCTTGGTCAAGGTCAAGTCATGGTCAAAGGGAGGATATGGTTTATCCATCAGGTAGATGAACAAATGAGGGTGGTTGAGCTAACCCCAGAGGATGTCGTGTCATCTGAGTGTTGCCTACATAGCCCTAATCTTAGGGCCTCAGACCAATGTAGTTCAGGTAGTGGTCAATGATTGGTTTTGGTCATGTGTTGAAATGATGAGAATAAGATGATGTTACAGCCTTATCCATATGGTGTATTATGTAACATTTGTTGAGGGGTCTTTCATCCCTAACAATTTTCCATATTTGTGATGGATGTATACTAAAAATGAATTGAGGTCTATTTATGCTTCAGCAAGTATTGGTTTATGCTTAACATAAATTGTGTGGTCGATAGTTTCCATGTGTATTGGTGTCCATATAAACTATGTGAAATGGACTATGATGATGTGATAGGTCTAAAAATGTTTTGGTTTGATTTGGTTTTGTTGGCAAATGATTTGGTTAAATGTGACCAAAGTGTAGGCAGAAAGTGAAAGGCATAATTTCCCTTTCATTGACAAGGACCAAAAAGATAGCATAGATAGGGGTTGTTAGGACCAAGAGCCCCATTCATGCATTGCGTCATTGACCATGGGTTGTGTTAGAGATGTAATCAAATCACTTTGATGTCTAAGTGAGCTCAAAGTCCCTTGAGTAGGTGGTGTGATAGGTGGAGGATTATGTGATATGAGAGGATGGGGTAACCCTTTTTGGGCAGGAATAACCTTGCCCCTTTTTATAGGAGACCCTGAGACGACTATAAGCCAAGCCCATGACCCTTTTTTTTGTTTTTTTTTTTTCTTGAGTAGACTGATCAATGTGAGAAGTCTACATAGAGATGTCATTTTGCTTTGTGGTCATTTGTGAAGTTGATCGATGCGGGAAGCTTCTAAGAAAGTGTTGTTTATAGCAAGATTTAGTCATAGCCATCCTTCAAGGGAGTGGTCTATATTTTTGCTTTATATATATATGAGGGCTTGGAATAGTTGTCCTTTGAGGGAGCAGTCTATTAGTTACAGCAATGATAGTACAGCTGTCTTTCGAGGGAGCAGTCTGCCTTTAGAGTTTATGACCTTTGATATTTTGACATCAATTCATTTTTTTTTCGACAGAATTTTGAGTCATGGACAAGACTATAAAAGTTTAAGGGCTCCCTTTTATTAGGACAAAGCATCCATACATTATAAAAGGGTTATATAGGATTTGTTAAGGGGAATAGGATTAAAAGCAATGGGGATTAAGAGGATGGGGATTTCTCAAGGGATGAGCTTCAAGTTAAATGTCAAGTAGACGAGTACTTGACTAATAGTAGAATGATCACAGATGTAAGGCATTAAAGGGATTAGGGTTTCGATAAGTCCCTGGACTATGCTTGTGCATTGATGATAAGGTCCAAGTCAATTAGGAGCAAATTTGCCCCATTTGCCTTTTTCCCGATTGGTCACGTGTTGGTTGATGCTGGACATGAAGTTGGTTGATATGATGTTTGCATGTTTGATGATATTTGGTCATTGTTTGGCTGGTTGATATGGTCACTGATAGGTTGAGACTGGTTGAATATTTGGTTGAGGTTGGGTCGATGTCTAGTTGATGATTGGTTAATGCCTAGTCGAGGTTTAGAATTAAAAGAGTGATTGATATTTGGTCGAGACTGGATTGAAAGGTTGGTCAAGGCTTGGATGAACGTTGGATTTCCCTAGTGGCTAGGGAGAATGTTTGATAGATTGGTCAAGGTCGGTTGAGGTTTGGTGGTCAGATTGACTGTGTAGATGTCAAATAAGGGGGTTAAAGGTGGCAAAGGGACCATACTCTGGCATGGAGATCCCGATTTAGGTGATGAGGTTTGAGAAGCATGGGTCAGTGTTGATGATTTGTCGAAGGGATGGTCAAGAGGATCCTTGATGAGAAGGATATCCTTTTCTTCGGTGTTGATGAATGATAGCCTTAACAGTGCAACAACGCTCAGTGTCATGTCCCAATTTTTGATGATAGTGACAAAATTTAGAGTTGTCAAACCAAGATGGTCTTGATCCGAGAGTTGATGAGTGGGATAGTGAGGAGGTTGAAGGTTTATTGACAATGTGGTCAAGAAGAAGGGTGTCTTTCTCCAAACATTGGCAAATGACAACCTTGAGGGCACAACAATGCTCAGTGTCGTGCCCAGGCATGTGATGATATGCACAAATCTGAGTGTCATCAAACCAGGGTAGTTTTGGTCTGAGAGATTGATATGGTTTAAGAGGTGGGAGATTGATGTGAGAAGACTGCAACAATTGTCACAGCGGCAAGGCATAAGAACCTGCTAATGGGTCTATGTGTCTTGTTGTAGTGGGGGTTGATGACTTTGGTTTGAGAGGCATAAAAGGCATAGGTCGTACCATATTTTTCATGGGTGGTGTAGCCACACGTGTAGATGGCACTTTTGTGATGAGGGTGTTGGATGTTTTGGAGGAAATATATGTCTGATGGGTTGAGGGGATAATAGAGGTGACTTGCCTCTATGAAGTATGGGAGTAGGAAGCACTCCTATTAAAGTGGACAGATGTGGGCCCAAAATTGAAGGTAATGATGAAGATGGGGGAGGAGTCCTTCGGTGTGGTTTAGTGGCCTTCTTTGGTTTGGGTTGAGGGCCACCATTGTATGAGGTGAGGTTAGATATGGGTTTGGGTTCAGATGTGGACGGCGGTGAGTGAGATGTAGCAGTCTCAGGCAAAAAGCAAGAGGAAACCATGACTGGGTCTTCCTCGATTGAAATGGATGAAGGGACTGGTTCTTCCCTTGGTGGAAAATAAATAGGAGAAGGCAACTCCTCAAGAGGGTAGAGGGTAGGGATGATTGTGCCTTCGACTTGTGGTTGAGGAGTAGGCAGGGTATGGTCCTCCATTAGAGGTGGGGCTAATGGCATAGGTATGGTCAAGGCATCCTCCAATATAAGAGAGGTCGATGGAGAACTAAGAGGAGAGGAAGACTCTTCTACCTGTGATGGATGAATAGGGGAAGAAGGGTCTTCCACCTATGAAGGAGGTTGATTAGGGACAAGAGGTGAGACTGTGTTGACTGTGTGTATATCATGGTCTTAGAGGTCATTGGTCATGGTCTAGATATTGTTTTGATTAGGAGGATGGTTTGGGAATGGTTGTCTGAATATGTTGATATTTTGATTGGGTGGGGCATTCAGGTTGTCCAAGATGAGATCACCCATGTCTTGAATGATGTTTTTGAAGGTTCGGCAATTGTCGATGTCATGGCCTTAGATGTGGTGATAGTGACAGAAGTCATTTTCCCTATACCATGTAGGGAGGGCTTTTGAAGGGTCGAATTGAGGTGGTCAGATTGGAGGGAGATTGAGGACCCCTTGCTTAACAAGTTTTTCCAAAATGGAAGCATATGATTCTCCAAGTGGAGTGTATGAACGCTGGATGTACCATTGTTGGAATTGTTTGGTGATGCTTTGAGATGCTGAAGGTTGAGATTGGTCGGTTGTCATCAAGGATGGTGATCTAATGACCACGGTGTTGGCCACTCCTTTGGACTTGGAGTTGGTAGAAGAAGAAGGTCTAGAAGAAGAAGGGTCATCAGTTTTTGTGTTAGCATTACGCAATTTGACCTTATCCTCTTCAATGGCATAGAGTTCAAGCTTTTGGGCCATGGTGAAAGCTTCGTCAAAAGTGTAGAATGTTTAAGCCCACAAGGTACAAGAGATGTGCCTAGCACATGCTTAGGAAAAGAGCTCGATGAGCTCAGGTTGAGGCAAGGAGAAGGAGAGCTGGTTAATCAAGCCTCTCCAATGGGCGACAAAATCGACTATTGATTCATCATCAAATTGCCTAATGGAGTAGAGGTCTGTGATTGAGACTTGTTTGGTGATATTGATAGAAAAATGGTCGAGAAATGATTGGGTGAGTTGAGTGAATGAAAAGATAGAATGTCTGGTAAGAGAGCTATATCAGTCAAGGGTGAGGCCAAAAAGCGACATGGGGAAGGTGCATAACAACAATGCATCGTCATGTGCTATGAGATAACAAGCATGTCTGAATGCTCGTAGATGTTGTTGTGGGTCTTCCTTACTCTAGAAATGAGAAAATTTAGGAAGCTCCCACTGATTGGGGTATGGTCAGATTGGAACAGAGGGATGGATGGGTTTGTTGCAAATTTGGTCATATAAAAGGGCATTGCTTGAACCAAAAATGGAAGCTTCAAGACTAGACATTTTATCCATCAACATTTTGATGAGATCTATTGATGGATTGGTGGATGGGGCACCCCCTAGATTGTAGGGCACTTGAAAGGTGCTAGAAGGGGCATACGACGTAGTTGGTTGCACTTGTAGGGGTGCAACATATTGATAACTAGTCGTTGGGATAGAAGTGGAGGCTAAGGGTGGTTATGTCATGGAGGTAAAAGGCATAAGTTGACTAGATACCGCCAAAGGTGGTTGCATGGTAGCATTGGCAAAAGGGGAGGTAGACACTCTTGCATTTATGGGTGCAAGAGTGTGTGGAGTTGAGACAATCAAGTTCTGGTATGATGTAGATCTTGGTTGAATTGCACATGGTTGAGGGGGTAATGAAACCCCGATGGAGGTTGGTCTAAAAATAGATGGGGAGGCCAAACTTTGTGTATTGGCCATGGTCAGGTTAATAGTTGAGGCAATAGTTTGAGTCATAAAAGGCTGGGTAACGGATGGTGTTGACGTCATCATCGCTTCACCCAAAAGGTCTTGCATTTGGTTTCTTGTGAGATAGTTTTGGAGGCCTTTGACATTGAGGTCCAAGAATCTTTCGAAATCTTGGTCCCCTTTAGGGACAATGGGGGTCTAAGTCGGGGTCGGTCGAGTAGGAGTTCTTTTGGTCTCTGAGTGGAACTCCATTATAGGACTAGTTATGGACGGGGAAGGTGGAAGTGGTTGATGTCTTGTGTGGTCAAGAAGAGCCTTGGTTTGACTATGTGTCAAAACCATTCAAGGCAAGAAGGGTTAGGTTTCAGAAACTGTGTTTTTTTAGTTTCAAAAACTCAAAATGTGGTTTTGGTAGAAAAAGGGTCAGGTTTTAAGGCTATTATTTTGAAAAAAAGACTGTGATAGTGACCGATGTTGGTTGAGAAACTGATGTCGGTGAGAACAAATGGCCGACGTCAGTTAGATAACTAATGACGGCAAAGAAAGATTGCCGACATCAGTGGGAAAACTGATGTCGGTGACTGTGATTTTTGGAAACTCAAAAAATTTGAAGATTCTTGGAAAAAAGAAGAAGACATCCTCACTAGCTCAAAAAACCAGATAGGAATAAAAAAAATGAAGAACACAAGCAGATCCTAAGTGTTAAATCCCTAGGAATAAACTTTTAGAATCCTGTTGGCTTATGCCTTATAGTGTGTGTTTGGGAGGTTGGCTTGTAGAAGGGTCCTAGAAGAGGTAGTCTATGGATGGTTTCAAGTTTAGTTTAGGCACTCAAGAGTCTGTGTTAGGTTTCGTACATGGCCTGGTGCTAAGGAGCAAGCTCCCCTCACTTCACGAGCCCAATGATAAGTTGGTCTCGCTTAGCCAAAATATACTTTCCCTAGAGATTATCCTCTGCCAGAGAACAGAGTGGGCTTTCCCCTTAGTGGTGAAGTCCAAATGGGATTGCTGAGATGGGTAAGGTATCTACTGGGTGATGAAATCCCAGTCAGGCCTTGTCTCAGGTGAGTTAAGATGTTTGATTTGTGCGTTTCTATACAATTTTTGCTTTCACATTCAAAAAAGGAATAAGAAACTAAGAGAAATGGTCTAAGGATAGATGTTACCTAGATGAGGTCTTGCATACCAAATTTAGATGATAGAAGGAACTCCTCTTTGGTTGTGGAGGATGACACCTGTAGAAGAAAAAGACTCAAACACAGAGATTATTAGATGGATAGATGGTGGGCTGCCAAGCAAAAGCTTGATCCCAAAAGTGCAAAGACTTCCTTGAGGGATGACAACCCACTAGTCAATAAAAAGAATGTCTAATAAAGAGTAGAATGTAGCTAAAAATAGAAATGATAAGAGAATTAATCAATAAAAACAAAGGTAATGCGTACCTGAATGATGTTGTCGATCTAGTCACAGTCGCTAGTGTTAGTTATTTTGCCAACATCGGTAATTCTAGGTCACTAATGTCAGTTAGTCTACCGACGTCAGTGGAGGCGGTGGTCTCTGTGGCCAACATCGGTTAGGGTAGTAGTCTTGGATAGAGTCTGGACAGGTTTATGGTTTGTTTGTGGTTAGCAAGATGGCTTGAGGTGTCTGAGGGTCTGTTTGAAGGTCTGTATAGGGGTCTGAGAGTCTGGTCTAAATAGGGGATCAGATAGAGGACAGGGTGATAGGGAGACAGGGATAAGAGAAGGAATTTCAAACTTTTTGGGAAGAATAGGTTGGGTCTAGGTAGTGGGCTAAATAACAGATAGATTAAAAAGAAAATATTGAAATGAAAATAGTAGAAATACTTAGCTCATACCTGGCGGATCGAGGGAAGAAATGGTCGAAGGTGGATTAATATGCATGGGAAATGAGTGGGATAAGAGAAATGGGGTCTTAAATCACTTAAGACTTGGCAAGGGGTAGTGGAGGAGAAGTTGGAATATGGTTTTGGGGACATTTCCCTTCTTGAAAGATGGGTTATTCTTATTACACTTTTATAGGTAATTGAAATAATGCAATGAGCAATTTGTACACTTATGCCCATGTCTTACTACTACTATGATGTGTGGCCCTCCAGTTAGCTATAACTCCTTTCAATGTGTAATTGAGGGCATCTACCATTTAGATATCCTCTATTATATGCATTTGTAAATACATTATAAATTTTCTAATGTCTTTAGTGGAAAAGTACCAAGGGATTTTTTGATTAGTCACATAAACCATGTGCAAGGGTTGAAGCTCACAATCATTTCTAGCCCAATTTATCATGTAAGTATGAAAATCACCACTGATAAAAGAGGCTCAATCTCATGGTAGCATACCTTCAAGAATAGGATCAGTGTATTCATGGTCTATAAAACTAGCTTGATATAATAACTCTATATCAGACTATGTAGATGAGTATACAGATAGTGATTACACTTCATCTTCTTCATATGCAAAAATACTCAAAATTTTTAAAGAACACTTAACCCATAATTTGGTAGCTACTAGCTCTATTGAAGTAAATTTATATTAGTTCATTAGCATGTTATGTTGTATGTCAAATGCACTCTTCATCACAATTCACATGCAGTTATTGCCTCTCACTATATAGGGAGAATTGGGTTCCCTAGGAATTATGTATGACTTGGAAGCTTTGTTAAGAGGGATGATGATTATATGATCTTCTTGGTGCTATTATATTTAGTTCATTACCATTTTGATGGTCATCTTACCAGCATAGGCCCACTTTTTCCCCAGCAAATCTAGGTAGTGAGATTCATTTTTCTTCATATCTATTACTTTAAAATCACCATTTAGATTTAACTCTGTGATTTTAATCTCCACATCTTTCAAATGTCATATAGGATCTACCCTACCATTTTTTTCCAAACTAAAGGTTACGAGGATATAAATTAAATAAAGTCTATCGATCACCTCCCAGGTAGATCATGGGATCATATTCACTATGCTCCCAAAATCAAACACATCATTCAATATCTCATACCCTGTTAACTCTATATTTACCCTAGTGTCAACATCCCATGGATTATTTATCTTGACAAACCAAACCATCTTCTCAGGCCTTTTGTTTCCCTTCTATACACATTCAATCAAATTATGCAAGAGTTTGGTGATATTATATGATATATCTTCATTTTATAGAGTATTGAGAAATTTCATCAAGTCTATCAATGTTTTTTAACCCCCCTTATTTCTTGATTTGCATAATTTTCCCATGCATCTAAGCATTGAGTGTGGCTTCATCTACTATAAATGTACCTTTTTTTTTAATACTCTACAAAATTTTCATATATTCTTTCATGAGTCCCTTATCCTTTATCATTTTTAGATAAGGTGTTTCCTTTAACTTTGTGTACTCCAAAATCTGTTGGCATCTCTAAAGGAGGTAGTCATTGTTGTGCATATTGCATTCTTATAAATACTTACATAAATGCATTATGGTTAGACTTAAAACCAACTTGATTTGCATTCCACACTACCCAATATCTATGTTGTGCTTCCAAAATAAGGAAGTCTTGAGTATCATGTTATTTAGATACTTGGTAATAAGTGTAGTAGGCTTGTCAATATGGATTTTTAGGGTGATTTCATTGCACATGATTAAGTTACATACATAAATAACATATAATATGGCCTTTAGGACCATTACCACATCCTTTTTATGCACCTCCATGATATCCACCTCCAAATCTACCTTTATACCCTTGGTATCCCTAGCCATATACCTATTATCCTAAAGTTTATTGTAGTCTATGACATATTCCACCCTTGATAATATTATTGAGTGTTGTAGAAACCATATTAGGGTTGATTGATATGTGGTACCCAGCTATCTTGTTGTGCCTAGGGAAACACAAGATTCCAAGTAGATTGATGATCATAGTATAAGTCTATGCTACACTAGTGAGAGGGGTTTATAATTTTGGAATAGCATGTGACACCACTGGGACTTATTGCATAACTAGTACAAAAATATTATTATTAATGTCCTCCTCCAACTCTTGGAGAGCCCTACAATCCTTATCCTCATGATTCATAGATTTGTAGAATTTACAGTACATACTTTATGGGTTTATAACATATTATTATAATAAGTGACAATGAGCTATTGAGTGTCCCACTATGTGGCAGATGTTAAAGAATTATGTGTATACTTTTGGGCATTCATTCCTATGGTGGCCTTCTTTGCTTCACTTAATACACCAGAGACTGGTTTTAAGTTGCTCAGCAGTATTACGTAGGGCTTCTAACCTCAACATAATAGCTCAGAATGTGATTTCTAACTATGTTTTGCTCTTTATTGGGGTACCATAATCCTCTATTTTGTCCACTCTTACTATGGTTGTTTTATATTTTTATTTATTAGTAAATTTGGTTTGTGTTATCAAAAATTGAATCTTAAGTCGTAGTCCTTCGACAAACCAAACAACCTTATCTTTATCTTTCAAGCCAAATTCAATGTTATTGACCACATCAAAAAATATACGGTCATAATCATGAATGGTTTTCCTTTGACCTTGGTGGATTTATTTTAGGTCCTATATGGTTTTTCTAATGATGTTCTTAACCTTAAACTCTATAATCAACCATGTTTGCTCATCATTAAAGTTTTTTGTCCCTGATTGCTTATAGAACATGAACTCTAATGCCCATCTAAACAAGGTACCAATGAACTCATATTTATTAGTGTTTTCATCTATAATTCCTTTTGATTTCCATTTCATGTCAAACATTAGCAATTCTTGTTCTAGATATACAATTCCATCATAGGGTGCCAATGTGATAAAGGCACCCAACTATACATCAATATTGCCTAGGTTATTTTGAAAAGGAAGCATGACTTGCATTCCTCCAAATGGTGGTAATGATACTGTAACTTATGGAATTGATACATGAGAACCTCTTTATATTGGAAGTGATGTTGTCACTTGGGGAGGAGTGATCACTAGTGGTGTCTATGGTGATGGTCTTATAGACCCATTTGGACTATCTCCAAGTACTAGCATATTTATCGATAATGGTAAAATTTATGAAAATAGAAAATGTTCATGTGATCACAAAGGTGATTCAGGTCACACAAGTGATGAAAATACCTCTAAATCATCTTTAATCTCTATAATGGTGTTTGTTCACATTCTATGCTCCTTAGCAAAAAATTTGATCTGCACCACCCAATCAGCAACGTATTCAATCAATAAGGGGTTAGTCAATATAGACAATACCTATCTTAAATAATTATTCTATGATTTAGTGAATCCTTGTATGGTCCTTTTGAAATTAGAATCTAGTAACTCTTTGATACTTCTCCTTAATTCTTTGATCTCCCTCTCTCTCTAGCTTACAAATCTCTATGGTTAAATATAAATAGTTCTATAAAATATGGGCTCAAGGGATGTGTGTTGTGGGGGTGAAAGATCTCATTATATTATTCTCATCATGTGGAAAGTTGAGTGAGTATTGTGCCTGTGGATGACAATGCCTTTGAAATCAAGTAACTCTCCTACAAAATTGAAAGATGTTTCCTTGAGTGACTACGATCCACTACCAGCTATCAAAATACCTACCTCTATGATTTTTCCTTTCTTGTCATCTTCTAATTTCTCTCTAGTCTCACTAATACTAGGCTCTTTTTCTCTCTCATCAACTCTTTCCTTTCTTACTCTTTCATTAACTCATTATTCCTCATTTTAGTCTCTTATAGTTATTTTGTCTCTGCCCCTACTTCTACTCATAATCTCTCATGAAGTCCATGATATATTATACTTGTTTTATTATCACAGTTCTCACTCTATATCTATAACATTTTCTTGGTCCCTTTTGTATGGTCTCCTCATCTAATTTCTATTGGCTAGCTTTTTAGATTAGCTCAGCACCATTTCTCATCCTGACCACACACATCCCTATAGTTCCCCAAAAGGATACTCCATCATGAATGGTTAGGAAACTATGGATTTTTCAATGGCCAACATCTATATAAGAATTGGAATTTGCTACAAAAACTTTCCTCTAGTCCCCTACATGAATAGGTATTATGTGGCATTGAAAGTAATACAATAATGAACTATGAATTCCATTGTATATTCATCTATAGTGGTTTGTGTCTAGTGATCAATCATGTGGGTCCAAAAAATCTCAAGGATCTATAACTATTCAATTATATTATCAGTCCACTAAATTTTAGATGCAAACCTAGCCTAAAAACAAAAATTCTCTAACCTTGCCAACTACATAGTGAACAAGCTTAGAAATTCACACTAGAAGATTTCATATACATCACCATATAGATTATTCTAATGAGTTCATTTATATACACCCTACCCTTCTCACCTCTTTTTGTGTAAACTCAGATATTTTTTAATCCCACCATTTTTCCAAATCCCTTTAACTTGGTAACCATTGGAGCATATCCTCTTTATAGAAATCCACAATGTTCCACACTCACCACGCCATTGTTAGCAGAGGTTCCTAGTTTCCTAGAACTTACTAATTATGAGGACACCTTTGGGAGAGGTAATGGGTCCTTAATTTGTATAAATATGGATTCATAAAGACTTATTGTAAAAATACAAGAAAACTCATATGTTTATTCTAGTGCAATTCTCATCTAAAATTCATCAAGATAGCAATGTAAACTCGGCAATCATTACATAATCTAGGATAGCCAATTACTCAAAAAACCTTGTATTTATATTGAAAATATTATCATATACAATACATAAAGTGTATGGTGGTGTTACAAAACACATTCAATTAAAAAACCATAGAAACTTATAATTAATAAGTAGGGATCATCTTATTACTCTATGATTTTACAAGATGCCTTTATTACATGGGTCTAATATCTAGTTCTTAAATGACTAACCCTTTCTAACTCTTCATAGTTTACATTTATACGTAATTCACTTTCTCTATCTTAGACACATACTTATAACAGATTGTGTTTGGAATTTTTAAAAACTATAACACCATTATAGGCTTCCCAAATTAGAGAAACCTAAATCTATGCAATCTATTCAAAAATAATACAGTTGACAACTAATTATCCTATGTATGTTAACCTGGTAAACTATTGACATGTCCTTATACTATGATGGAACCTTATGTGCATACTTTCCCACTAACAGAATATTTATGCAATTTTAAAAACATCATCTCAATCTAAGTTTTTATGCAAAACTTATAGCCTTGGAAAGTTTTCATTTGATTGTATCATATATGTAACCAGTTGGTTACAATCGAACGATTGTATTACATATGCAACCAAATGGTAATGCTACCTTTCAGGGTAATTTTACTATTTGGTTGCATATGTAATTCAACTGATCAGTTTTAACTCACCAGTTACATATGAGATGCAATTAAATGCCAACTTATCGAGGCTGTAACTTTTGCATAAGACTTAGATTGAGATTATTTTTGTTTTTTATATTACATAACTCTTTGACAGGAATCCCAAATTATAATCATATTTATGTTTAGAGAAGTTTTTGATTCTATTTTTTCTTTTACCCCACAACCTATAGGTTTAGACAAGTAAAGTCTTATGCATAATAAATTTTTCAACACACCTACAAATTCTCCATGACTATGAAACAAATATCTATAGATTTACTAATGAAATCCAAGGGGATTTATGATAAGGGCTCTTAAAATTTTCCTTGCATAGAATCCTAGTTCTATCTAAGATGGGTAACTCATTAGCCATCAAGAGTGTTATAATCCATTGGATCCAAACCTACTCCCTAGCATGGATCCATTTTATGTATCCTCGATAATATTAAAGGCACTCCAAATGAGTCCTTACCTTTTTTTTGGCCCAAAAACTAACTAAAAACTTCTCTTTTTCCTTCTAATAGATAAATAGCACTTTTGTAGGTGGCAATTACAAAACTACCCCAATGGATTCCTTTTCATCTATTATAATTTTTAAACCTCTAAATTTTTTGTAGTTACAACACCACTTTAACCATGGGGTTTTGAGTTCATCTAAATTATGTGTCAAAGATGTAACCACTAGTCTACATAGACCAACAAATTTGTCTCAATGCAGTCGTTTTGACCATTAGTCATGCTCTACCTAAATTTTAACCAAAACTAATAAAATTTTACATGTTTTTAACCTAACATCCCTCCCAAACCCATCCATGAAATAAAATTAATTATTTAACATATTTTTATGCATTTTTAACCCCAAAAAATTGGGTAAAAACCTAAAAATAATCAAAACCAACTTGAACCTTACCTACACCTCCTCCTAGTAGTATATTCCATCCTTTCATTTCAATCATTAATTTGGTCACTTCCTAGATCAAATCCATGACCTTGAATCCAAAAATAAAAAATATCTAAAATGAATTTAAATAAATGATTTCTATTTCAATCAAGTTTTTAAATATATAGTCTTTCAAACTAGTTATCATGATTTAAAAAAATTCCATTTTTTGAACTTTTTCTTCCAAACTCATGTTTTACACATTTTATATATTATTATTACTAAAGTAATTTGATTATTGTCCAAAAAAATGACAAATTTTAGTGATTTTTGTCGTCCATAGCATGCTTGTATGTTGTTTTAATTTTATAGGTACATGACACCTGAGACTAGATTTAGTCCCTCGATAGGATGGCTCAGGTAGTATACTCATCCTAATATACATGATAACTAATATTTTCCATGGGTTTATTAGTTACTTTTATTTTTTTATTTTCATTAAAAAAACTTTATTTCCATATTTTTGTCATAGGTTGCATGGAGTCCCAGCTAGATTTATTGTGCCAAACAAGTAAGGTAAGATTTATAAACCTATTTTCCCTTCAATAGGACACTACGTGAACCACACCCTCATAAATTCATGTAAATTCCTCATCATGATGGGGAAATATGTATACACTCAAAACTTGTATGGTGTGATAATTCTATAACAAAATTGATGATGATGTAATGATCTTAAAAATAACTCAAACATGGTTCTCTTTGAAAAAATCATCCCCTATTCTCTCTTTATCTAATGTTTCACCATTTTAAACCTTGAAAGTTTATTTTTGAGTGATTTATAGCCTTAAAAATTGATTTTCTTAATTGGTGATGAAACCACCACTATTTATGTCAAAACCACTACATCAAGTAATGAACCTATCCTTTTAGTATTAAATTTTACCACATCATTTTATTAAACTATTGTTGTGGTTCTATTATATCTAAGGTGTTTTCGTAAACTTATCTATTATTTTTTTTTCATAAATTTGTTTTTTTGTCATTTCTTATGGTGGTTGAGTCATCACCACATACAAACTATAGTGGTTTCATCAGAATTTGGCTATCTTATAATTTGAACATTTGAGACTTGATTTCCTTCACACCCTTTGCATTCCTTAATTTACCCTATGTTCACCCTTATTACATCACATCCTAACTCACTCCCACTCTTCTTTTTATCACTCCCTATATTTTCTAACTTTAAATTTTAGTCAACTAACAATTAAACTCACCCTTATAACCTCCTTACTTTTTCTACAAGTATATCAATTTTAGATGAATTTTGGATCCAAATTTTTCATTAAATATTATGATTTCAAGCTTTATAAAACCTAAGCCTACCTAATTTTATTTTTTTAAAGACTTTGTTCCATACTTGGTCATCCTTGTGGTCATTTGACATAGTCTTAAAAGGGAGAATTCATTTGATCAAAAACATAGTCTTTGTTATCAATCAAATCCACTACCACAATACAACTGCACTCTTCTATATTATTTTGTATTCTTTTTTTTACTTATTTTTATACCATTTTTTTAAGAGATTAATTATGAATAGGTGTATTAGAGGATCTAGATTACTAAAGATTATCTACAACAAATCTCTTTGCTTCCATCTAGTCACACTTTGATTATGTTGGGGGTATTACTTTTAGTTTTACTTATGGTTTATTAGATTATATTAGTTTATATTTAATTTACTCATTATATTATATTAATTTTATAAAAAATAAAATAAATATTTATCTCTTTCCTCTATTGCACCAAAAATATAGTATAATCCATCTTTTGCAATTACATTTTTAGACTCTTAGAAATAACGTAGTATTGCATATAAACCTTATTTTCTATTTTATTAAACCTTTATTTCACAAACAACTTTCAATCAAACATCCAAAAAAACATAGATGATCTAGATAACCAAAACCTGACATTCTAGATTCTGAATATATTCATTCTATTAATAAAAGAACATTATTTTGAAAAAATAAACTTAAAAATTAAGCATACTTAATTTTCATTATTTAATTAATATATCAATTCATTTCATAATCAAACACTCAAATAC
This sequence comes from Torreya grandis, assembly GCA_037957365.1. NCBI lineage: Eukaryota > Viridiplantae > Streptophyta > Pinopsida > Cupressales > Taxaceae > Torreya > Torreya grandis. Next base: position 1,185,073 of record JARHVA010005116.1, on the reverse strand, counting down.
TCCTAACCTTAATTTGCATCTTTCATATCTGTAGAAATCTTTTAGGTTCTTAGTAGTCTAACTTGCTAGGGTTTTGGATTTTATTTTCCATTGACATGTTATAAAAAAAATATTTGCATAGTATTATCTCACCATATTTGAATAGTAACATATGTGAGAGAGAGAGAGAGAGAGATTTGCATAGTATTATCTCTCTCTCTCTCTCTCTCTCTCTCTCTCTCTCTCTCTCTCTCTCTCTCTCTCTCTCTCTCTCTCTCTCTCTCTCTCTCTCTCTCTCTCTCTCTCTCTCTCTCTCTCTCTCTCTCTCTCTCTCTCTCTCTCTCTCTCTCTCTCTCTCTCTCTCTCTCCCGCTCTCCCGTTCTCCCTCTCTCCTGCTCTCCCGCCCTCCCTCTCTTTTTTTTTTTGTGTGTGTGTGTGTGTGTTACTTCATTTTAATTTCATTAGACAAAACATTCCATGCCTTGGAAAGACTATAAAAATCAGCACTTGCATATCTCATTTGAAATTTTAGTTTTAACTTTTCATGCATTTAAAAACATTGAAAAATTAAAAAAATAATGTGTGTGTGTGTGTGTGTGTGTGTGTGTGTGTGTGTGTGTGTGTGTGTGTGTGTGTGTGTGTGCGCGTGCGTGTGTGTGTGCATGCGTGATGTGTGTTAATTCATTTTAATTTCATTAGACAAAACATTCCATACCTAAGAAAGACTAGAAAAATCAGCACTTGCATATCTCATTTGAAATTTTAGTTTTAACTTTTCATGCATTTAAAAACTTTGGAAAATTAAAAAAAATAATTATTACCTCATTTACTTAAGTTTTTTTATTGATTTAAATATTTAATTTTTAGTAAGTATATAAATTCATTTTATTTTATCAAACATTGTCAAAACAAAACTCAAGCATCTAGAAAAGCCTTGTCGAGACAAGCACAAGCCATAAAATTTGATTAAAAACAAGTATATCATTCCAAAAATATCATCCAAACAATATCATATGTTATAATACAAAAATATAAAAAACCATTCTCTTTCATTCACTTCTAGAGCATCCTTATCTCAATAGAGTCAATCTACTCCCTAGGGTTAAATTTCATGTTTTAGGAAGAAATTTAGAAAGTGACATTAGTAAAAAACTTAGATTATAATTCTTTTATTAAAAACCTATAATTCATCTCAAATTTAACTCCATTAATTCCCTTAATGAATAAGAACGGATCTGTGATCCCTCCCATATTCATTTTACCCCAAAACTAAAATTGTCGATACAATGTTATCCAAGCTAGTTATTCACCCCCTTTCCCTTTTATCCTTGGAATAACCTCATTTTATATTATTCATTTAATTAAATTTATATATTTGATAACATTCATAGGGTTATCAAACCTAATCACACCCACTTAGTTTTCCTAGCATTGATATGGAGTTTTTCTTCTTTGTTATCATTAACACATAGGGACCTTGGAGTTCTATCTATTCCCAAATTGAATACCTCAATGAACTTCATGATGTGGTAAATTTATTATATTTACATCATAAACATCCTATACCACATATAGTACAATACCATACTCATAAAATTATTCCAACCATTTTGTATATTTGCCCTTCCATGTATCTATTTTATCAATTGTCTTGGCTTGATCTAGATAAGTTGAGTACAAAAGTTAGTGTGTTGATTTCCACATGTACATGGGAAACCTCCACTAAAATTAAATAGGACAATAATTAATAATATTAAGATAGAATTATAAACATTGCCTCATATCTATATATATAATACTTAGCCATGGTTATTCCATAGGCTAACCTTGCTAAGAATGTATAAATGCAAGGAGATAATATGAACGGTATGTAATCTACAAGTCAGCCACACATATCCATAGACACACTATAGTTTAAAGGTGTATCATTCCCATCACTTTAAAAATAATTATTCCCTCAACATTTAATCAACTTTGGATGTTATTTTAGGAAATATTCATCCTCCCATGTTGTATCTTCACAATTCATAGTCTCCCAATTTATCAAATACACCTTAATATATATTTTCCATAACCTTTTAATTCATGTGTGAAGGATATCCTCAAGTTAAAAAATGACTATTCCATATTCATATAATTCTAGTAACTTATTTTGGATATAAAATATATGTTTAATTACCTTCTTTAGAAAAGATACATGAAATATAAGTTGTATGTGAGTAGACTGGAGTAGCTCCAGCTAGTATACACATTACCAATTTTTATAGGATCTAATAATTGAAATAATACTTAGGATATTTTTTTATCATTTTTATATTACTTCAAATTCATCTTATTATAATGATGCAAGTGCATAAAGACCTAGTCATCTATATAAAAATGCCTCTCACTACAAGTTTGATCTGCTTGCTTCTTCATTTGACTATGTGCCATTACTAAATTCTCTCTCAAATGATATAGTACCTAATGTTAATGTTGAATGTGTTCCTCAAAAACTTGAACCTTGGGTTTCACCTTCAAGGATGAAGTGATGGATGGGAGATGAAAACCATAAATTGCCACAATTGGATACTTTTTGGAAGAGGTATGGAAGGAAGTGTTATACCACCATTTTTCTAGTGGTAGTCAATGAACCAATCAAACTCATTTATATAATGAAAAATAATAGATATACCCTTCAATGAATTTGTTGACCACCTTTATTTTCCCATCAAATTGAGTATGATATAAAAATCTATGAGCCAACTAGGTACCCAAACATGCTAATAAACTAGTATTAAAATAATTGGTAAAGATGGATCATGATTAACTACAATGATCTTGGGAGTACCATAAAACTTTTGAAATATATCAATAAAAAAATTATCTATCATATTGACTAAAAATGGTTATGATAAGGGAAAAAATGACCATATTTTTTGAGCCTATCCACAACTACCATGATGAAATTTTAACCTTAAGACCTCAAAATATTAGTAAATAAATCCATGGAAACCTCCTTCCACCTCTGGCTATCAATGGATAAAGGTTTCATAAAACCTAGTGTCTTAATTATTTCACATTTTTTAGATGATATTTTATGATTATATAGCACCTCAATCTTGTACACTTGTTAAACTTAGACCTTGGTTTTTCTTCTTAGTTCTCTACCTTTCTTGATTCTATAAGTCTCACATCTACTCTATCTTTATGCCCCTTGGCCTATATATCTTAGTCTGACAAGTCTTTTATTGATGACCCAAGTCTTCTATCTTGCCCAAAATGCTTATAAAGTACTTATCTTCCATTTCTATAAGTTCTTAACCTATACATATTCTCTAACTCATTGGATACTAATGTCTAGGTCAGATAGTAGCATTGAAATTACTTCCCTACCCCAATGCAAGTGTTTAGTACCCTAAATTCATCCAATTTTTAAATGAAACATATCTTAACAGTCAGTCTAAGTGATTCAACGTAAGTCATTACTCCAGAAGGATTGATATAAATATAAGGTCAACCCTAATTCATTCTTAACCTAGATAACACCTAAAAATATGCCAAATAACATTCAAATATCATTTAATTGATCAAAGCATCATTATTTATTCCTATTTCCATACTAGTCATGGGGATTGCACATCTACATGTCTAAAGTATTAAAGGAGTAGTCCAAGGGCATTATTTGCTAAGTTACAAGCTAGGTCACTATTGTACTTGATTTCAACATATTACATGATTCACACATAAGACAGCATGTAGGTGATAAATATATTAGTATAAGAACCTCTTTAGAGTATTTTTTTTGTAGGAAGAATCCTTTGATAGTGGGTTCATTGCTATTAACTTGACACTATGTGCCCACTAACCCATTTTCCCCTAAGGTCACATTTGAGATGGAAATATAGGTATTTTCCATTTCATAAGTAGTGAATGAACATGACCTAGATATAAATGCTCTAGAGTGAATGTGAAACAAAAACTAGAAACATCTAGGTGGTCACATCATTTTTTAATATATATTTTATATAGGACACTAGCATCAAAACTAGATAGTATTATTGATATAACTGTCAAAGGTTGATGTTATTGTCTAGAGAGCTAGAGGCATCAAATATAGAATATAATGACTATTCAAGAATCTAATTTTCACCTAATTTCATCTTGTTCTAGATCTAGAACTACATTAGCATCAAAACCAACTAAATACTTTATTTCTTTGTCATTTAGATATCTATCATAGTTGTAATTTCCATATTTAATCTCTCTTAGGATAATAAATTTAGTCTATGTTTATATCTGAGTTTAAAATTTAATTGGCTTTTTATATATTTGATTATCACCCTTGTGTCATTTCATTTATACATACCCATTTAATCCAAATCTAAGGCTAACTTTAAGTACTTATATTTCATTTTAGGTTTAAACATTTGGTGAACCCAATCTTTAAACATCAAACTCTATGTCACGTAGGGTTTTTTAATTGCTTTACTTTGTTGTAAATCTTAAAATTTTCATTTTTGAAGTAATGAAAAATGTTAGTGTAAAACCCTAATTTCAAATGGAAGATAAATATTCATTGATTACTCATATCAATAAGAAGAAGGGATTAATAGATGTATTGTTGTATGTTATAAGAGATGAAATAGGTACACAAGATAAAACTAAGGTTGTTTCACCTAAAAATGGTGAATCCTTAAAAGGTAATATAACTCAAACCACACTTATTAATCCACCGACATCTTTTGGGGGGATAGATTATGTGTTTAAACCTTTGTTCACTGAGACTACTATTAATACATATATCATATTCCAATTGTTTCAACACAAATACTGATTTCAATGCCTATTACTACTCAAAACATGTTTTCATCCCCTTTGGCGACTAATCAAATTTCTAATATAAATCCTACATGGCCTACATGTCAATCATTCCTTAAATTTATAAAGACCTTGAAAGATAAGATTACAAACATTGAAAAAAATATGTTGAAATCCCCTCATGCCATAGATTCATAATATGTGTTTCATAACCCTCTTACACTTGAAATCTCTTTGTACCCTTTGATAACTAGATTAATTCCACCTAAGTTCACATTATATGATGGTAATGGTGATCATGAACAACATATTAAGACATTTTATGTGGCATGCCTTAACTATGCTTCTAATGATAAACTTTTGACAAAATTATTTCAAAGAAGCCTCAAGGACTATGATTTGAGGTGGCTATATGATTTACCTCTCCAATGTATTAAAGAATTCAAACCTCTTGTAGACCAATTTTTAACACACTTTTCCATTAACATTTCTAAAAAGGTTTTCTATGCCCCAATTTTAAAAATTAAACAAGGAACCAATGAACCTATTATTGAATATGTCTTGAAATATAAGATAATGTTAGCCAAAATGACCAATCTTATGTAAGATAGAGTTACAAGATATATCTAATCAAAGTTTGCTTGTTCCTTTATATAAGTCTATTATTTTGAATAAGTTTAAATCTTTTTATGACTTATGCCATGTTATATGGGATCATGAAATTAATATTATTTCATTTAATAAGCTCAATTATGTATCAAACACACCAATTATATCTATATTTAGTACCAAATTTAAAATTAAACCAAGTTATATGGTAAAAACTTCTGAGATTAAAAAATAAAGAACCATAATAGCTAACATAGTTTCATAGGATCTTAATCAAATTATCCTATTAATGCACTAAATAAATAATTTACATGTTTACCTATGTACCCAGCTTAATTACTCTAATAGTTACTAGAGTCTCAAATTATATCTCCCTCATCATATCAAGGTTAATATGAGTCAAAATCTACCCAAAGGATATGATGTGAATGTTTATTATGATTATCATCAAGGACCAAGACATTCTATAAGCAGATACTTTACCTTGAAACATAAGATCTAAGATCTCACTAACCAAAAAATTATATTTGAGGATCCTCTAAAGGAATCAAGATCACAACGTAGTGATCACCATAAAAAATAATATTTAACAATCCTTTGTAGACCATTCTAAGAAAGAACCAAAATTACAAATGGTGTATAATGCACATCCTCCTCTAACACATTATGGGCACCCACTAGATGGATTTATTGGTACTTATACATGACATATACCTCCCATGATTTAAAGACCTTCTATTTTCATTGATGATAGTTAAATTAAGGATGATGATTGTGATCTTCAATAGTTATTCATTTGATCATACCTTGACAAACACTCCATACATAGTGTTATGATTGGTAATAGTGAAAGAGAAAATGTTTTCACCATGACATTACTTACACACTTGGTTTATAGTTATCATGATTTACACCCATCTACTAGATCAGTTAGATCATGTTATGGGACCTCTTAGAAGGTTCTTAATGATATTGACTTGCCTTCATATGTCGGTCTCACACATATGATTACCACCTTCTTAGTTATCCCTTCCACGTGTATATTTAATAAGTGATTGGGAATAATTTGGATACACACTCTATGATTAATACCTTCTATAGTGCATGGGTGTGTTAAATACATTCATGCCAATAAGGTAATTATGTTTTCCATAATTCCATATGAGCATCCTCTTAAAAAATAAACTTATACCAAGATAATTCTCCATCAAGCCTAATAAATCTAATTCACCATAAAAGGGTAAGATAAATCAATCCCCTTTACCAAGTGGCCAATACTTAAGAGACCATTGCATCAAAGACATATAGTGGATTACACATAATCCCCATCTTCTACTACACACCATGTTTAGACATCTAGAGTACCTCAAAATACACATATTACTATTATATAAAAGATATTAATAATTAATCAATGATGGGTTACAAAAACACATAATTCTATTATGCCTACTATTATTTCTCAACCACAGAGTCCTATTTTACATATGTAGAGAATCATTGATACCATAATGATAGATATTATTCCTATACATACTCTTCGATAATGTAACCTAGGTATTACACTAGATTCATAGTGGGGAGATGTTATGGCCATACATTTAATGAAATCATAGGATGATATTTCCTATTCAAAATTTTCAAAAATACTAAAAAAATAAAAATGATAAAAATAAATTAAAAAAACCAAAAACATCTTTGGCACTTACATGTTCCATTGGTTGCTTGTCATCCATGTGTTACTTCCATAATTAATGGATGACATACTCAGTTACTCTTAGATACACATATGTGTCACACTTATACTTTAGTGTGATAAAATTATACATAGACACATGATACATTCCTATTTTATATGGTTGGCTTTCCCTCTACTCATGTCATATGGACATTTGGGGTATTTTATTATTTGGTCTTGATACACATAGGTTATATGATTTGATTATCACTCTAAATTATCATGTTTGAGCTTACATATGTACTTAAATATGCCTATTATCCATGATTATATTTTACATAGGGTACTTGATATGCTATACACATGACATAATTTCCATAACACATTGGATCCATGGGCTACTATGACATGTTTATTTTGGTTTCTTATGATTTATTTTATACACTTTTTTTAGTGTCTTCTATTATTTTTTTGAGAATTTGAATATTCTCCTTTGATTTTGACCTTTATGCCTATGTATGCTTTCATTTAAATTTGCATATATCATTATTTGTTGTATGGACATTTCAATATCTCATTATTTTCTTTATGGATAGTTGACTAAGTCATGTCCCTTCAATTATGTGATATTTGAATAAGTCATTTGTTTAGATTCTCCTTGGATGATTACCTTTTGAGTGATATTGTGTGTGTGTTTGTTTTTTTGTTGAGCTTATATTATTACTATATATGTTTCCATGATCTTTATCATACATCCTAGGCCTTCATTTGATCACATTGATTCTATATGCTTCAATGATATATCAACCTATATATGTTCCTTCTATATGATACATGGTTACATTGAAATATTTTATATTTTTCTTATCCTTTTGACTCGAGGTAAAAACTAATTAGTATATTTCCCTCACCTTAGAAGGAGGGCATATTAGAGGGGGAATGTCATAGAGACATGTTCTCCACACTTGATATAGTTCTCAAATTCAGTGGGGGCATGTTTTAGAAGCATGTTCTTCACATTAATTTAGTTTATGGTATTTATATCAATTTTTAGATTCAGTAGGGACATGGCATATCATAGTTATTAATGTTAGGCTAATATAAATGTAGAATTATCCTCTATTAAGTTATAATGGAATTATGGGAAATATGTAAGCAAAAATTAAAACTTACAAATCAAAATGGAAATGGAAATAGAAATAGAAATGGAAACCATAACACCAAGATAATGTGGTTCACCTAACTTGGGCTACGTCCATGGAGAATTTTGCAGCTCTCTCTATTGTGGCATAATATTTGAGAATATAATCATGAAATAAACCTATCACTCACACTATCCTCACACTCTCTTACACCTCTTTCTTCTTCTTTTAATACAAATCCTAAACCAAGATTTACAATGCAATAACCTACATAAAAATAAACCTTAAAAAATGGATAAGTAAAATCCCATACTTTAAGCCAAAAATACAAATGAGAAGAAAGAAACATAAGGAGAAAGCACACATGAGAGGGAAAATTTTGACCCACTCCCCATGACATCACTATTGAGCAATAGTATTATTGTCACCAAATCTTGCACCCTAGAAGAGGTTATTCAATCCTATTCTATATTTGGGAAATATGGGAACACTTCTTGTTATGTGGGTGTACCTATAATGAAAGTGAGCCTCTAGATTTAAGGGCTAGCTCCCTGAATGTATCTTGAAATGCTCACACCTACTTAACCTATTACTTATGGGGAAAAGAGTTATAAGTTGCATGAAATAAACCTAATTTAAGGGGGTGATACACCAAGATGTCTTTCATATGACCATTATACTTTCCTTCACTAAGAAACAAGGCATGTAAACTAACTTCTAAGTCCTATTGATTCTAACATGAGTATTTAAATATAGAGGTGAGATGTAAGAGAGATATCCAAGTTAAGTGAACCATAGGCTAGTTATATACACTAAGGATCATTTCACACTTAAAATATATGGTCATACACTTGAAAATTCTTCATATGACCTATTATAATAGGAACTCTTGCACAAACATGGAAGGATAAGTGAAGAAAGGATAGAGAATTATCGCTTTACATCACCATACATCACTTTCACACTTGGATAATTTTTCAAGAACTCAAAATTAGAATTAATGACCCAAAACTTAGAATTTATGGTTGATAAATATCTTAATAGCATATAAATAACATAGTAACAATGAATTCTCTGAGAAGACATGTAGTATTACTCAAGATCGCAATACAAATCTATGCTTATCTCTGGGAAGAGATGTCTGTCTTCACATTTTGGGTTACCTCTTCATTTATACACATTTTGAAAGGATAGAGAGGATGTGTAAGGTCACCAATCTTGAGGTAGATTAATTGGTTTGACTTCTAAGATTTAAAACAATACAAAATTTGAGGAATTACTATTTTTAGAAACTTACTATTTTTTGACTGCACTATTAAAATTGAAATTTGAGGCACTTCCATTGGGTTTTCAAGGGTGAAAATTCATTTAGAAAATATCCATGCCATTTCAATATTTTCTCCTCATTCTTATCTTTTCAATGGTTCAAATGGTGAGTCAATTTGAGCTACGGTGCAAAAGTTATGGCTCCTGAAAGTTTCATCATCAATTGGGGTAGAACTGTCACCTGAATTGTTGCCTAGATTGTTGCCTAGATCATTCCTCCCTCCTTGAAAAGAAATGGTCCCCATTGTGTCAATTTTCCCCATCAAGTATGGTAGTTTTTTTCTTTATTTGATTCTCTATGAGCCACTCACCTTGATGGCTAAGCTGGCCCCTTTTGACCACTTGATAAAGTAAAATAGAGCATCCTCTTGTTGTCTTCATCCAGGTATCCACAATTTGATCCTCTTCCACTAGAGAAAAACTCTATGGATCAAGCTCATCAATTTCTAGTTGTTCTGCTACAATTGAAGTGTTTAAGAGAGGTGGGTGATATGGTTTGAGGAGCTCTACATTAAATATTAGATGTAGACCAAGGTAGGCTGGTAGGTTCAACTCAAAAGCATTTTCTCCAACTCTTCTGGTGATGGTGTAGGTACCATATCGCAAAGGCCGAATCTTTTTTTGTGGGCCTACAAGTTGTTCCTTCTAAAGTTGCAACCAAACCTTGTCACCCACAACAAAATGGTGTGTAATCTGGTGTTTGTCATGGCGTTGCTTATACTTTTGATTCATCTTTTCTAGGATGTCATGAACTTGTTGCTAGATGTGTTGCATTTGTTCAATAAACTTTGTTGCTTTTACTGCCTCAAATCTTCCATAAGGTGTGTATTCCATGGTGGAAAATTGAATAGCTATATCAATTGGTGCCATGGGTTAGAACCCAAAACATACTTGGAATGGACCGTGCTTGGTCGAGTTTTGTAGTGCCCGATTGTATCCATGTTGTATGAAAAGAAGTTCCTCATCCCATGTGCATGGATGTTTGGAGTGATACATCTAAATCATGTGAATAATCAAGTAGTTTACCACCTCTATTTGACCATTAGTCTATGGATGGAAGGCTATGGACATCATCAGCTTAGTATCAATCATCTTCCATAGAGTGGACCAGAAGATGCTCAAGAACTTGCTATCTCAATCTAAGACAATGGACTTGGGGAGACCAAAATGGAGCCATACATGACTAAAATATAGTTGAGTAGTTTCCTCAGTAGATATATTTTTCTTATAAGTAATCATGATAGCCATTTTTGAAAAATGATCAACAACCACAAAAATACAGTCCTTACCATGTTTTGAAGTGGGCAAACCTGAGAGAAAATCCATTGAGATGGATTCCCAAGGCCTGGTTGGTTCTGGAAATGGCATGTACAATCCTTGCTTCTTATTTTTTGGCTTGGCTATCACACATGGGGTGCAATATTTGAGATATCTTTCCACACCCTTTCACATATAGGGCTAGTAGAAATGTTTTTGAAGAACTTCCAATGTCTTTTCAATAACAAAGTGTCTAGCTATCCTATTAAAGTGTACTTCCCATATCATCTTTTGTCGCTCTAAAATTGGGACACAAATGTGCCCCATATGATAAAGGACATTATCTTTCAAATAGAAATTAGAGACATGTTTACCTTTTTGAAGTGCTTGATATGAATCAGCAAAGGTAGGATCTACTTCATACAGAGCACCCCAAGTGGCAGTCTCATGTCCGCACAGGTCCATAACTATTGTGAGTACAGTAATTGGTGGGTAGCTCAGATAATCTATAGTTTTATTTGAGCTCCCCTTTTGTGTTTGATTATCAGGTGGAATTGTTGAAGATATGCGGCCCGCTTTTGATGCCTCTCATTTCAGAGTTTGCTTTGCATCTGGATGAATTCCAATGGTCTGTGGTCAGTGTGAATGATTTTTTCTTTCCCCAAGATGTAGTCTTTCCATTGTTTGTAGGCTTGCACAATGGCATGGAGCTCCTTATCATATGTTGGGTATTTCTTGATTGTATCAATGAAAGTTTCACTATGATATGCAACAGGATGGCCATGTTACATGATGACAGCTCCCATGGCATATTCAGATGCATCTGTCATCAACTCAAAAGGTTGATGCAAATTTGGCAAGGCAAGAACAAGGGCTAAGCAGAGTTTGTTCTTCAAATTCTCAAATGCCCTTTTTTGTATTTCACCCCACTAAAATGTAGCTTTAGCTCCTCCTTTAGTCACTTGCGTTAGTGACCAAGCAATATGTGAAAATCCAAAAACAAACCTGTGGTATAAATTTTCAAGACCTAAAAAGCTATGAAGCTTTGTGAGGGTCCTTAGTGTGGGCCATTCTCAAATAACCTGAATCTTTTCTAGATCAACATGGACCCCTTCCTCATTCACAACATACCTAAGGTACTAAATTGTTGTCATCTTGAATGTGCATTTGTCAAGATTTGCATATAACTTGTGCTCTTAAAGAGTTTGAGGCACCTTACGAACATGTTGCAAATGCTCTTCCCATGTTCTACTATAGATGAGTATGTCATCTAAGTAGACAACCACAAATGAGTTGGTGAAGGGTCGTAGGATGTCATCCATCATCCTCATGAAGGTTGTAGGTGTGTTAGTTAAGCCAAAAGGCATAACCAACCATTCAAAGAGACCCTCCTTAGATTTGAATGTAGTCTTCCATACATTAGTGGGATTGATGGGAATTTGGTGATAACTAGATTTGAGATCAATTTTGGTGAACTTCACACCATAGAGCTAGTCTAATAGGTCATCAATCCTGGGGAGAGGATAGCGATTCTTCATAGAGATTTTATTCAGGGCTCGATAGTCAATGCAAAGCCTCCATGTTCCATCATTCTTCAGTGCCAAGACAATTGGGCTACCACAAGGTGAAGAGCTTGGTCTAATGTGACCCTTTTGGATCAATTCTTGAATCTATCTTTTTATCTCATCATTCTCCAAAATTGATCTGTAATACACAAGACTGTTAGGCAAAGGTGATCTTGGGATCAAATCAATAGAATTTTTTACTTGGCAATGCAGTGGAACTCTTGTGGATGACTTGAATAAGTCATCATATTCTCTTGTGATTCATCCTATCTACTTTTATTATTGTTTTTATTATGTAATCAGGACTGCAACATCGATCTTCTTGGATTTTTGTGGCTTGACCACCATGAGAACAAATTGCTTTGTTTTCTCCACCAATCTCTTACATTGCTTAGCACTGATCAGGGAGACAGATGTGGGAGGTCATACCTCTAGTACCCTATAGTGCCATGTTCCAAGAGTGAGGGTGATCCTTTAGGTTCATGATTCATAGATGCCATATTGCTCATACATGAATGGCTGACCAAGGAGTATATCACAAACATATAGATTGACCACATCACACAAGACTTCATCTTGGAATGGTTTTATAACATATGAAAGAAGACACTAATGGGTGACACAGAGGTCTCCCCTTGGGCTCAACCATCCAATACTATAGGGTTTTAGATGAGGCTTCATGGATAGATTTAGACTTTTCACAAATTTAGCAGAGATTAAATTATTTTGACTCCCACTATCAAGGATGAAATGCAGAGGCTTACCTTTTACCCATAATTTGGAGTGGAATAATCTTTCCTTGTCATATGGTCTTTCCTCATGGGTCTATGATGAAGCAATAATGGTGTTGGGCTCAGCATTTATAATTTCTTCTTCATCCTCTTCGACTGTGGGTTGTGTATGAGGTAGAGTAGTATATGTTGAGTATTGTGACTCAAAAAATAATGACTTGATGGCTCGACATTACCAATAGAAGGACTGGCCATCACACCAAAAGATCTGGAGTGATATGGGTCCTCTTCTAGATCCCTATATGTCTAGCCATGAAACACCTAAGGTGATTCTTGGTTGAACACATGGCATGAAATGATCACCTTAGTGGGGACACATATCCCTGAGAAGGGATGTGGATCATGCCCACCAGCTTTTGTGGGTCTCGACCTTGAGACCTGGCTTTGATACCAATAGAAGGACTAGCCATCACACCAAAATCTCTAGCATTTTGAAAGCATGGGGAGGATCTAGAAGGTCACCAATCTCGAGGGAGATTAAGTGGTTTGACTTCCAAGATTTAAAATAATATAGAATTTGAGGAATTACTATTTTTAGAAACTTACTATTTTTAGACTGCACTATTAAAATTGAAATTTGAGGCACTTCCATTGGGTTTTTAGGGGTCAAACTTCATTCAAAAAATATCCATGTCATTTCATGATGTTATCCTCATTCTTAGCTTCCAATGGTTCAAACGGCGAGTCAATTGGAGCTACGATGCAAAAGTTACGGCTCCCAGACGTTCTGTCATCAATTGGGGTGGAACTGTCACCCAAATTGTCACCTAAATTGTTGCCTAGATCACTTAAATTAATGTTCAAAGGAAAAATATGACATCATTCTATCAATGCTCTACCATAGATGGAGTATAATTATTTACAAATACTAAAATGGTAGCTACTTATAGCATTCAAGAGAGAAGTGGGAAAAGAGAATTCCAAAAGGGAATCAAATGAGTTCAACTTCATTTAAACTATAGTTATAACTTCTTCTAAATTATTCTCATTCAAGCTTCCTGATTAATCTAGGTCACTTTGATCCATTGCATAGCTACATTATTCCTTCATTGATGCTCCCTGATAGTTACAATAGTGGGATCAAGTTATTCTAAGTTGGGTTTTGGTATCAATGTAGTTATGACCATCAAATAAATTATTAGAGATTTGTTTTGACATTAAAATACTCCCAAATAGTTTGTCATGGCATGCAAAAGTGGAGATAAGGTTCCCTTTCATGTAGTTGGTTCTGGTGATGAAGTTGTTGGAGTCTACGTGTATGCCTTAGTAGCACCCATGAAAATTGAGAAATCATTATGTACACAGGTTTTTCTTCTAACAATGGCAAACATAGTCATGGAATGAACCATGACACAAACCCTTGAGTAAAAGGTCTATATGAGGTCCATTTATGTTCTTTATACCTAACTGCATGGTGATGTTTTCTCCTTGGCATTTGATTAGGCTCTAATGGTATAATGATGACCCTAAAAACTTGTTTACCTTGGTCAAAAACTGCTCCTTGGCTTGACTTTATCCATTAAAAAATGACTCAAAGTAATCAAATTGTTCCTAGATGTCTATATTCTTATTAGTCCTATAGATCCTACTAACTTCTTCACTTATTTTGCACTGTTAGATCATGATTTGTATGATTAAATGTGCTCCATCAATCTTCTATTAGTTTGAACATTATCATGTTATTTGTCAATCGTGCATTGATCTCAAGATCCTATTGTCATCCTATTGCTTTACATGATTGCACCATGTGGTGGCCTCCCATGCTCTTTAACCCTTTTCACTCATCTCACTCCATCAGATTAATCTATTTGAGGCAATGTGATCTATAGATCTTATTGGGCCCACTTCCTTATTAATTGAGATCATGTCATTAGATATTTTCTTGGTTGATCCACACCATTAGATCTTGTCTAACTTGTAGATATTTAAAGGGCTTAAACCTAGGGGTCTTTTTATTAGTTTGACTCCAACATAAACCATTAGATCTGATGTGTCAGTATGTGATCTCATGTGGACTGTTAGATCTTGTTCAAATTTAAACCTTGTAAGGACCTTTTGAATCTAAATGGTTAGTTTACAGAGCTCAAACTTGAGGTTAGCATAAATGTTTTATGTTATTTAACCAACTTTGAAAGCTTGGATCTAGAACCAAAAAGACCATGGAGGCATCAAATTTATAGAAAAGATTCTTGATGTTAAAAGGATTATGCCCAATTGATTCAATGGATTTGGGTGATTTATAAGTGTTGTTCAAGTGAGATAGCCTATGTGTTTTGTATTACATCCACATGCCTGTCATTGATCATTTGAACCCAAATGGCTACTTGATGAGGCTTGAATTTGACACTTGTGTGAACATCTTTCTCTATAAGTCCAACTATGAACACTCATAACTTGAGCTACAAAGCTCACACAAACTTGAAACTTTCAAGATATGATCTAGGCACAAAGATATCCATGGTGATAAAATACTTTAGCTCACATGGCTTTTTTATTGAAGATAAAAAAATTCTAAAACAAGTTGGTCTACTCATTTCTATGTGACATGCAGGATGGCCTAGCCCCTTAGACTCGAAAAGCTAAACTTTGAAGGCTTATATCTTGAGATAGAAGACTCATCAAGATATGAAAATCGTAGAGAATTATCCTAAAACTAAGTAAATTAATCAAACATAGACTAATGGTCACATAAGGATTTTAAGCTCATTTATAAAATGCACAAACACATTGTCCAGTCTGGTTCTTCATGACATCCTGATGATGGTCTAGTCCCTTTACTTGCCCAAGCCATTTTGATTCAATCTTTTAAGGTCTTAATGAGTTTCCAAGATTGTTTCAATATAGTCTATATCTTTGTGAGTGTATGAACAATATGAGATCTTGATTGGATAAATTTTAAAGGCTTGGACAAACAAGTTATCCAAAACCATTTAACTCTACTAGAGCTTTACATCGAGCATATTATCTCAGACATTTTGTCTTGAACACTTTATTTGAAGGAAATGTGTCTATGGGCCTCTTGCATTGAAAGAAATGACTTAAAGTTTTTTATAAGGAACTTTTGTTACCAACATTTTATCTGAAGGAAATGTATCTTTGTAAATATTGTCTCAGACATTTTTTTCTAAAGAAATAAGTCCTTGGGGAAATTATCTCTAATAATTTTCCCAAAATATTTATGTCCTTAGTCTTTTGCCTTTGGGATAATTTTGCCAAAAGAATTATGCCATGTACCCTTTGTCATAACTTTTGTCATAGACATTTTTTCTGAAAGAAATGTGCCTTTAACATTTTTCTCAAAAATGTTTTCCAAAAAAATAGTCTTCAAACTTTTTCAAAGACATTTCCTTTGGGTTTTATGTAAAAACATGAAACCCAAATACCCAAGAACAATTCTAGCACTTACCAAAACTTCAAATATTTCCTAAGTGTAAACTAAGCTTTTATGAATTTGTTCTTGTAATGGATTGGAAACCATGAAAATTTTCCACTTACATATATGACTCTAAAATGACCCCTAAGACACCAAATGACACAAGGACCAAGCTAGACTATGACCAAAGCTAGAATAGCATATGAAATGACACCAAATGAGCTAAAACATACCCTATGACATTATAAAAATCCCTTGTACAATATTTTAACTATAGAGGGTTGACCCATTTTGGCCTGTGGTAAAAATTATCAACATTCTTGGCAATTTCCAAAAGGTGGTATGCTTGATATGCCATGACCAGTTGCCTAATATTGTACATTGGGTTATGGAGTCACATGTGCAATAGGTTGGCATAAAAATTAACTTCAAAAACACATAAAACACAAAGAAATACAAATAAGGATCAACACATAAGATAAGAAACCTAACCAAAACACACTTGTGCTTCATGAGCACTTACAGAACACACATAGAAAAAGAAAAGAAACATACACCAAATCTAACTGACTCAAGCACTAACTAACCTAAGATGAAAAAATCCTCCAAGATCAAAGGGAAGTTTGAAATCCCTCTTGATTTATGACATGAAGGGTTAAATGAACTTGTAGCCTTTTGATCCTTGACATTGATGCCTTCATCTTCTTCATGGTATTTACCAACTTCATTGGCATGATGTTCAATGAGAATGTAGTAGCTTCAAACAAACCAACTATGGAAATAAACTCTTATTCTATCCAAACAACCTCAACTTTCTCTTATGGTTCCTTAGCTATGACCTCTAATAGTGGTTGAATAAGGCTTTCTTTTTTGGCTTCCATAGTATCCTCATTAAGATTGGGTTTCTCTTCTAATGTAAGTTCTTTAAACTCATCAAGGAGTTCTGAATAGTCTTCCTAATCTTGTTCATTGTCTTCCATGAAAAAAATTTCCTCCACCTTTTCATGTACTTTACCCTCAACTTGGAAAATATCATCAATCTCTTAGAAAATCTCCATTTGAATTTTCCAATCATCTTTGTCCTGTTAATCATCTAGAACTTATACTTCTTCAAGCTTCTCTTCTTGAATTATGAGGCCATCAAGCTAGTGTTCTTCATGACCCAATGCATCAAAGAGTGAGTAAAAAATAGGTAGAGGTATTGAGTCATCTCTAAAAACTATGCATTATTCCTTCGTCTCATGAGACTCTTTTAGGAATTTAACTCCTTGTGGGGGGACTTAACCTTCATCCTTGATAGTACACTCCATTTCATACTTTAGATGTTCATCTACTACTTCATGATTAGATATGGAGTCTTATTCAAATACTTATTTCTTCAAGTCTTGGTCATATTCTTCATGGACAGCTATAAAAGAGTCTTCAATATGTTTCTCCTCATCCAAAATTGTGTTCACCAAGGGGAATCCCTATGGTGATTTTCTCCTCATGGTAACTCATGACATCCTCTTGGTTAGCCTTGTCTTGGATTTGTTCCTCTTCACTTACTTCTCTCAAGATGGGTTCATTTTAATTAGCTAGAATATGAGATGTAGTGGAAGGTTTATGGATTGGAGATGAAGTGTGAGGTAAAGGAGAAGGCTTAAGAGTGTATTTAATAAAGATAAAATCACTAGTAAGCTCATAGGGAAGTGACTTCTTAGACTGATTAGAAGGACAAACATTTACATAAGCAAGAGTTATATCTTTCCAATAGCTTTCTTGGTATTTTTCAATAGTATCATGTTCATGTTTTATCTCTTTATCCTCCCACATACTTATCCTATCTATTGAGTATTTAAGGTACTTCTTTTCCAAGTCCATTTATTCGTTGATGTCCCATTGAGTTCCCTCTAGTTCTTCAAATACCTCCAACCTCTACATTTAACCTTGGGTAGCACCTCTCAACCATTCCATGAGATGATCAGGGATTACATCCTACTCATCATCCCATGTTCTCATATTTTCTTCATTATGTAGTGATTATGGGATGAATTCCAACAAAGACTTTATATAGGATGGGAAAATTGGAGGAGGAGGGTAATGATGGGGATCAAGACCAGCTTCATTTTGTTGCATTTTAATCTATAGGAATCTATATCTTGCCTTATAATACCCTTATGTATAATTCATGTAAACATTTGATTCCTCATGGCAAGACTCATAAGAGTACTCTTGAGGTTCATAGTCATTATGGTATGGCTGATAAAGCTCATATTAGGACTAATAGGGAGGCATTTCTTGATAGGTATCTTTGTATCCTTCCTCATAGGGTTGTCTAATAACATGGTGTCTATATTGGGAGAGGAAATAAAAGATTATATGGCCACCATGGCTCATAAGGCTGATAGCCATTTTTATAGGGCTATTAGGGAGTATATTGTGGTTCATAGTAAGGCTAATAAGGAGGTCCATGGTAGGGATATTCACCATATCCATTCATGTCAACCTCATCTATCAAAGTAAATGTAAAAAAAATTGATCAAAACTTCAACTAAAGATACCTGGACTACTTACAACTAGAATTTATTATTTGGAGTCACCATTGGTGTTAGGTTGTTTACTTTCAAAAGCTAATTAGAGGAAAGACACACCAAAAATATTTTCAATCTCTTGCACTTTCATTCCATCGAGTGTGCTTAACTATTTTCACCAAATCTCACACCCTAGAAGAGGGTGTTCAAGCCTCTTCTAGATTTGGGTAACATGGGAACACTTCCAGGTATGTGGGTGTACCTATAATAGAAGTGAACCTTTATATTTAAGGGCTAGATCCTTGAATGTATCTTGAAATTCTCACACCTACTTATCCAGTTGCTTATGGGGAAAAGAGTTAAAATTTTCATGAAATGAACCTAATCTAAAGGGGTGATACACAAAGATGTCTTCCATATGACCATCATACTTTCCTTCACTAAGAAACAAGGCATGCAAACTAACTTCCAACTCTTATGGATTATAACATGAGTATTCAATATGGAGGTGAGATGCATCAGATCTATCCAAGGTAAGTGAACTATAGGATAATTATAGACACTAAGGCTCATTACAAACTTAAAAGATAGGCTCATACACTTGGAAATGCTTCATATGACCTATTATAATAGGAAATCTTACACAAACATGGAAGGATAAGGGAAGAAAAGATAGACAATTATCACTTTGCATCACCATACATCATTTGCACACTTGTAAAATTATTCAAGAACTCAAAATCAAACTTGCATTCATGTTCAAAGGCAAAATATGGCATCATTCCAGCAGGGCTCTACCATACATAGAGTGGAATTATTTATGAAGGATAAAATGGTAGCTACTTATATCATTTGAGAGAGAAGTGGGAAAGGAGAAATATAAAAGGGAATAAAATGAGTTCATCTTCATTTAAACCATTGTTACAACTAATTCTACAATTATGCTCATCCAATCTTCTTGATTGATCCAGGTCACTTTGGGTTGTTACACAACTACATTATTACTTCATTGATGCTCCCTGATGGTTGCAATGGTTGGATCAAGTTATTTCAAGCTAGGTTTTGGCATCAATGTAGTTAAAACTATCAGATCAATCTTTTATAACTTTATCTTGGTGCTAAATTACTCATAGCTAGTTTGTCATGGTGTGTAAAAGTGGAGAGAAGGGTTCCTTTCATGTAATTGGTTCTGGCATTGAAGTTGTTAAAGTCTACATGTATGCCTTTATGCCACCCATAGAAACTAAAAACTCATCATGTACATGGCTCCTTATTATAATAATGGTAAACATAGTTATAGAATGAACCTTACATGACATAAACCCTCAATCTAGAGGTCCATATGGTGGTCCCTTTATGTTCTTTATATCTGATTATAGGGTGATGTTTGCTCCTTAGCATTTGATTAGGCTCTAATGGCAGAATGATGACCCTTCACTACTTGATTATATTGTTTGAAAACTACTCCTTGGCTCAACTTTATCCATCAAAAACTACTTAGATGAGTCAAATTGTGCCTAGTTATCTCTATTCTTATTGGTACTATAGATCCTAGTGACTTCTTGACTTCTCTCACACCATCGGATCATGAATTGCATGATTAAACATCCTCCATAAATATTTTATCATCTTAAACATGCTAATTCCACTTGTTAATCATACATTGATATTAGGATCCTATTGCCAATCTACTACTTTATGCACTTACACCATATGGTGGACTCCCAAGCTTCTCGACCATTTTGACTCATCTTGCTCTATTAGATCAATCTATTTGAAGCAATGTGAGATGTAGATCTCATTGGGCCCACTTCCCTATTAGTTGAGATAACACCATTATTTATCTATTTAGTTTATCCACACCTTCAGATCTTGTCCAAATTTTATCTCTTTAAAACAATTAAACTTAGGGGCCTTTTGACTTGTTTGACTCTAGCACGAACTATTAGATCTCATGTGTCAGTATACAAGCTCATGTGGACTTTTAGATCTTGTTTAACTATAAACCTTTTAAGGACATTTTAAACCTAAATGGTTACTTTACAAAGCTAAAACTTGACATTAACATGAATGTCTTATGTTATTTCACCAACTTTGAAAGATTGGATCTGGAAGGAAAAAGGTCATGGAGGCACCAAATTTGAAGGAGATGTTATTGATGCTGAAAGGATTGTGCCCACTTGATCCACTAGCTTTAGGAGCTTTATAAGTACATTTACAAAATGTTCAAGTGAGTTGACCTATGTGTTTTACATGACATCTATGTGTCTGTCATGAATCATTTAAACCTAAATGGCTACTTGACACTGCTTGAATTGGACACTTGTATGAACATCTTACTCCACAATTCCAGCTTTGAATGCTCATAACTTAAGTTAGGAAGCTCGTGCATAATTAAAACTTTTAGGATATGATCTAGGCATGAAGAGCTCTATGATGATATAATCCTTTAGCTTGCACATATTTTTAAGTGAAGATAAAAAATTCCCAAATAATTTAGTCTACTCATTTTCATGTGACGTGAAGGATGGCCTAGCCCCTTAGACTTGGCAAGCTAAAATTTGAAGGCTAAGATCTCGAGATAAAAGACTCATCAAGATATGAAACTTGTAGAGAATGATCATAGAACTAAGGACATTTATTTCACATGGTTTGATGGTCACATAAGGCTTTCTGAGCTCATTTTTAAAATTCATAAACACATGATCCAGTCTAGTTCTTCATGATGTTCTAATGATGGTCTAGTCCCTTTACTTACCCAAGTCATTTTGATTCAATCTTTCAAGGTCCTGATGAGTTTTTGAGATTGTACTAATATGGTCCATGTCCTTGTGAGATTATGAACACCATGAGATCTTAATTAGATCAATTTTGAAGGATTGTACAAATAAGTTCTCTAAAACCATTCAATTCTATTAAAGCTTTGCATCAACCATATTGTCTCAAACATTTTATCTTCAACACTTTATCCAAAGGAAATGTGTCTACAAGCCTTTTCCATTAAAAG
The DNA here is from genome assembly GCA_037957365.1 of Torreya grandis. Lineage (NCBI taxonomy): Eukaryota > Viridiplantae > Streptophyta > Pinopsida > Cupressales > Taxaceae > Torreya > Torreya grandis. The sequence goes on along the minus strand of JARHVA010005116.1, from coordinate 1,163,033 downwards.
AAATGGCTTAGACCTTTTGACAAGGACCTTTTATTATAGACATTTTATCCAAAGAAAATATGTCTTCAAAAAGATTGTCTCAGACATTTTGTCTAAAATAAATAAGTCCTTAGGGAAATTATCTTAGACAATTTTCTTGAAATATTTGAGTCCTTAGTCATTTGCCTTCAAGATAATTTTGTCAAAATAATTATGCCTTGTACCCTTTGTCAAAAAAATATTTGTGGACATTTTGTCTAAAGGAAATGTTCCTTTAACATTTTTCCCAAACACCTTCCCTGAACAATTAGTATTCAGACTTTTATAAAGACATTTCCTTCAAGATTTTTTGTAAAGACATGAAACTTGAATACCAGAGAATAATTCTAGTACTTAGTTAAAAGTTTAAATATAGATTCTAGTAGTTAGCTAAAAGTTCGAATATTTCCTAAGTATAAACTAGGATTTTATGGACTTGTTCTTGCAACTACTTGAATACCATAAAAACCTACCACTTGGATATATGACTCCAAAATGGCATCTAAGACACCAAATGACAAAAGGACCAAGCTAGACTATGACCAAATCTAGAATGGCATATTAAATGACATAAAATGAGCTAAAACATACCATATGACATTATAAAAAGACCATATATAAGATTTTGACTATAAGGGGTTGACCCATTTTGGCCTATGGTAAAAATGGTCAAAAAGTATAAAGGTGGGATCATCATTCAAGTCCTTCCTTTAAAGATCATCTCATGATGCTTTTTTGACTTCTTCCCATGTGATCATAAGTGACACATCCCACTCTCCATGTGAAAATACAAAGGAGTCAAAAGATACCCAATCAAGAATAGTGTTTGTCCCCACTACCCCACATGTCTCCAATCAATGTTTGAAGATTCCAAATGATTTTTGAATTTATCCCTTTGGACATAATCATATCTCCACCAAATGCAATGTCCCACATGAAAAGTGAATGAATTTTTAATTCAAAAAATTCCTCATAGTGTAGAAATACACCCCACTTCTCATGCCTTTGTGGGTCATGCCACATCACCTTGGAGCCACCTCAATACCCAATTACACATCTACATCACCCATGCATAGTAAAATTGAATAGTGCCAAATGAATAGTGTGTGTGTGAATAGTAACTTCACACCTAACAATTTATCCCACTTGAAGTTAGTATTCACAACTTCCCATTGCTACACCTATTATACAAACCTCTCATCCCAATCTTCCTCATCCATGAAGACTAATTAAATTTGAATGAAATTTCAACTTCACTCTTGTGATCATCTTGGTCAACATATCTATAGGGTTTTCATCTATATTTATTTTCTCTAACTTTAGTTGTTCTTCCTCCAATATAGATTGAATGAAGTGATACCTTAATTGAATGTGCTTTGTCTTAGAGTGAAATGTTGAGTTATTCACTAAGTGAATGACACTCTGACTGTCACTCAAAAGTACACTTTTTCCTTGTTGGTGTCCTAACTACTCCATCAGTCTCTATAGTCATATCATCTCCTTGCTTACTTCTATAGCCATAACATAATCAAACTCTATGGTAAAAAGTGTCACCATCTTATATTGTCATGAGATCCAACTCACCACCATACCACCCACATTAAACACATACCCAATAGTGTGCTCCTCCTACCATCTAAATCTCTGACCATATCAAAATCAACATATCCCTATAGAACAATATTTTATCCACCATAACACAACATTGAATCTATGGTCCCTCTCAGATACTGAAGAATCCACTTAAATGCTTTCCAGTTCTCCTTTCTTAGATCACTCATGAATCTTCTCATCACTCCCACTATGTGTGTAATATCATACCTTGTACACACCATAACATACATCAAACTTCACACTATAAATGAGTAAGTGATTTTGTACATGTGATTCCTCTCTTATTTTGTCTTAAGACTCTGAACCTTTTTTGACTTGAATTGGACTACTAAAGGTGTCCCAACAAGTTTGGCATTATGCATGCTAAACATCTCCATCACTTTATTTATGTACTTTGCCTATGATAGTGTCAAACACTGATTCTTTTTATCTCTAGATATCTACATCTCAATTATGTGTTTCATAGCACCTAGATCCTTCATAGCAAAAGAATCACCCAACTATCTCTTTATTACATTAATATCCTACATGTTATAACCTACCACTAACATGTCATCCACATACAAAAGTAGGATAATATAGCTACCATTATCAAATATTTTGAAGTGCACACAATGGTTAGAATGACATCTATAATAACCTTGTTCTAACATGAAACTATCAAAATTAAGAAACCATTGTCTAGGAGTTTATTTAAGGACATACAAGTTCATCAATTTTCACACTAACTCCTCCTTACCATTGACTTCATAACCTTGTGGCTAAACCATGTATATCTCCTCCTCCAATTCCCCATGAAGGAATGCAATATTCACATCTAGTTGTTCTAGATGCAAATATTTCATTGAAACTATACTCAAAATAGTTCTAATAGAAGTCATTTTAACAATATGAGAGAATTTCATCAAAGTCTATACATTTCTTCTGTGCAAACCCTTTCACCACAAATATAGCCTTGTACATTTTTGCACCATCAACATTCAACTTGTAAACCCACTTATTCTATAATTCCCTCTTACCCTTCAACATGGTTTTTCATGAGAGATTCATAATCCTCGTCCATAGCCTACTCCCACTTCTCCTTGGCATCAACCTACACTAGTTCTTCAAAGCTCTCTAACTCACCACTATCAATAAGTAATAAATAATTCAATGAAGGAGAAAACTATTTAGGTGGTCTACTTTATTAAGAATATAGAATTTAGAGAAATAATAATGAAATAAATATAGAATTAAAATTTAGAAAACATAATAGAATAGAGACATATATTTAACATGGTTCACCCAATATGGGCTACATCCACATAGAAACTACTAGTCCTTATTATTTAATCCAACAAATGAAGATAAAAACTTGTAATACATCTATTACAATATCTTTTTCACTCTCTCACATTTATTGGCCAATTATAATGCCCTCATATCAAAGGAGTGTTACAAATTAGGGTTAATTTCTACCATTAGATCTAAAACCTAATATTAAATGGTCTAGATTAACTATGAAATTACAATATTTTATAATGCATTTTTCAAAAAAAAATTCTTTGAGGCCTGAACCCCTACCAAGGGGGGATCCAAAATAGGTATCCACCCCTCTTGGACCCCAATGGTGACCCTAGTGAGGGGCATTGCCCCCATACACCCCCTTGTTAGGAACTGGGCATTAAACTAATTTTAGGCTCCACCATCCAACAATTTCCCACTTAGAGATTAATTGTTACAAATCCACTACTACTACTATTGGAATTTTATTTGAAATTTGACTCTAACATGTTTTTCATATTCCTTGTTATCCTTGAAGACCTATTGAATCTAAACAACTCTCCATCTTATCTTTAGTGACTACCTTTATTAGCATATCTACAAGATTTTGACTCATATGGATTTTTTCAAACTTCAGTTGACCATCCTCCAAAACTAAATGATTGAAGTGATACCTAAGTTGTATATGTTTAGTTATTGAGTGGAATGCCAAGATATTTTCTAAATGAATCATACTCTAGCTATCACTATACAACTTGCAATCTTCTTGCTTATGCTTTAACTCTTCCATGAACCATTACATCCATATCATCTCCTTGCTAGCTTGTGTAGCTACAACATATTATACTTATGTAGTTACTAAATAAAATATCTTCTACAATTTTGAAATCCAACTAACTATTGTGTCACCAATAGTGAATATATAACCTTTGGTGTTCCTCCTACCATCTTAATCTCTAGCCATGTCTGCATCAACATATCCTTGTAAGGTAACATTTGACCCTTCATAACACAAATTTATATCAGTGGTCCCTCTCAAGTACCTAAGAACCCACTTGACTACATTCCAATGCTCTTTTCCTAGACTATTCATAAAATTGCTGACAACTCCCACTACATGAGCAATATCTAGTCTAGTACACACCATAGCATACATTAAACTACCAACTGCTAAAGCATATGACACTTTGGTCATGTAATTAATTTCTTCATGTGTTTTAGGACATTATTATTTTCTTAATTTGAAGTTCCCTTCTAAAGGTATACTCACAGGTTTTGCATCTTCCATATTAAACCTGACTAACACCTTCTTGATGTATTCTTCTTGAGATAATGTTAATTTCTTATTTTTCCTATCTCTTTTTATTTGCATACTGAGGATTTTATTTGCAACACCCAAATCCTTCATTTAAAATAAATCTACTATTTTTCTTTTCAACTCATTTATATCATACATGTTAAACCCTACAACAAGCATGTCATCCACATATAATAACAAGATAATATAGATGCCATTATCTAATCTCTTAATGTAAACACAGTGATTAGAATGACATCTACTATAACCTTTTTCTATTATAAACATGTCAAATTTTAAATACCACTATATTGGAGCTTGTTTTAGGCCATACAAACTCTTCTTCAACCTACACACCATTTTCTCGTTACCTTTGACTTTGTATCCATGTAACTGCTCCATATATATTTCCTCTTCCCAATCACCATGAAGGAATGCAATCTTCACATCTAACTATTCAAGGTGCAAATCTTCTACTGCTACCAAACTTAAAATAGTTCTTATAGAAGTCATTTTAACTACTAGAGAAAATATTTTATCAAAGTCAATACCTTTAATTTGTGAAAACCCCTTTACAACAAGTATGGCCTTGTACCTCAACTTGCCTCCATCTTCTTCCTTTAACCTATAAACCCATTTATTCTATAATTCCCTTTTACCTATAGGAAATTGAACCAAATCCCAAGTTTGGTTGTGTTCTAATGATTCTATCTCCTCTTTCATGCCTTTCTCCCACTTCTTTTTAGTTTCTACCTGCATCACTTCTTCATAGCTTTTTGGCTCACCACCATCAGTCAATAATAAATAATAAAGTGAAGGAGAGTAACGTTCAAGTAGTCTACTTACTCTAGTAGATATTTTAACTACACTTTTAGGAGTTTGAAGTACTTGTAGTTTTTACACATTCTGATTTTTAGGCACTTTTGGAATTTCATTTCCAGTAATTTCATCAAGTACTACATATTATATATTTGAATTTTCTTGTTTCTTTTCATGTAACTAATCTTTATACATGACCTTTTCATTAAATATCACATCTCTACTCCTAATGATTTTACGATTTTCAATATCCCATAAACGGTAACAAAAATCATTAATTCCATATCCAATAAAAGTACATTTCTTGGATTTTACCTCAAGCTTGGTTCTATTTTGTTTATCAATATGGATAAATACTTCACAAATGAAAGTATTTAAAAAGGAATAATCTACCTTTTTACCTATCCATGCTTCTTCTAGAATGTGATCATTTAAAGGACTTGAAGGCCCTCTATTTATTAAGTAAATAGTAGTATCCATAGAATCTATGAAAATTTGTAAGGGAAACCCTACATATAATCTCATGCTCCTTGCACACTCCATGATTTTTCAATTCATCCTTTATGACATACATTATATTGTGGTGTTCTTGGAACCATCTTTTCTCTATGAATCCTATGGGATGAACAATAATTATCAAACTCCTTATTGCAGTATTCATCTCCATTATCTAATCTAACACACTTCAACTTTTTTCCTATCTCATTCTCAACCAAAGCTTTCCATTTCTTATAAGTATCAAAAACATTAGATTTATTTCTTATGCAATAAACCCAAGTTTTTCTATTTGCATCATCGATAAAATTAACATAATAATAAGAGCCACCAAGTGATGATACTTGAACCAATCCCCATACATTTATATGTACAAGCTCTAACTTTTCATCCTTATTTGTCCTCCTAACTCTGAGAAATCTAACTCTCTTTTATTTTTCATACACACAATGCTCACAGAAATCCAAATCCACCTTCAAATTTGGCAATAAATTCTTTGAGAGGAGAACTTGTATCCCCTTCTCACTCACGTGCCCAAGTCTGTGGTGCCATAATTTTGTATCCACTTCTATAGAATCTAGATAAATATAAGAGTCAACATCACCATTAGATAAATATAATGTACCTATCTTCTCTCCTTTTACTATTACCATTGATCCTTTAGTGACCTTCCATGATTTTTTTATGAATATAACTATGCAGCCCTTGCTTCCTACTTACCCTACTGAAATTAGATTTCTTCTCAACTCAAGAACATGCCTCACCTCTTTTAGAAACCATTTATTTCTATTCTATAATTTTATTTGTATCTTACCCTGTCCTACAATTTTATAGGGTTCACCATCACATAAATAAACCTACCCAAAATCACCTTGAATATAGTCTTGAAAATATTTCTTATGGGGTGTAGCATGAAATGAAGCCCCTAAATCTAACACCCAAGAATCATTAAAATTATCTATATAAAGGATTAAATAATCTTGTAAAACATCACTTGCTACATTTTATTCCTATATTTTATCATGTTGTCTATCTCCTTGTTTTCTTTTTTGAAACCAACAATCTTTTTTTAGGTGTCCTTTCTTCCCACAATTCTAGCACACCAATGTTCCTCTAGATTTAGATTTGCCCTTCTTAGACTTACCATGATTCATTGGGCCCTTTCTTCTATAATTTTTTCTTCTCTTGTTCTCCATAGTCAAATCATTACTTGATGTCTCACTTGTGCTTTTCTATCACATTTCCTCACTAAGTATAACACTAATAACATCATCAAACTTTAAAGTGTTTGAGCAAAAGATAGAATTACTCATATCCATGACCAAGCCATTATAACTTTCTAGAAATGAGCATAGAACCAAAATATCCCTAAACTCATCATCAAAATTTAATCCTAAAAATCTTAACTATTTTCTGACCATGTTAAATTCATTTAAATGGTTAGTAACAAACCCACCTTCTGACATTTCTAGATTAAATAAACACTTCATAAGAAATACTTTGTTAAAGGCTAAGGGTTTTTCATACACTTTATGTAATGCCTTTATCACATCTAATATTATATTTTCTTTTGAAATATTAAAGGCCATCGACACTGCTAGGTATAGCCTTATTGTTCCTAGTGCCTTTCTATCAAGAACCTCCTAGTCTTCATCCTTCATAGTTGACAGCTTCTTTCCTATTCTACCCAATGGTAGGAAAATATCCTTCTAATATAGATAGTCCTCCATTTGCATCTTCCATAGCTAGTATTTTTAGATGTTAAACTTCTTGACCTTAAACTTTCCTTCTTCCACCATTACTCCCACTCAAACCATGAACCTCTTTTCTTATGAGTTTATCTACCAAATAAACATTTGGCTCTGATAACAGTTTTTAGGAATATAGAATATAGATAAATAATAATAAAATAAAGATATAATTAAAATTCAAAAAACATAATAGAATAGAGACACATATTTAGCATGGTTCACCCAATATGAGTTATGTCTACACAAAAATTGATAGTCCTTATTATTCAATCCAACAAATGAAGGGAAAACCCTATAATACATCCACTATAATATCCTCTTCACTCTCTCACATTTTCTTCCCAATTATAATGGCCTCATATCAAAGGAAGGTTACAAATTAGATCAAAAATGTACTAACTTAATTTCTACCATTAGATCTAAAACCTAATAGTAAATAGTTATTATTAACTATGAAATTACAATATTTTATAATGCATTTTTCATAAAATTTTGCTTCAAGGGCACTACCCCCAAACTCCCACTAGGGGGGATCTAAAATAGGTCACCACCCCTTAGATACCACTAAAAACCTTGGGGGGGCAAGGGGTGGGGGGGAAGGGGGGTGTGTTGCCCTCCCACACCCCACTATCAAGAACTGGGCATTAAAATAAGATCAAGCTCTACCATCCAACATACTTATTCTTATAGATCTTCTCATAATAAAAGTTTGGGGTTCCTTTTTTTGCTACACATTCTATGTTATTACCTTTGGGATATTTTCATTTATTATTTTTTCCAACACTATGTATTATTTCTTGACTTCCTCTTACTTATTTTCCTATAAGCAATCCTTGTACATGAATTTCTCATTGAATATCACATCTCTACTCTAGATGATTTTCATATCTTCCTCATTACACAATTAGAATATAAATTCATTGGTACCATAGCCAATGAAATTACATTTCTAAAATTTAACCTATAACTTGGACCTATTGTATTTATCAATAAGTGTAAAAGCTTCACAATCAAAAACATTTAGAAAATAATAGTCAACCTTATTACCACTCCATGCCTCCTATGGTATACCACCATCTAAATCTATTAAAGGTCCTCTATCTATCAGATACATGGATGTATCAACCACATCCACCCAAAACTATAATGGTAGTACTGCATACAACCTCATGCTCCAAACATGTTCCATGAGTTTTCTATTCATCCTCACTAACACACCATTCTACTATGGTGTTCTCATAACCATTCTCTACCTTCAAATTCCATTTTGTGAATATTATTCATTAAACACCTCACTTCAACACTCCCCACCATTATTTGACCTAAGGCACTTGAGCTTTAAAACTAACTCATTTTCAACTAAAGCTCTCCATCTCTTAAATGTGTCAAATACATCAGTTTTTTTTTTAATGTAATAAACCAAACTTTTATAGTAGCATCATCAATGAATGTGACATAATTCCTATAACCACCAAGTGAAGATACCTGAGTGGGTCCCCATACATATATATGCACCAAGATCTAACTTCTTTATCTTCCTAGCTAGTCCAAATTTCAAAAACTACACCATTTCTATTTTATATAAATACAGTGCTAACATAATTCCAATTATATCTATTTGAGACCTATTAATCTCTCCTTTAAGTGAAGTATTTTCAAGCCCTTTTCACTCATGTGGTTGAGTCTATAATTCCATATAGCTACATCCACAACTGAAGTATCTAGATCATAAGATGAGTTAGAATAAATAGTGGATAAATATAAACTTCACACGTTCTCAACTTTGGCCACCACTAGATCACCCTTGGAAACTTTCCATGAGTCACCAATAAAAGTGACAACATAACAATCACTTCTCAATTATCCTAAAAAAATTAGGTTCCTCTTCAACTTTAGAACATGCCTAACATCCTTAAGTACCCATGTGTTCCCATTCTATAGTTTCACACCTATGTTACCCTTTTCAATAATGTTACAAGGCTCATCATCACCAAGATACACATGTCTAAAATCACCTTGAACATAATCTCTAAATTAGTGTTTGTTAAGAGTAGCATGAAATGAATCCCCTGAATCTAAAACCCAAGATTCATTAATTTTATCCAAAGAAAGTATAAGAGCATTTTATAGTGTCTCACCAACTACATTTGCCTCTTTGTTACCTTCATGTTGGTCCTTGCTATATTTTCCATGAAGATCCCAACATTCTTTCTTTGTGTGACCCAGCTTCCCACAATGCCAACACTCTAACTTTCCTCTTGATGTTGATCTTAAACCTTTCTTTGATTTCCCATAGTATTTTCTTCCTCTCATCTTTTATCTCCCTCTCATCTCCATGGATAATACATTTCCTGATGTAGAAGTTTCACTAGTGCTTTCCTTCACATTTCCTTGCTAAGGATCACACCCACCAAATCCTTAAGCATGAGTTTAGCATTTTTTGAGATTGAGTTTCTAACTTCCATAACCAAGATATTCTAACTTTTAGTCAAAGAGCACAAAATGAGGAGATCCCTAATTTCATAATCAAAATTAATAATAATAGAATCTAGTTGACTAGTAACCATATTAAAATCATTTAAATGGTAAGCAACAGAACCATTTTCATGTTAAATATTTTTTTCATAAGAAAATTCTTGTTAGAGGTAGAATGTTTTTCATATAACTTTCCCAAGGATTTTATAAGATTCTTTGTAGTCTTCTCCTAGGATATGTTGAAGGCCACTATTAAAACAAGAAATTATATGATGGTCCCGAGTGCTTTTTTGTCCAACAACTCCCACTACTCATCCATCATAGTTGTAGGTTGTTTAAATTTTCCTCACAATGGTAAGAAGAGGTCTTTTTGATATAGGTAATCTTCCATCTACATCTTTCACAATACAAAATTTTGGCCATTGAATTTCTCCACCTTTTAATTTTCATATTTTTCCATATCTCCCACTCAAGCTAAAAATCCCTTTTACTTCCTACAACTTAAATCTAGCAGCAGCAACATTGCTTTGATACCACTTGTTAGGATAATATAAATGCAGAATTATCCTCTACTAAATTTTAATGGAATTTTAGGAAATATGTAAGCATAAATTAAAACTTACAAATGGAAATGGCAATGGAACCCACAATACCAAGATAATGTGGTTTACCCAACTTGGGTTACATCTAGGGAGAAGTTTACATCTCTCTCTATTGCAGTAGAATCTTAGAGAATACAACCATGGCATTAACCTATCACTCACACTATCCTCACACTCTCTTACACCTATTTATTATTCCTTCAATACAAATCTTAAACTAATATTTACAATGCAATAACATGCATAAAAATCAACCTTACAAAATGGTCAAGTAAAATCCCATACTTTAAGCCAAAAATACAAATGAGAAGAAAGAAAAATAAGGAGAAAACACATGTGAGAGGGAAAATTTTGACCCACTTCTCATGACATCACTATTGAGTAATAGTATAAAGGTGAGATCACCATTCAAGTCCTTTCAAAGAGAATCTCATGATGTTTTGTAGACTTCTTCTCATTTGCTCATAAGTGACACATCCCACTCTCTATGTGAAAATACAAAGGGGTCAAAAGATTCCCAGTCAAGAATAGTGCTTGTCACCACTACCCCACATGTATTCAATTAAATTTTTAATATTTTGAATAACTTTTTAATTTCTCCCTTTGGACATAATCATAACTCCACCAAATACAATGTCCCACATATCACTTTTGACTTTCTCCTTTGGACATAATCATGGCTCCACCAAATATAACATCCCACATGAAAATCAAATGAATTTTTAATTCAAAAAAATCCTCATAGTGGATGAATATACCCCACTCTACCTCATGCCTTTGTGTCTCATGCCACATCACCTTGAAGCCACCTTACCACCTAGTCACACATCCACATCACCTATGAAAAGTAAAATTGAATAGTGCCAAATTAATAGTGTTTGTGAGAATAGTAACTTCACACCTAACACTTAGATACAATAGGAGAATTCTTTGGAAGCATGTTCTCCACATTCAATCAATATAATACTTATATAAGTTTTCAAATTCAATGGGTATATGTCATATGGAAATAGATTCCACACATTCATAGTTCCTATATATAGTGGGGGCATGCTTTGGAAGCATGTTCTCCACATTAATTTAGTATGGTATTTATATCATTTATTATATTCAATGGGGGAATGCTTTAGAATCATGTTCTCCACACATAATATCCTCCATAATGGTACTTATATCAATTTTTAGACTTCTTCATCTATAGTGGGGGCATGTTTTAGAAGTATGTTCTCTACACATACATACTTATCTGAATTAGCCAAATCACATAGTTATATTATTCAGATTCATAGTTATGGAAAAATTTATACAATATTACTATTGTTATATATAGTTTCATCATTAGACATATCTAAGGTGAATATGCTATACAAAATGTACCTAATATAAAAAATTAAATTATCTTCAAATTTCAAAACTCTTTTATGGACTGTACACTATCACAGGCCTTTTCATACTGATACCCCATGGAATTTTGGGGACTTTTATTAATAAAATATACTCCAATAGTTTTTTCATGTTTTTTTATGGTTGAGGTGATAAAATAATTAAATCTTTCCAAGTTTTTAGGATGGCATTGATCATCTAGCCTCACTAGTTTATAAATATCATGGGTTTGCACAATTGAGCTAATATCAACTACCAGGTAAAAACTCACTTTTGCTCCAAATTTTAAGGTATGTCCCTTCCAATATATATCTCTCTATCTATCTCTTTGGATATATGAATTTTATGTTTGTATCTACATTTATCCTAAACTCATTTTTAGAGCCTTAAAATGATACATATTTGGTAAAATAACTTAATAATATGCAAGGTAGTTACATCAATGCATAGGTGTACTCCTAAACCTTGATATTTTAATTTCAATATATTTCAAGTAATTTCAATCTAGTTTATATGCATTAATTTTGAAAAGATAAGGTGTGCATATAGACCCAGGTATGCATTCCTTTCCTTTAAAATAGTAATTTTATTACTAGATTAAAGGGGGGATGTAGATAATATTTTTTAATTATATAGCACCTCAATATTTTATAGTTAGAAAAAACAGACCTTTGATGTTAATCTTAGTTCTATTACTTTCCTAATTTTACAAGTCTCACATATAATCTATATTTGTGCCCCTTGACCTATATCCCTTAGTATAACTAGTCTTATATTGATGACCCAAGTCTTGTGTCTTGTCCAAAATGCTTAAAATGTACTAATATTCCATCCCTATAAGTTTTGATCCTATACCTATTATCCTAGTCCTTGGATACTAATGTACCACTCAGATAGTAACATCAATTTTATTATCTTGCCCTAATATAAGTATTCAGTGTCATAAAGTCATCCAATTTTCAAATGTAAAGTATCCTAATGATCAACCTAAGTTATTTAATGTGAGTTATTAATTTAAAGGGATTGATATAAATATAAGATCAACCCTTATTCATTTCTCACCTGGCTAACACTTATGAATACCTATCAAAATACCAAAGATCATTCAATTGATCAAAGCTTCCCTATTTATTCTTATTTCCATACCTGTTATAGGGACTACAGATCTATAGGTCTAAATTATTAAATCATCATCCCAAGAGGTTGATTTTACAAGTTACAAGCTATATTACTATTGTAATTGCTTTGCACATATTTCATGATTCACACATAATTCAACATGTAGGGAGAAATACATCAATCTAAGGCCCTCTTTAGAGAATTGGCTATGTAAGCTTTATCCTTTGATAGTGGGTTCATTGGGATCAACTTGACACTATGTGCCTACTAATCCATTTTTCTATAAGATCACATTAAATATGGAAAACTAGTGTTTTTCCATTTCACAAGAAATTACTGACTATGACCTAGATCTAAATACACTAGAGTGAAGGTGAAGTAGAACCTAGAAGCATTGAGGTGGTTACATCTTATTTTAGTAAATATTCTATATAAGAACTAGCATCAAAACTATATAGTAGCATCAACATAACCATTCTAGGATGATGTTACTATCCAAAGATCCAAAGGTATCAAATACAAAATTTGATGAGTGTTCCAAAATTTGCTTCCCACCTACTTTTAACTTGTTCTAGATCTAAAATTTCATTAGCATTAGAACAAGCCAAGTACTTAACTATTTTATCATATATATATATATATATATATATATATATATATATATATATCTTAGCATACTAAATTTAATGTATGCTTATATCTGAGTTTATCATTTAATTTTCCTATTATAGATCTGATTATCACCCTTATGCCATTTCATTTTTATATACGCATTTAATCCAAATATAAGTCTAACTCCAAGTACTTATAATTCATTTTAGGGTTAAACACATTTATGACCATGTATTATGACATTATTTTTTGTAAATTCCCCTTGAGTCATTCCCAAAATAAATCCTACTTGGTTATATAATAAGTTTTCAAAAAAACATGGGTTATCCCTATTGGAGATCGATAAAGCTCTAGAATGATCTTGAGTTTGACGATAGAAATAATACATAAGTATAATATATCTTGATAATATAATCCCTTTACAATCAAATCTATCAAAAACATTAGAACTATGCTAAAGATTATGAATCATAACTTGTGTATCCATGTCATTCTCCCATTTAGATCTTTCCTCTTCTAATCAATTTTCCTTCCAAATGGTTATTATGCATATCAATACCTTAAAGGATTCAACTCTCTTGGATAGTGAATTTAATACCATAATCTCTTTTTATTTCTTATAAAATATTTAAAATTCATATCCCAACATTTTAGTCACCCATTTTTTCCTACTTCTAATAATAATCATTTTTACAAAAAATATTTTACACTATCATGATCAGCCTTTACCTGAAAATGTTTATTCATCATATAAGGTCTCCATTATTTTACTACATGATGAATATCTATCATCTCTTTCTCATAGATTGTATTGAGACTATTTTTTACCTTGAGTTAATAATTCTCAAAGTTAATATGTATTCCTTTTTGCATGAGTACTTCCCTCATGCTACATCCTGATGCATCACATTGAACACTAAAAGTTTTTTAAAAATTGGGGGTAACAAAAACTAGAGTGGTTTACATAGTATCTTTTAGCTTCTCAAATGCCTTGGTAGTCATTTAATTCCAATGGAAGTAGTCTTTCTTAAATAAGGATGTGAGTTCATTTAGTAAAGTTCCATGATTTTTTATAAATCTATGAAGTAACTTGTTAGTCATAAAAATCTATGAAAGTTATTTAGGGTATTTGGCCCTTGATACTCCATCATATATTTGATCTTATTTGGGTGTAATTTCACTCTGTGATGTGAAACAATATGACCAAAATACTCCACCTTTTGTACTCAAAAAAAATGTGGAAGGTTTGGCATAACACTGATGTTATTCTAGAACTAACAATACGTATTTCACATGCTTCAAATGTTCTTTCCAATTTTTTCTATATATAACCAACATTTTATTAAATTTTGACATATTCTAGTCTAGATTAAAACCCACCACTATTTTTATTATATTTTATAGTGTCAAATATTAGAATTCAATATGGTTATAATTGGATTCAGATTAGTGTTTTTTAGTATTCTATATCATATTTTATAGATTCCAACTTGAAGGTTATTAGAATCCAATGTTAAACAACTATATTATGAATTTTATTTTGGTGAATCAATTAAATGTTTTTGTTGCAAAACTTAGTAGTTATTAATAATTTATTTTGATGTAAGTCTTGAAATTTTAAATTTTTAGGATCACTTTAATGGTTTTTTACAAATCATGGTAGTAATTAATAATTTATTTTGATGTAATCTTTGAAAATTTTAATTTATTGGAGCAATTCAATGTTTTCTTTCAAACCATGTGATAATTTTCTATTTTATTTTAATTCTAATTTCATTTTATTAAATATGTATAAGTAAATTCTTATATTAAATATTATTTTTTTGATGTCTTTGTATGTTATATGAATTTGTGTTAAGGGTCCTTTTTGCTTGGCATTGAATATGCCATTTCTTTGGTGGTAGTTTCTTAGGCTTGGTACTTAGGCCTATCGTGTCTTCATTAATTTTCATGGGTTTATCTTCATTTTCTCCATGGTTTAAACATAGATGATGGTGGTGGTTTTGATTTCATTTTATCACAACAAGGGTTATTTAAGTGGTGTGGTCTCCTTTGTGGTGAGTTAATTATCGCTCCCATGTGTTTGGTAAGGTTTCTTTGTTTTTTATTCCTACTGAGGAACTGAATTTTTATTTGCATGGATATGGATTTTGACAGGGAGTTTGAGTTGGCAATCATGGATCCTTTGCTCTATGTTAAAGAGAGATTTTAGGAAATGGCCTTTTAGGGGGAGTTTTTGAATGGAGACTAAAGGAATTTTTTAGATCCCCTTAAGAATCACTCATAAATCCATTTGGGAGGTTATGGTAATGGTTTATATCTAATCGTATTCCCATAATAAGGTGAATTTTTAGGTAGTTTCAATATTCACAAGAAACCTCTTAATAATTTGGGGTAGAAAAGAGATCATTTGCATGGTGGTGAAAAACAAGTTCCAACCTAAATTTATGCTAGGAATGGTGTAGGATGTCAAGGAACAAAAGCTTATTTCTCCCACTAATATTTTGTTTTTAGGTTTTGAATAGAGGGGGTTTATTACTTGCATGTGTTTAAGGAATTAAAAAGTAAGTTTGTAAAATTTCTCAACTTTATTCAGATTTTAAGCTTAGAGAGTAATTCAAGCTTGGTGATGGTCAGTCCACCTCTCAATATGGATCAACTTTGTGTTCATCTACCTATACCCTTGAAGGTTTTTGAGCCCTTATCCTTAGTTACAGTGGTAACAGAAACTAGATTTCTAGTAAAAAGTGTGGTATCTCTCTATTTGGTCTTATTTTCTTAGATAGGGTTGAACATTACCTAAGGTTTTCTCATTATTTTGGGTGTTTGTATCTTTCCAATATGATTTTTTAAAACTAAACATGAGTGTTTGAATGGTGATGGCCCAATCAATTATTATGTTATTTGAATTATGTACTCACTTAAAAGGAGTCATCTCTAGTGTTCATGGGACAGAAATAAAAAATGGCTTGATGAATCATAAGAAGCTTAAAGGTTATTTTTTCATGAGTAATAGTATTGGGTCTCTAGAGGTTGATCATATCGAGATAGATTTCATGTGTGTTGGTGTCTATGGATCTACTAGTGGTCTCTCAAAAGGTGGAATTCAAAATGTTGAGATGGTTTTGATGTTTTGTTTGATCCTTTTTAATTATCCTTGATCTTAATTGTTACTTTGATTCTAAGGTAGAAATGCAAGTAGGAGGGGATGAAATGGATTATACTTATTTTTGATGTTCTTCTTTGGTCCTAATTGGTAGTTTTTTATTGCACTATTGTTTTGGGTTCCTTATGGGTTTTTGATGCCATGTCTTGAATGTTTTATTGTTCCTTGCAATTTTTCCCCTATTTTTTGGGACCCTTTTTAACTAATCTAGTGGCTTAAAGAGTTGTATTTATTTTGGATCTTGGGTATCCCCATTATTTCCTTTTTTGTATTTTTTTTAGTACACACACACACACACACACACACATACACACACACACACACACACACACACACACACACACACACACACACACACACACACACACATTTATGTATGTATATTGAATGAATTAATTTAATAACATTTATATAACCAAGCTATATATGGGACCAAACACTATAGCAAGGACATTTCTTGTGAAAATAACCACTTGATACAAGGGTTGTCATACTAATCTTACAAAATTTATAATTCTTTATCAATGATAACTCTTATACCATGAATATTAATTAGAAAACTTGACATAATTAAAATTAAAATATTACCATGAAACACCTTTTCAATGTTTATCACAAGTCAAATTCACCTTCACATACTGATATATGTTGAAACCATAGACTACTGTAATACAATAAATACACATAAGGAAAAATATATATCGATACTAATATATAACTATTGGTTAAAATCATCTTTTCAAAAGCATCCATGAAAAATATAAGTTCACAAAAAATATCACAAACATTAATGAAATATTTAATGTGTTTAATTTATCACACATGTATATTTGTAATGATTAGTGAATTTATCAAACTCTTCATATTTAATATAATTCCAATAGATTCATGTGCCATTGAAATTGAATGAAACAACCACAAGTCATTATGGTAGTATTTGCATATCAAATCTCTAGAAATTATTCTTCATCTCTTCTTTCCCAATCCACCTAATAATGTATGAATGGGCTCACTTTATATGAGGTGTGTCTAATAAGAGCCACTATTTTATAAAATAAAATAAAATACATAATAAATTAATCTATCATAGTAAACTTCTTTCAAATTACAATCTAAGTAAAATAAAAACTAATTTAAACAAAGATTTAAAAAAATGAATTTAATAGTAAAAACATGTGACTATAAAAATGATTAAAGGATTTCAATGCATCACTTAAACAAACTATGAATTCAACATATATAGGTGTTATATATAAAAACATCAAAATCCAAAAATGTATGTAAGTTATTCATTAACTTAATTCAACATTAACTAAATAAAGCAATGCAATTAAATATGATTTAGTTTAATAGGTGATATATCTTTTTAAATGATGACATTCAATAATGTATTCAATTCATTTTCAGACATTAATTTAGTACACATAGGAAGATTACCAACCTTAAATACAGTTTCAAATGGGGTAAAATTTTTCTAATTAGTGAGCTTGACATTATGACTATTTTAATTATAACTATAATTTATTGACTTTAATTATTTATTCATTGTGTCTTATAGCTTTGTGTTCTTCATGGTTTTTCCAAAAAAATCACACTTTTACAATTATGATAACATTTTTCACTATATTTATTTTTTGTATTTATTTCCATGTTCCTTGGGTATTTTATAATAACTCACACTATTAAAAATATGATATCATATCTCACTTTCACACTATTTTAAGTTTCCTCACTATCTTTAACTTCCAAGCTCCAACACTTTCACAGTCAAATCTTTATTTGTGGTCAATGACTTTTTAATAATAAAAACTTTGAAAAATATTTATAAATAGGATTTGTGAATATTTTATAATTTAAGTTTGTGATTTGTTCTCTTCCAAATTTTATCTATTTTTTAATTATTGCATTTTCATGGTCTTGAAACTTATCTATGCTAGAATAATTCCAATTCTAAAAAAAACAAGGTGGCAGTAATTGGTAGTATCACACTCATTCAAAATTCAAAATTTTTAAGATGATGGACATATATGGAAAAAAAAAGGTGCAGAAAAATTCAAACATAAAATTGTGTAATAAAAATGAGACATCAATAATTTTACATGTAGGCATTCATACGATAAGAAGGTATTAAATAACTAAGTTCATAAAAAAGGGGGAGGCTCTAAATCATGAAAAATGTATGAACCGTAGTAAAGATAATTGGTAGTAAATAAATCAATGGTCATTTAGATGTATACATTCCGTCGTAGATACCAAATATAAATGTATTTCATTAATGTGCTTAAACTAAATTGTTAGTGTCCATTGTAACAAAGTTTAAAATCACTCCAAAACCATTAAATCAATTAATTTGAGATCAGTTATATAATAAATTTTATTGATAAATATGAGAAGTTAATATACCATTTTTATCCATAGATGAGAATATTTTTAGTGTAGAGTTCTACACTATTTGGTAATTTCTAAGAACATGCAAGAGAATGAGATGGATACTATAAATAAATTTATTTTCACCTATACAAAAACTCTTATTATATCCATACATATATTTTGTTGGATAAGGTGTCATTAGATAATTAATTCCCACATTACATAGTTATGTTTATGATAATTTCAAGAGAAAGGTCGCCTAAAGACTTAGGGAGGAGAAATCACTAGTTATAAAAATGTACAGTTCTCACATAGCCTACTGGTGATGAAAAATGTTGGTTTACACTTTAAATTAGATAATATTATGGTATTTACATGTATGGACATTTTTAATAATGAATTTAATAATAGCAAATATGAAAATAAAGTCATAATGACCAAGAATTAAAGGAATTATACAGCTTACATTCTCGGGATGGATTTTAAAGCCTATTATAAATTACTTGAGCCCAATGTTAAGTTCAACCATATAGTAACCCAATAATGGGTAAAATTTCAGAAAAAAATGATGATTAATAACTTGGTATAAAATTGTGACCATTTAAAAAATAAAAAAGATATTAAAAAACTTGTATTTCGTCTTTTAGGCCAAGTGTGATAATAGGGATGATCCTCATGAATCATTTATTTTTATACCCAATGAATCATGGAAAAAACATGGGTACCTATTATTTAAATGATATTAGATAATGGAAAAATACCCCCATTAAGGGAATTACTATCTTTTAATTTCTATGAAAAGGTTGTTGAGACATAATATGAGAGTGATTTATTCATGTCATCTTACATTATTGATGCCACCTACACCATAGTGAAATTTCCATGCATCCCTAGATGGACACATACTTCTTAATCAGTCCCACAATATTTTTTAAAATTATTCATACATAAGTTTAGATGGAACATGGATGATCTCTATGATCACTTATATCCTACCATCTACCAAGTCATTAACAATAAACCCATGCCTTTAATTTTAGAGGAAATTGTTGAGATAATTTAGAACATTTGAGCCTATTGGTTTTACCCTGAGTACATAGTTATCAAAATTGGAGGACTAATATAAGCTCCCTTGAAATTACCATGGTATGTTATTGACAACCTTTATGAGTAAGAGGTAGCATAGTGAGTAGTCTATGGTGTTGGAGGGATTTGTAAGTAAAAGAAGGGAACACTTTACCCAAGTTTTCATTTTATGATTGGTAAATCAAATTATACTAAATGGGAATATAAATGTCAAGCCTCATTTCACAATAAATACTATAATATCATTAATCATGATGTTAGGATATGGGACCCAAAAGGGAGAGTAGTCAAATATTTCAAAAGAATCAGAATCTCTCAAAGCTATCTAATCAAAACTATGCAGATTCTATAATAAATACCTAAATGACATGGGCCAAATCAAACATATTCTATTGAGGTAAGTCAATAATTTCCTTCCATGTGTACTTTAGGTCCTACTCTTGTGATAGTTGATATTTTACATATGATGGAGGACTATATAGTAATGTAACAAGGATGGTTTTGATAATTTAATTGTAATGCAACTTTCATATATAAGGAAAGCTCTAGTAGTCACTAAGGTATATGTGAGGAATAATACCTATAAGACAAATATCCTCACTATTAGTTTACCTACAATGTTGGAGCTCTATAAAACTACATAGGTATCAAAATAAACTCTTATTGTCTTTGTTATTTCATCTTATACCATGGGTGTATCATCACCACCATTGGTATCATTAACCAATGTACATTATTTTTCATTTGACCCCACATCAATTAATGTTGGCCAATCTATGAAGCCTAGTACATCCAAATAAAATTCTAAAATTGATGAATCTTCAAAACTTGTAAGCAAAGGAAAATAGATTGAAACATTCTCCACCATTGAATTCATTACTTTTTTGGATATAAACCCACCTACACCCCCTCCATATTTCACCCTAATGAGCCTTACATGAAATATTCCATTATCCTTTACTATATTTAACACTCCACATACCCTTGTAACCACTCCCACTTCATCTAATACAATTATTCCCCCATGGGATGAAGATTGGATCAAATAATTACAATGTGCAAAAATTAAAATGTATGATTGGTGATTATTAATGAGTCCTAAATGAGAATTGATTATGATAAATCTATTAGGATCATGAAAAGGGTTATCCAAATGAAGGAAATGTAATGAAAATCATAATTTTGGCATGAGTCTAAAGATATGTTATTATATAACCAAGAAGAGAAAGACTAGAGCGAGCCAACTCATAGACTACAAATAATATGATGCCTCTTTTATCATTTCCTCTAGATAAATAGCACCTAGAATGGTAAAGGTCATATAATAGGAGATAAAGATATTAGAAACATAAATTACTGGTTTTTTACCTAAAGGATTATTAGACCAAGTTAGTGTGGCCTTAATGTCTCTTTTTGATTTATTGTCTAAAAGTTATAGTTCTAGGAAACAATGCATTCATCTTATACATAATATAAATATACATATGAATAAAAAATATCAAATAATAAGAATTTTGAAGTTCATGTCCAAGTTTATTGCATATAAAATATGCCCATAATTTAATGTTCTTACTATTGAAGACATTAGTGTAGCCTAGACTTGGGTTAGCTTAATGATAAATTATTTGATATAATAGGGTAACAAGCTGCCAACAGTTTGTATTAGAATCAATATGACTAAGACCAAAATTATATAATTTTTAAATTAAGCCAAGATTGAGATCTTGTTTTTCTATGATGGCTAGATTGTGTCCCTAGAATATTTTATTACACAATTAGATTATTTTAAGAAAAATATTCAAGGAAGAATTACTAATGCAAATTAGGGGGTTAGTAACAAGGTAATATAACTTGTGTCATATATGAAATAAAATGTTGAACATGTAGTTTTTGCCAAGAATCATAAGAACACAATTGGTTACTCAAGCAAGACTATTAAAACATAGAATAAAACTTCTTAGAGTACCCATTGTGTCTATAAAATAAAATTGACCAATTTTGAGTTGTGCCACAAATAAATAAATATATCTCAACTACATCCTCAGAATGTAATGACCAATCAAAAAATAATTACCAATCCATAAATGCAAGTAAATCCCCATGTAGATAGACTAAGAGGCCAATAAATCAATTGATTTTAGTTTTAGCCTCAATAAGCAACAACAAAACATTAAAAATTTATCAATACACATACTCAAACTCATCCTTATATAATTGAAGCAAGTGATCCAAACATTAACTAAGGTCACAATCATAATTAAAACTGAATAAAATTTTTTGTTTAAACTTATTTAATTATATTTTTGTACTAGGATATAAACTAAAGTGAATCATTATAATGTATATTTGTTTAAACTTTGCATGAACATCTTATTTTAGCTTGGAAATAGACATATTTTGAATATTTACACTTTTACTTGCTCCTTTTCAAGGGAGGTGACATTTTGGAGTAATTAAGCACTTGTTTTTGTAAAGGTCATGTGAATTGTGTTAATTTATTTCTTTAATGCTAAAATTTCTTGTAGTTGATCTAATATTCTAATGATTTTGTAATGATTAAATGAATTTTATATGTTTTAAATTTTAGATTAATTTATTTGAATTGTAATCTTTCTAATTTGACTAACTAATCATTGTGTTATTGATGGTAAATTTGACCTTTTAAACATATAGAAATTGTATATGATCGCATAATCCTCAAATTATAATACATGATATTTCCCAACAATCATAATCCCTAAAACATACTAACCTTGCAATCACAACTAGTATGCATATATTAACATGATGTCTGCTCCAAGAGATAATTTTTAGGATTGAATTGGAAAAAAGAGGATGTTTTACATATTTTTTTATTCTGTATTAAATGGTTCAACATAATATTAAGATGTCAAGATTTTAAAATAAAAATGGTGCAAATAGGATTATATGTTTCTCATTTAAAGTGGTCAACCTCCCACTCTAAGAGATAAATCTTAGGAATAGGATAAATTATGTAATAACCCATTGGATTTTATTATAATATAGTAAAAAAAATTAAATTAATTACACATATCTTACATATTTCAACACAAAAAATCTAATTAATGATCTTTAACTAACTACATTGATTTAGTTAACCAAAAGGTTTATATCTAATCCACTTACCTAATGTTCACAATCAATAGATTTAACAAATTATGAACAATGATGAATAAATAATAAATAATGCATCTAAATCATAAATGAAATAGTATAATTTTAACCTCAGTTGATACAATAGTATAGTTAATATTGTATAAGTATAATGAATAAATATTACAATTTTTAGTAATAAATAATATCTCAAAAATAATACATGATACAAATCTCCATGGACCATGAGTCTCCATGACTTAAGAGTCTCCATGACTCAAATATCCATCTTTAATCTCAAGTGTATTCTATAGTGTAGTACTCTAGTTGGGAGGGAGAACATCATCTAAGTGTTTTTCCATACCAACATGGACCATAGATCCCCCACACTCTCACCCAACAAGGAAATGGCCTTCCTTTCATGGATGGGTAGATAATTACGGTGTGAGAATCTAGAGTGACAAACTAGAACTCATGTGTTGTAGATATATAATACATAATGTGTGCCATAAATAAATATGTTCTAACATGATATCGCATAAATATGAAAACTATATCAACATATGAAATGACAATGTTTAACTATAAATATTACTTTGGCTAAAACTTTCAATAATTAATGATCTCTAGGATCAGTCAATTTAATACACATCACTTAATTGAATTACACCTCATCTTGCATTGATAGTGCTAAGAATGTGAAATCTATCCATTACTTATTAAGATTCATAAATGTGAGATTTGGTTGAAATATACATAATATAAAGACCAATAGATTCATTCAAAATATTTCCTTTTATCTTATAAAAATATGTTAAGTACAAAAATATCAAATACACACATTTAGTGAATCAAATGTAATGTATGCAATCTTATATACGTGTATATATATAGGCACACACACACACACACACACACACACACACACACACACACACACACACACATATATATACATATATATATATATATAGGGTTCACAACTATAATTTTTATATAGTACAAATGTTTCATTGTATATAGTATACTATAAGAAGACATCCATTGTCAATTGTCCTAGAGTATTCCATATATTCTAAGTATACATCTAGCTAAGAAAATATACCCAAGACCTCTTTTATATACTGTTTACTTGGTTGACTGAAAATTTATAGACTACATGATGATTTATCATTCAGACACAGTCAATAAATTTGATCCTAATTCAATTAATTTAAATTACTCAAATTAATTGATTCATATTAACATTTGCATTTATTGCATATTAATATGATTAAATATATACACTTAGTCATTTTATGTCAAACATTGAGAATTTTCTGACTATGTATCTCAATCCTAAAGTTTACACAATCCACAAGATGGTATAGTTTGTTTACCAATAACCAATCCATATTTATTATATTGTCTAAATCAATTTACGTAGAGACTAAGAAACTCATCTAAATTATATATTAATTCCTCTATCTTAGACTTACAAATTTATTACAAAAGTAAATATACAGTTGAATGTTTTAAACATAACTCATCCATAATGCATACATAGTCCATAATTGATAATCATAACCCAACCAAGATAATATATTGTTTAATCGACTAAAAATCTATTGTTGGCATCCTTACCAGGTTAATAACTTTCTATATTTATGACTTGACCCAAAATAAACCCCAATTACACATTTATTAAATAATATAGGCTATAGACTTTTATAAATGACATTGTGTATATATCCCATACCCATATCCATAAAACTATATTAAATCATTGCTAGTAAAATTTATATTGAAACCTTGACCTTCCAATAAATATTTGTATCTATATATACAAATATGTATGTATGTATGTATGTATGTATGTATGTATGTATGTATGTATGTATGTATGTATCTATGTATGTATATGTATATGTATGTATGTATGTATGTATATGTGTGTATGTGTGTATGTATGTATGTATAATTTATTAATCATTTAACCCAATTATATACATATATATAATTCTATGTATATATATACAAATACCCATCCAATATGCTTTAAAAACACATAACGTATTTCACCTATAAAGGTTAATCTATATAGGATTTTATCTAAGTCGAGCATTAAATATTATGTCCTTAGAGTATTTTGAAACTAAAAATAAATCATAAGACCCTATCCAAAATGCCTTTAAAATGTAATAATCAATCAATGAATTTGTATAGATTTATGAATTAAAAAAGTATTTAAGACATATTTTCCATAGAGGTATATATAAACATGATGAACACCTACATTGTTACCCATTCCATTTGGGTTATTTGGGTTGGATGTAGGGTTTTTTGAATGGTCAAACCATCCACAAGGTCCTACATATAGCCCCCTTCATTTTTTTCTTTATAAATTTCAAAATTAAATGAAACCCATTAACCCATTTTAGTTATTTTCCACAAATCCAACAAACACATCATACATGAATTTAAAATACATTACCAACCTATAAGAGTTTCTTATTATTCCAAGAAAGCCAAATCTCATCTTTCCTTAGCTTGAATACCTTTATTTTTCCTTTTATGCTTGCTAATCCCCATAAGCCATCTTCACAATCCTCCTTCTTCTCTTCTTTATTATTTTCCATCACATTACTTGACATGAATTTCTCCTCTATTATTAGTAGAAAAAACCAACTAAAAATATGCATGCTAGAATAGCTCAATAGAATCCCCACTAAGTTACAATTTGCCATAATTTCTCATGCAGCCAACAACTGAACTCGCATCATCCTTGTTTTTGGTAAAAATGATTGTTAACTACAGTCAAAAAAATATTAGAAACCTTAATCATCTCAAAAATTCCCATGACTAATTAAAATAGTCATTATGTATCCTTATTAATATATGCATGCCTTTTGACTTAAATCAAATCTAGCATCAACTTCACTTAGTCTATATAAACAGACTAAATGACAAGTCATAATCACTATTTTTCCATGCAATATCAACTATCAATATTTCAATTAACATAATGACTATATATCAAGGGTAAACAAACATGAATTTAAAAGACCATTATAATTTTTCCCAAGTCATATGAAATCAAACACTATGCATTTGACCTCAAACTATAAGTTAACCCTTTAGGTTTAAAATAAATAACCATAGGCTTTTATCAAATGATTCAAAAAACATCATGATGTTTATATAATTTTTTCACAATGATATTATTCTATAACACCTTACATTACATTAATAATTAACAAATATTTTATAATTCATTATCTTTTACAGCTTTATATTACTATTAAAATTGATAATAGTAACCTTATAAACATAAATAGTCACTTATAAACTGACTCACGTAAGTAATAGCATACATGTATTATTTCAAACAAAGAATCCAAACAAGCATTATTAAAATTATATTTATCTATGTATAATACAGTGGTAAATGATGTTAAAATTGATAGGTATAGATTTATCAAATCAATTAACCAATAATATCAATAGCAACTAGATTAATGAAATCACATAATCACATAAAATGATTTGAGAACACAAAATATCATAATAGACATTCATAATAATAAAAAACAAAGCATACCACAACTATCTAACTCAAAAAATTAATCACAAAACATGATATATTACTATGGTGTGTGCATGGGTTTTTGGTTTTTCATTCTATTATCCCCTAAAACCTTCATCTACACCATCCTCTATGATGATACTCTCCCTCCATCATACTCTAAGGAATGGATATGTCCTAAATCCACCTCACAATAATGAAGGTATTTAGCTTGAAACATAATTATATCCATAAAATAATGTTGTTTAATTAACAAACATGATCATAATGCACAGAGTATAAAAATATAGATATCTCATATCAAACCAATCATGTAAATTAAGCAACACATAACTTTTCCATAATTAACATATGACATAAAGCTTAATTAAATAATATTTAATCTTTTAAAAACCATAATAACCCACATATCAAATAGGTTGTTTAGCTTAGAGAGAAGTTAGGATATGACATCCTTCCCCCCAAAGCTGGTCATTGTCTATATGAAATTTATTCAAACAAAATTTCTAAATGTAAAACATTATTTAGTAAAAAATAATATAATATGCAATAACAAAACAAGCAAAAAAATGTGGAAATATCCTATAAAACTCATCATAATCATCTTAAGTGATACTATCTTCATAATATTGGTCCCATTGGACCTTGCACTATGACATTTCTTTATTAAGTAAACTAAGTTTACAAGTGTCAATTATTCTAATTGGTTCTACCATGACCACCATGGGATTTAAACCTTGAAAAGCATTCCAATCTAATGCATGTGAAGGATTAGAAAAACAATTTTTTAGATAAGTCACATGGAATACATTATGCAAAAAAGCTTGATCTAGTAGCAATGCAATCCTATATATTATAGGATTGACCACTTACAAAACCTTGAAGGGTCCCAAATATCTTGATGAAATTTTCGATCAATTCCAAAATTTAATCGAGCTTTTCTGATGCTTAACCCATAGAAACACTTTATCACCTATATAAAAATGCCTTGTTATTCTCTTTAGATTAGCATAACTTTTCTATCTATCATTGTCCTTGGCCAAACTCTACCTAATGTCCCTAACTTGATATTCCATTTTAGAAAGCATCTCAAGTCCAAACACTATCTTGTCTTCTGACTTGTCCTAACTAATTGATGTTTTACACCTCTTTCCATATAATGCCTCAAATGGAGCCATCTTCAGTGTTGATTGGTAATGAGTTATTGTAATAAAAATCAACCAATGGAAGGTAATCCTCCCACTTGTATTTCTAATCCATGAAATACATACAAAGGAGATCTTCTAAAACCTAGTTAACTCACTCTACTTGTCCATTAGTTTATGGGTGATAAGTAGTGCTAAAATTCAATCACATAACTAGAGCTAAAATCAGAGTCAACCAAATCCTATAAGTCATCCTCAGATATTGATCCAAAATGATCTTCTTTGTAAAACCATACGACCTCCTTCATGATCTTTTTACAATCATAGGTGTATCATCTATCAAGTTTTTTAGTATGAAGTTGGATTCCTTAGTTTTTCAACTATAACTAAGATCATATCATGTCAGTTGCATGATAATGGAAACCCTTAAATAAAGTATATACTAATCACCTTCCACTTCTATTTTGGTATATCATGTGGATATATAAATTCATCTAGATGCACATGTTTAATTTTTACATGTTGACATTCTAGATAATGAGACACAAAATCTGTTACATTTCTCTTGATTCCTTTTTAAAAATAGAGTGGTCTAATCTCAGCTATGAGCTTGGTTACTCCTGGATGTCCTAAATATGGGGCATTATTCAATTCTTATAGCATTTTGCTCCTAACATTCTCTCTATCAAGCACATACATCCTACCATTATACCACAAAAGACCATCACTCTCTATCTTTAATCCCTTATACTTAGGATTATGAGCATTCTCAAATAATTCTTTCCTAACTTGATTATATAATTCATCTCCTGGTAAGAATTTGATTACATAATCTCAAAAATTAATCCTAATAGTAGCCACAGCTGCTATGTACCTCCTACAACTTAGAGCATCGTCTAATATATTTTTATTACCTTTAATATAATTAATATCAAAATCATAATTAGATAAGAACTCTAACCATCATCTTTGATGAGCATTCAAGTTCAATTGGGTGAAGGTGTACTTAAGTCCTAAGTTATCAATCTTGAGATCAAATAATTTCCCCAATAGATCATGCCTCCAAACTTATAAATCATGCATAATTATCACAAGTTCTAGGTCATGAGGGGAATAGTTCACCTCATATAGATTCAGTTTCTTAGACTCATAGGCTACCAATGATCCATCTTGCATAAGAACTTCTCCAATTCCATCCCTAGATACATCAATGATCACTAAGAATTGACCATTAGGATCAAAAAATATTATCACTGGTGTTAAATTAAGCCTCTTTTTAAGTTTCTAAAAGGCTATCTCACACTTTTCTAACTAGAAAAAACTCTAATTTTTCCACTAAAGAGAGGTGATTGGATTAGCTATCTTATAGAAATTTAGAATTAATTTATGGTAATAGCCTACCAATCATATGAAACTCCTTACCTTATGTACATTATTTGGTGTTGTCCACTCCATTATGGATCTTATCTTTATTGGATCCACTGAAATACCATTTATAGAGATAATATGTCCCACATACTACACTTTCTTTTGTAAGAATACACACTTAGACAAATTTCCATGTAGCCTTAATTTTTTTAAATGTTGTAAAATTAGTTCTAGATATTCTAGGTGTTCATCCTCATCCTTGGAATAAATGAGGATGTCATTAAAAAATACCAAAACAAAATGATCTAGATAGTCTTTGAACACACCATTCATAATATTATTAAATATTTTTATAGCATTTACCAATCCAAATGGTAACACTACAAACTCGTAGAGTCCAAATCAAGTTCTGAACATTATCTTCAAAATATCCTCTTCATAGATAATCAACTAATGATACCCCACTCTAATATCAATCTTATAAAATATTTTTCCCCTTTAATTTGGTCAAAGAGATCATCAATGCATGGCAATGGATATATGTTCTTTAACATTGCTTTGTTCAACATCCTATAAACTATACATAGGTGAAGAGTGTCATCCTTCTTCTTGATGAAGACAACTAGTTTTTAGAGGTACAATAATTTATAAGGGGGGTGAATCATTGATTTAATCAATTCAATTCTAAATCCAAAACTTCAAACTCTTAGCCACTCAACATAATAAGCATTCATAAAGCATATAAACTAGTCATTGCAAAGAACAAAGGAAACTATACAAAATCAAAGCACATAACACATAGATTATATGGGAAATACTTGTGAGGGATTAAAACCACTCTCTATCCTAAAAACATATAGATTAAATTCCTATAATATATCACAAAAAATATACTTTAGTGAAGCACCCACTTCACAAGGAGCACCAACCCCTAAGCATTGACAAGCACCCACTTGCCCTTATATGTGAATCACCCACACAAAACCTTTGATATAAATACCTATATAACTTTTATTTCATTTCAATCTAATTTATAAATAGTTAATAACAACTCTCTTCAATCCTTCACACTTCCTTAAGCCTTCACACACAAGTAATGCATCCAAAATAACCTTGTGAATCACTCTACACCTCTTTGCTCATCCTAAATCTTTAACCCTACAAGAAAACTAATACAACATTATAAATATGACATCATACACATATTCCTCACTCTACTCTTCTATTCAATCCATTCACAAATCATACTCACTTCTTTTTTCTTCACTTGTCAACTCTAGAAACCTTTATCTTAGTTTATGTTTTTTATAGTTCCTTCATGATCACCACCTTCTTGGTCATCCATAAGACATTAATTAACCCTTAAGGCTTCTACCCCACTTATAAAAATATAAAAACCACCTATATAGGTCAACTATATCTTTGATATATCACCCTTAAGAACCAGCACCTTTCAATTAGGTCAAAGAAGCCCTTATAGGTCCATAGATACCTATTCATACTTTTAACATTTCATCAAGAAAAACTAGGAACACAAGACCACTTCAAAGCATATAGGTCCATAGCACATTAAAAATCAGACATACTCAAGTTATTAAATTCATCACTACACACCTATGCATATGCAAAACCTATCAAACATTTGCCTTGTACATCAAAACACCATGAATAAATAAATAGTCAACTTGTAAGAAATTTCTCATATTGAATATAGATTGTTCAAACCTCCAAAATCCATATAAATGATCCTCAAGGAGTATACAACATTCTCCAATATATAATTCATCGTGAAACATCCAAATACTATCAATAAAAACTTAAACATCCTTCTTGGGTCACTTACAAAAGAAAGTCAAACCCTCAGCCAACTTTGAATCATAATAAATGCAAATGTATGACCAATCAAACCTCCAAATCAATTTTCCTAGATAATCCTTAAATTTATCTACCACTTTTATTTTTACACCATCATCAAATTCATCCATAATCATAGTAATAAACAAAACATTTTAGACTAGTTTCCTTTGTAAATTCAAATATTTGAATTCCAACGGTCACTTTTTAATGCAAATTTGACTATGAAAACTAGTGAAATCTTCTTGGGAAAGTAACTTTGAACCACCATAACTTTTGATAGACATTATTTCAAGACTTTAAATTTTTACCACATACTCTAGGAATAAATATTAAGAAACCCATATAACTACTTTTTTTTTGACACATTCACACTGTGAATACTAATGTCATTA
The DNA here is from genome assembly GCA_037957365.1 of Torreya grandis. NCBI lineage: Eukaryota > Viridiplantae > Streptophyta > Pinopsida > Cupressales > Taxaceae > Torreya > Torreya grandis. The sequence goes on along the minus strand of JARHVA010005116.1, from coordinate 1,131,522 downwards.
ATCTACTTAGTTAGGAAATTCTACCAAGATGACTAGGATAACCTAGACCTTCACAAGATAACTTATATAAATTAATTTCAATTATACAATTACAAAAATCACTCTTGACCATTCATATTACCCATAAAACATGGTCAATACATCACCAACATCCATCATCTTGCCTGACTAAATAAATATTGTAAGGTCCATGCATGATCACTAAGGCACACTTTGTTATTGATAACCATGCATACATATCAAATCATGGACACTCTTAGACACCTTAGGGACATCATTGATAACACCTAAACACTATTTCATTCCATGATGATGCATTTGGTTAAATCATCCCTTTTGAAAATAACTCCTAAAGTTGTGCCTTTAACTCAACCAACTCATTGGTTATCATTTTGTATGGTGCCTTAGATTATGGTTCCCATCTAGGTATGATATCAATCAAGAAATAAAACTCATTCTTTGGTGGTAGTCCTAGTAATTCTTCTATAAATATGTCATGAAATTTTATTAAAAAAGGATAATCTTTAATGGATGGTTCCTTAGACTCCTCTATCTCATTTATCATAACTATAAATGATTGGTATCCCTTCTTTTGAGATTTCTTGAGTTGAATTACAAAAATATACCTTAGATTTAATTCCATTTTATCACCCTGAAGTTGTTTATTATTTCCAAAATCATCTTGACACTCAACCTTCTTCAAATAAAATTCAACCTTGGTTTTATACTTTACAATCCAATTGACTCCTAGGATCACATTATATGACCCCAATAATGCAACAAAAAGATCTATTATTGTAGTGAATTCAAGCAACCTAATCTCTACTTCAACTAGACATTTATCAACTTTGACCTTAGACTCATTCATATACTATACCAACCATGCATTTTTCATAACTCTATATTTTCTAAAAAATTTACTAAGCATTCTATGAGCAATGAAACTCGAAATTGAATGATCAAAAAAAAAATACTAGATAGTTCTATGGGTGAATCTTGATACTCAGCCTGATGATTATAAATAGCTACATGAATCTATTATTAGAATGTACCTTATTAAGAAGTAGAACTTTTTTTCTTTAACTTGTCTTAAGGACACTCTCAATCATAATGGTCACCTCCACATATAAAGCAACCTCCAACTGGTCCTTTCTTATCAAACTATTGGTTTTCCTTGAAACCACTTCTAGGTTTCCTATTCCCTGAACCTCTCATCCACCTAATAGTAAGTTACATACTTAATGATCTTGGTGAATTACTCTTAGTATTCATTCGTTGACAAGTTTCCTTTCTTAATATTCTAAAATTATATAATCTTTTGATTAAATTATAGCTAGGGAAGCTATTTTGACCTAAATAGTGTCACAAACTATTTCCAAGTGGTGGTGGTTGAGTTGGGGTTCAGCTTGAGATTTGTGTTTTCCCACCAAGTTGTTACTTCACTAGCAAGCTAATAATCTCCCCATACTACTTTATGGCTTTATAATAATTCTAAATCTCAAAATATTTCTCTATTTATATCATCCATGCTTTAGCTCCATTTCCCAATATAGTTCCATTGAACTTGAGTGCATTTACCTTTTTCGTATCTTGTTCCAACTCTATAACTACTCAGGCTCTCGCATCCTATAGAACTTCATCATTCCCTAATCTTGAGGATGTTCCTACTCATCAATATGCTCTTCACATTCCTTCTAAGCGTTCTCTTCATAGCCATGTAATTCCTATTCTAGGGCCATGATTCAGTCCCTAGTCTCTTGTATGGTTACAAGGATTTGGTCCAACTGTATAGCATGCTTAGTGGTAAACTAATTTTTATCAAAAGGGTGATTGGTATTCAGAGTACCCTCACCTCCTAGTCTATAATGCACCATTTTTCTTCCTACTTAATAGTAGGATATGTTGTGTTATCAAACACATTAAGTCTTAGAGTTTGAGCCTCAGCTCTAATGCCAAAATATAACAACCCCAATATTTTTTACTAAAAAATAATTAGAAAAATTAATTGCAAATTCATCTTATAGATTTCACCATAATAAATCTAATTAGTGATCTTATACTAACTGTATTGATTTAGTTAACTAAAATTTGTATAGCTAATCTACTTAGCTAATGATCACCATCAATAGATTTAACAAATCATGAATAATGTTAAATAAATAATAAATATTACATCTAAATCATAAATGAAATAATACAATTTTAACCTCAAATGATATAGTAGTATAGTTACTATTGTATAAGTATAATGAATAAATATTATAGTTTTTAGAAATAAATAATATTTAAAAAATGATACATGATACAAATCTCCATGGAACATGATTCTCCATGACTCGAGAGTTTCCATGACTTAAGTATCCATCTATAATCTCAAGTGTAGGCTCTCATGTAGTACTTCAGTTGGGAGGGAGAGCATCATCTAAGTGATTTTACACACCATCCATAGACTATATATCGCCCACACTATCTCCTAATAAATAAATTTCCCTCCTTTCATAGATGGGTAGATAATGATGGTACAAAAATCCAAAATGACAAACCAAAAACTATGTGTTGTAGATATCTAATACATAATGTGTACCATAAATAAATCATTTCTAACATGATATTATATAAATATTAAAATTATATCAATATATAAAACTACAATGTTTAACTAAAAAAATTACTTTGGCTAAAGTTTTTAATAATTAATGATCTCTAGGATCAGTCAATTTCATACACACCACTCAATTGGATTACACTTCATCTTACATCGATGGCACTAATTAAGACAATGAAATCTATCCACTACTTATTTAGAGTCATAAATATGATATTTGGTTAAAATATACATAATATAAAATATAGTACATTCATTCAAAATATTTCATTTTAGCTCATAAAAATATGCTAAGTACAGAAATATCAAATACACACATTTAATTCATCAAATGTAATGCATTCAATCTTATATCATCTAATTTATTATTAAATAATAAAAAGAATAAACAATACTCCTTAATATAACATACCATCTAGGTAATGATGATATCTAAATTGTTAGTTGATTATTTATTTTTTCATATTCCTCATATATAACAAAATCTAGTCAAAAACATCTTAATAAGTTCTATATTAAAATACTTAAATATATTATTTTAATGTTTTTATACAAATATTAAATTATATAATAAGTACCAATTTTTACCTATTATGGTAAGAATATTTTCAATCTTATCTCAATTGTAAACATCTATATATCTATATATGTATTTAGGATTCTCAGCTATAATTTTTATATAGTACAAATGTTTTAATGTATACAATATACTCTAAGAATACATCCACTATTAATTATCCTAGATTATTATGTATATGTTAATTATGTATACATCTAATAACATAGTCCCAATACCTCTTTTATATACTATATAAATTCCAAATTTACTTGGTTGACTAAAAATACACAGACTATATGATGATTTATCATTCATACACAGTCAACCAATTTCATCCCAATTCCATTTATTTAAATTATTCAAATGAATCAATTCATATTAACACTTTTATTTTTTTCATATAAATATGATGAAAGACATCACTCAGTCATTTATCTCAAACATTAAGAATTTGTGACTATGTATCTTAGTCCTATAGTTTTCACAGTCCACAAAATGGTACAGTTTGTTTACCAATAACCAATCCATATTTTTTACACTATCTAAATCAATTTACATAGAGACTAAGAAACTCATATAAATTATGAATTAATTCCCTATATTATTCTTAGAATTTTATTACACAAGTAAATATATAGTCTAATGATTTAAACATAACTCAACCATAATGCATGCATAGTCCATAATTGATAATCTTAACTCAACCAAGATAATATATTGTTTACTCAACTAAAAATCTATTGTTGGCATCCTTACCAGGTTCATAACTTTATATGTTTATGACTTGACTAAAATAAACCCTAATTCCAAATTTCTTAAATAATATAGGATGAAGAATTTCATAAATTACATTAAGTATATATCCCATATCCATAAAATTGTATTAAATCATTGCTAGCAAAATTTATATTGAAACCTTGACCTTCCAACAAATATTTGTATCTATATATACAAATATGTATATATGTATATATAATTTATAGATCATTTAACCCAATTATATACAAATATATAAGTCTATGTCTATGTGTGTGTGTATGCAAATACCCAACTAATATGTTTAAAATATATATAACGTATTTCACCCAAAAAATCCAACTAGGTATAAACACAGTCAAACCCCACATAACCTAACTAGGATTTTACCTAAGTTGAGCTTAAAAACTCATGTCCTTATATTGGTTCAAAAACTAAAATTAAATCATAATAACCTATCCTAAATGCCTTTAAAATGTAATAATCAATCAATGAATTCACATGGATTTATGAATTGAAAAATGATTTAAGATAGAGCTTCCATAGATGTATATATAAACATGATGAACACATACATCCCTACCCATTCCATTTGGGTTATTTGGGTTGGATCTAGGGTTTTGTGGATGGATGAGCATCCATAGGGCCCTTCATAGAGCCCCCTTCATTTTATTTTTTTATAAATTTTGTAAAAAAATGAAATCCATTAACCCATTTAAATTATTTTCCATAAATCCATCAAATGCATCACATAATAATTTAAAATACATTACCAATGTGTAATAGTTTCTTATTATGCTAAGAAAGCCAAATATCCTCTTTATTTAGCTTCAATACCTTTATTTTTGTCTTTTATCCTACTATGCCAGGTAATCCATTATCACAATACTCTTTATCTCTTTTATTATTTTCCATCACCTTACTTGCCATGAATTTATCCTCCATTCCTGGTATACAAAATTGACTAAAAATATGCATTCCATAATAATTCAATATAACCCCCATTAAGCTATAATATGCCACCATTTCTCATGTAGCCAAAAACTAAACTCACATCATTTTTTTTAATTTATTTTTTTTAAGAATGATTGTTAACTAGAGTCAATAAGAGATTATAAATCCTAATCATCTCAAAATTCCCCATGACTAATTAAAATAATCATTATGTATCTTTACTAATATATGCATGGCTTTTGAATTAAATCAAATCTAGATCTAACCCTCCATCTATGCTTCCACATTCCTTTTTTGACCCCCCTTCCAACCCACTTTATCATGACCTTCCTATCCATTATTTTAAAAATTGACCATGAGTATCAAAACCACCACTTAACGTGACATAACCACCCCATCCATTTGTGAAATTGCCCCTCAGTTTCCACAACTGCCATGGTGGTTATGTAAAATAAGAGGTAGTTTCACCATATAAGGGTATTTTACATTAAATTATGGGATTTTTAGTTATATTATAGGGTTATTTTGATAAAATAAGTGACATTTATATAATATACCCTGCATAAAGTGGTGATTCCATCATTATGGAAACACCTCCCAAAATTAGCACCCATAACTCCCATTTTCATGTTTTTTTTCAAAATTAGCTTCACATTTATTATTTATAACACTTTTATTCACTTCCAATCATGCCCAACTCACTCACACTTCTAATTTTATCCTTCTTTAGTTCATCTCAAGTTGTACTCGCTGTCACACTTAGTTGAACTCTCCCATGCAAACTACTTTCTCTTCCTACAAGAACTCTAATTTTATATCAATTTCAGATCTGAAAATTACTATTATAAATTATTATCAAGAAGTTTTTTCAGCCTATTATTTATAAAATTACAAGTATATTCATCCCCTAACATTTTTGAGTCCACAACAAAGTTATAGTTGAATAAGTGTCATTGGTGAGAGAAACACAGACCTTGCAAGCCAAGACATTATCCAACCTTAGTTTAGTTGGTCTTATTTTTGTGTATTATGTCTTCTCCCCTTTTTTATTTTGTTTTATATTTTGTGCATCCCATATCTAGAGGGTTTTATTAATCTACATAAGAGCGTATAGAGTTAAAATGTTAAGGATTTTTCTATCAATACACTACTTGCACTTCAACTGATTTATTCTAGAATTAGGTTGGGATTCTTTTGATTTCTAGTATTTGTTATTTTTTAGATTATATTTAATATATATTTTTATTATTTTTAAATTATTTTCCCATTTAAAATATAAAATAATCAAATTTTATAGTGAAATATATCTTCCTCATTCATTTAGCTTTTCTACCAAAAACATAATTAGTTTTGATTTATTCTTGCATTCAATAGATTAGTTTCCTTTCAATTTAACAACACCTCTTGTAAATATATATATATATATATATATATATATATATATATTAGTAAATATTTAATTCATTTCAATCCAATTCAACTTTTCTTCATTCAAGATCTAGACAAACTTCTTGCACTTAAAATAATCACATGGGTAAACATAGAAACATAGGCAACTATAGGTAAATGTATGAAGGTTGTGGATTATTGATTTTGTTTTTTTAAAAGATTTAAAATAATTTTAATTGGTATCTTTGAAAACATAAAATCATAACTTATATATGTTTTTTCATCCTACTAATTCATTAGAAAACTATTATTTGTAGCAAGTTAGAAAGGTTTAGAAGCTTAACCTAGTTTACTTACAAGGAAGGTTAATAGAATGTGTTTCAATATTATTTTTTTAGATTAGTTATATTATCATATTACTTTTTCATAATATATTTAATTTTTTTATTAATCCCATGTAACATAAGCTAATCAAAAATTTAAAAAAGCATTGCAATGGGTTTGCATGTAAATGGATCTAAGAGAAATCAACATCTTGCATAGTAGTATAAGTTTTTTCCATCCCTTATTTGTATGAATCCAAAATATTGAAAAGTATAAGAAAAATATTTTTCATATAATTTGTTTTCATTAATGTCATTCTTTACTTTCCACACTTTATTTTTAGTAAGTATTCATTTGTTAAAAACCTAGAAAATCCCAAAAACAATCAAAAACAAAAGCCTTGTCATTCATGCAAGTAATTACACAACAAAAGTCTTGATATTTATGCAAGAAATTAAATCACATAAAAATAATTTACCATCCATGAAATCAATCATAACAATAAAATCCTTGATATTCATGCAAGTAATCACATCACATCAAAATCCTTGCCCATTTGTGCAAGCAAACATAACAATAAAAGTCTTGACATTCATGCAAACAATCACATCACATCAAAAGCATTACCCATCCATGAAATAATATATATTCTACATAAACCTTGACCTTAATGCAATTAATACATATCAAATTCTTCATTCAAAATTCTAGCAAACATACTTTTTAGGACATTGACTGAATAAGCTCATATGTTTTTCCCTGGCATCCACCTAATCCTTTTTGGATGACCTTTCTCAAGACACAAATTTTTTTCAATCATGACCTATTATTACCTAGAGTTAAATCACCTAGTTCCAACATTATCACACATTATAACATTATTATTGAGTTAAGATGTGAGGTTTTTTAATCCACTCTAATTCCCCGCCTCATTGTAGAGTCCTTAGCCAATTTAAAAGAATAAGAGCGCATCCCTAGTCCACCTATCATTATTCTCCCAAAAAATATGGGATGTCAACACAACATTATCCAAGATTAGTCACCCATCCATCCCATCATTTTTGTCCTTGGGTTTAGCCTTGTATTATATCATTCACACTTAGTGGATGACATTGGCCAAGTAAATTCAACCCAATAGAGTATATCTTCTACCACAATTCATTCAACCCAATATCCCTCATTTCCCTAAGTTTAGAATTGACCAAGAACTCCACCTTATTTTGATATCATAGAATGAAGGGCCTTTTATTTCTATCTCCACATAGTTCAATGTTCTCATTGAGCATTGGGATGTTATTGAGGTCTTCTAGTTTCATCAAGAGAATCCATTGCTACCACATTTCCTAAATCCCATCTCACTCAATAACTAGCCAAACCCCTAGTCCTTCCATTACATCAAATGCCTCAAACAAACCTCAGGGAGTCAAGTGCATAGATTATCATTCACTAATTTATATGAATATAAATTGGTGAACCCAACATGAAAGACTTCATCCTTTATGTATCCTCTTTTTCTTCTCTTTGTCTTTTCCTTTTTACATATACTCTCCTTCCACTTATTCTATGGGTATCCATATACCCCTAGAATATGTTTGGATAAGACATCAACATATCTCTTGGCCTAGATGTCTATTTAATAAGATAATTTATCTCTAACAAACCATCATTGATGAGTTAGAATAACTTGACCTTCAACATTAGCATAGAACACCAATCCTATGACTACTCCCTTTTTGACATTCTAAAAAAGAGTAGAGTTATAATTTAATATATATGTGACATATCAAAACTATAAGTAATAACCCTAACTCTCACACCATGGCACTTACAAGTGGATTCAGAGTCACTCCTCACAATTCCATTAACACATATATCATCTTACAAAGCCTAGAAATGAAAAGCATTGCCAAATATGTTCACTATTTAGGAAAGATATGTCATTTAGAGGATGAGTTAAATCACATGCAAGTCACTACACATCTTCCTAGTAGGAATCAAGATTCCTCCAATCTACCAATGACCACTACCAATGCTACTCCTTAGGATATTATCCAAAATGAATAACCTCATATGGACTTATCTCAAGAATCTACCCTCCCTACACTAGAGGCCCAAGGCCCCAATACCAACATGGGGTCAAATTAGCTCATTATCACCCTAGTGGGTCATATCCATGACGTAGAAAATAATCAAGCTATAATCTAAGGGATAAGACAAAAACTCTTTACATAAACTCATCCCTTGTCCTCCCCCTTTCTAGTGACATCTCAACCCACATAGTAACAACAAACTTGCATGCTCCCACCATTGTAGAAGTAAATACCATAGAAAAACTACCTCTTTCATCATCCTTTTGGAGACATTCTCACACATAGGGTGGTTCCTAACACTGATGTCTCAAAATCGTATTCATCTTACCAACCTCCCACTCAAAA